>OX393579.1:49933877-50344202 GCA_947652605.1 Elmis aenea
TCCCGTAAGAATGTTTAAAACCACATCTGCGAGATTCTTCCAAGTTCTTTTGTTATTCGGTTTCTCAGTTCGCCTAAATCACCAAGTGGGTGTGCATAAACATTAGATTTTAAAAGAGAAAGCTAATGGAGTTAAATTCGTTATCAAAAATGTCAAAAATTTGTACGGAAAAGATAAATTTATAAGTTTCTTCTTTTTTTTTTTCTTTCAATTGTTTAAATTAACACTGTCTTCCTTCATAGCCTACTTGAAAATATTACGTTGCCCTAATAATTAACAATAAAATCGCGATATCTCGGAAAATATCAATTTTTAGGTGAAAAACAGCCTTTATGTTTTCGAAAGAGAAATCAATTTTCTATAAGAATGTGTAAAAATATACAGGGTGTTGTATTTAAGAAAAATGAGTTATCGATGTTTAAAGTTGTACAAGTTTAAACAAGCGTAAAAAACGCCCTGTATAATATTTTTTAAATGTACGTTTGTGCAAAGTGTTAGTAAGCTTATTGTCAACATACACTTGAAAAAAAAAATTACTTGCAATTTCAAAGTTCTTAAATGTTGAAAATTTTTAACAATGCTGTATAGCTCAAAATTTTTACAAAAATGTGATTTTAACGAAAACGGTCGACTTAAGCCCCATATAACCTCAAACATTTTTTGAAGTAAATTTAAAGAGGAATCCAAAAATATAAAAATATACAGGGTGTTCCATTTAAAATTCAAAGTTTGAGTCCGTTTCCGGTTGAACCGGAAGTCGTATCACAACCTCAATATTTTTATCGAATCCGGAATATACGATAACGGTCAAATACCAAATTTCATTGAAATATTTTTAATAGTGTTCTAGATATTTGTTTGTTTCCATACTTTTGCGCATCCCTGTATGCAAAACCTAAGCAGCAAAACCGTGTGTAAACGGCCTATAAGATTACGAAACAAAACACATTAATGCGTGAGGCTATTTTAGCCCAGGTAAAACTCGAAATAACTATGCGTTATTTAGCATCGGGGGATTCTTTTAAAAACTTGGAATACCTTTATAGAGTTCAATACCCAATTCCCGTATATCACCGACTACTCTTTGTATAGCGCTTGCTCTTAATTCTATATTTTGTAATCATTGCTTTTTGAGTTCCACAAACACTCGTAATTTTCATAAACCGTAAGAAACTTTATAGATTTGTCCTCTGACCATCGGCTTTTCGCCATTTTGAAACAATGGGCGTTTACACTAATTTTTAATTTCTTCAGAATTTGATAGATTTGGTGTTCAGAATATCATAAGTGAAGTTAAAATTGTTTAAATCAACTTCGTTTATTTATTATTAACGATTAAAGTTTTCCCGCGGCAAGTTGCGCCGTAAACGGCTTGAACGATGCGCACGAGAAATGACGTCACACTCCGTACGTACTCCTCGATGAGGCAAATCACATGTGTGTGCTTTTTGTAAATATAACGCAACCATGTCGTCGTACAGAAGAAAGTGGTGTTTTGTGCCTGAATGTAAGACCACTTCTACAAAAAACCCAGAAAAATTGTTTTTTGCTATTCCGGATAATTCCACCAAAAGAAAAAAATGGTTTGATGCAGCAAGACGTTGTATTTCCGACGTAAGCGAAAAAACTAAATTATATTGTTGGGAAGACCATTTAAAATTTGAATAAACTAAAAAATATATTAAATAGTATTTATGCAAAAAAAAAAAAAACACTAAAGTGAAAAACATTATCATTAAGCATTATCATTACCATTAAGCATTAATCATATGGCAATAATATGTAATATGAAGCAGCCTATTACTTTCCAACAAAAAAATCTGCAGTTTTAAACAATACTTATTTGTAGTATGCTATTTGGTGCATGTTTGTGTTTGATTAAAAATGCTGATTAGTGTTAAAGCACTGTTGCTTCGTTTATGAAATTTGTGTTATATTTATACTGAACTAACAGTGCTTGTTTTACAAAAAGCCATATACCTTTTTTTATATGATCTAAGCATAAAACTGATAACATTCAAAACTTATAAGTGTAAATTAATATAGTAGAATCATTGAATTAAACATTATCTACTATTAAATAAACGAAAAGTTGCTGGTTTTCAAACAGGTTTATTCGTTGCAAATTCTTTTTTTAAAAAAGATCCGACATGTTTCGCCGATGTTATTTTATCGCCATCCTCAGGTATAATTTTTAGCCCTGAGGATGCCGATAAAATAACTTCGGCGAAACATGTTGGATCTTTTTTAAAAAAAGAATTTGCAACGAATAAACCTGTTTAAAAACCAGCAACTTTTCGTTTATTTAACCTATAATCAAACAACAGGAGAAACCAACTTTATCAATTATTTACTATTATATATAGCCCATATTTTATTTACCTCGAATTTAAGATTAATTTTGTAAGTTTTTTAGATATAGCTATGACTAAAAGAGTAGTAGATACATTTTTTTAATGTTTACAATTACCTATTATTAAACAATAAACTGAAACATACTTTTTGTTCATATTTTCACCTGTTAAATGACCTTAGTAATATCGAATTATTTCTACAAAATAATTAATTTACTTACTTAGTTGCTTTTTTCTATAATGAAATATACACTAAACTAAAAACTAGTTAAAACCTCTAGCAATACTGTATACGTAAAGAATATTTGAACACAAATATGCCTGGTCCAGGAATGTCGTATTTGTTTATGTTAAAAACACTTAAGTCTGCGTTTTCATTACAAGCGTATTCGCGCGAATGAGCCTCGCGCGTACGCGTCCGTATTCGCGCGACTGAAACAAACCAATGCAAGCATATAAGAGCGGTTATACTACAAGCGAGAATTCGCCCGAAACCACTCTCATATGCTTGCATTGGTTTCTTTGATTCGCGCGTATACGGTCGCATACGCGCGAAGCCCATCGCGCGAATACGGCTGTACTGTAACCGCAGCCTTTTAAGATATGTTGTGAAGCCACCCTGAGGGGTCTCGGGGTTGGCTTGAGATCAATCTTTTGCTAATACCGTTAAAATGCAGTACTGTTTGTATTTTATTCATTATAATAAATTGTAATTGTTGTTCGATACGTTTATTATTTACAATCGACGGCCAAAGTACGCCCCTGCGGCGTCTTCGTCGCGCGCTTCGCGCCTTACATAATAATAATAATAATCTTTATTTGTTCTGAATATCCCAAAAAAAAGGTGTAGAACTTGTCACAATAATAATTTACGTACATTGCAATAATATACATAGTTAATAAAAGAAAAAACATATTATATTAAAATACATAACAACTTGTCATTATGCGATGCATAGGAACTAGTCCGCTGCACATGGACTGTGCGGGGAGTGACGTCACGGCCAATCACAGCGCGTTTCAGAATTTGAAATATAAAGGGCATTTTAAAAATTTATTTCTCGGAACTGGACGATTTTTTTTAAATTTTTAGTGGTTGAGAATAAACTTTATAGATCAGATTATCATTTAAAAAATATTTTACCAAGTTTTATTTTTTTGTGTAAACGCCCATTGAAATGAATGCAAAAGTTAAACATGTTTCAACTGAGAAATGATTCTATTCAAATGATCAACTGACATGAATTACAAGGTTTAGACGGTCAATTGGCGTTCAAGTCACATGAATTCATGTGAGTTGATCCACTCACATGACTAATGTAAACCCCGCTTAACACAAACTATCGCAAACAACCAGGAGTCTTTTGTGAGAACAGGCTTAACGTTGCTTTATTTTTAAATATTTTTTTGTTGAACTACTTTCAATGTTGGAACACACAGCTTTAGTGAATTAGTATACCTTTTCTGCAATTAGGACATCTACAAAATGACACCACTCGCGACTCGTAGCAATATGCAACATAGTACGTTTATTTTTACTGATGTAATCCACGTCAATGAAGGTCAAACTTTTGACCATATTCCAAAATCTCATGAACGATAGTTCGTCCCATAATTTATTTTCCAAAGCAAGCATTAGCGTGTTATCTCCGTTATCATTTTTAATTGTGGGATCTGCGCCTTTTAGCAGTAGTAGCTCGATTATTTCCAAATTTTTGCACTTCACGGCGCACATCAGGGCGGTCGTGTGATTCTGGAAACCGTCGTTTTAAAAATACGACTAAACTGTTGTAGACTTTACCTGCCAGGTTTCGTTGATGTTTTGGCCACTTTTTAGGAGAATTTTCATTGTGTCTGATTTGTTTAATATTGCAGCTCCTATAATATACGGTAAACCAGACTAAAATAAATAAATATTTACAAAAATCTATGAGTTTATTAATATTAATATTGTTTTATACAAATAAATGTAACCATTGGGTTGAAAATAATATTCTAACAGGATTTTTGCCCAAAATTTTAAGTGAAAAAATTGTTAAAAAAGCCCAATTTTCACAATTTTTTCACAAAACACGTTTTGAATGATGGTTTTGCAAATTTTTATACAGGCTGATTGCAATTCGTGTTCTTACATGGACATTTCGATCATTATCAGAGCTAGAACATCGGTTTATATTCGACATAGTTGCAAAATTCTATGCCGATTATTAAAATCGAAAAAAAAATTGAGACATCTGAGACAATTTTCATAAAAACTGATAAATCTAAAAAGTTTACTTCGTTTTTTTTCACTGGAAATTTTCATTGACGAAAACTTTTGAAAGGACATTTATTCTGCATTTAAGGGTGCCATCAATTTTCCGTTAACTCTGTTTTGTTTTTTCGACATTAAACTTCTCTTTGCTTTGGAGCGATGCATTTTTTTTTCGCCTAACTAGTCAAGACTTATTTTTCTGATTTAAATAACATATCACATGATTATAACTGATTATAACTAATATTGATTGTGAGGCTCGCGAAAACTTTGGCAACAGTGGAAAGTTACCTGATGAAATTCTTATATTTTGACTGACCAGAGATACGATTTTGTTGGCCATTTCACAATGAATTTAGGCTTTTAAAGCTATATGCAGCATCCTTTAGGCGTATTTAATACTTTATCAATCGAATTTTAGGACTTTGCAAACGTGCAAACGACCAAAATCAATTATAAAAAATAGTTACTGACCTGTCTAATTTAAAAAAAATAGTAAGGGTTTCCGATTGAACCGAAAGACGTGTTGTAAGCACAAACAAAAATAGGTTATAGAATTAAGTAATTGTCTTATTACACTGGTCCAATGCATGAATGCAAAAATAATTTTAAGAAATCTTAATTTAAACACAAGAAAGGTAAAATAACATCTTCAAAAAAACAAATTGCCAAAAATGCGTAGGGAAAAGATGAAATTATAACTTTGTTTTTTTTTTCGTTTAATTGTTTCAAAATTACCGCTGTCCACCTCCATAGCCTACTTGAAAATATTCCGTCGTAATAATTAACAGTAAAATCGCGATATCTCGAAAAATATTAATTTTAGGTATAAAACAGGCTGAATGTTTTTGAAAGACAATAAAATTTTCTTCTGAGTTATCGATGTTTAAAGCTTCACAAGTTTGACCAAGCGTGAAAAACGCCCTGTATAATACTTTTAAGAATGTAGCTAGTGCAAAGTGTTAGGTAATTTATTGTCAATCTTAATTTCAGACGATATTTTACTGCCTTTATAAAGTTTTTATGTACTAAACATTTTTGAAAGTGCTGTATCGCTCAAAATTTTTATAAAAATGTAAATTCCACGAAAACGTTTGACTTTAGATCCATACATTTTGCGAAGTAAATTTTTAGAGGAATCCAAAAATGTACGACTCGAAAAATTTCAAAGTTTTAGTCTGATTTGAAGGACAATAAATTTTCTATAAGACTGTTAAAAAAATATAGGGTGTTCTATTTAAGAAAAATGAGTTATTGATGTTTAAAGTTTCACAAGTTTAAACAAGCGTAAAAAACGCCCTGTATAATATTTAAAAAATGTAGCTAGTGCAAAGTGTTAAATAATTAATGGTCAATCCTAATCTCAAACGAACTTCTACTGCCTCTTCAAAGTTTTTATATGTTGAAAAATTTTGAAAGTTCTGTATTGCTCAAAATTTTCATAAAAATGTAGATTTGCCGAAAACGATTGACTTTAGACCCATACAATCTCATATATTTTGTTAACTAAATTTAAAGAGGAATCCAAAAATATAAAAATCTACATAGTGTCTATTTAAAATTTCAAAGTTTGAGTCCGTTTCCAATTGAACCGGAAGTCGTATTGCAACCTCAATATTTTCATCGTACCCAGAATATACGATAACAGTCCGATACCAAATTTCATTGTAATTACTTCAATAGTGTTCTAGATATTTGTCTGTTTCCATACTTTTGCTCAGCACTGTACATATTATATTACCTGAAAGATATAGTTTTCCTACTTAAATTTTTGTTAATAATCCGTTAAAATTGCTAGCGGTAACTTAACGGTTTTTTAAAGGCAAGAAGTTTTGAAACTTATTTTTGTTTGTTAAATACCCCATAAATGTATTAATTAATTATTGAACTTTTACAAAGTTAATTAGGTTTTCTATAAAAGGTTGACGAAAGTTGCAGTCTATTACATTGTTTAGCTTTGAGGATTGACTTAAAATTTGAAAGATGACAACAGCAATTTCATACGTCAACATTACTAATAAATTATTTCCTTACCAAATCTTTACATTTAAGCGCGGTTTTAATTTCTTGAATTTCTTCATTTTTAAAGTAAGTGTTTAAGTTTTCCCCATCTCTGTTTGTAGATTTTGTTGTTTCGTTAGCGATTTGTTGAATTTTGATAACCTTACCGTCAGTATCGGCTTTACGTCGCGGGCCATCTTTTTTGTTATTTTTTTTTCCTTTAGGCGACATAAAACCATATACAATTTTGCTAAAATACCACAAACGAATAAATATTTGCGGCTTTATTTGTAAAATAATTGGTAAATCCAATTCATTGATAGCGTGATGTTAATTTTTGACTGACGTTTAAATGTCAAGAAATTTGTTCTACTGGAATATTTTGGGTAGACTACGGATTTCTAACGCAATCATAGTTATGCAGAGTGCGAAAGAGGGCTCTAACACGGCTCTAATAAAACAAAATATGTAGAACGTGGCTATAACAACCTATGGCCTGTGCCTATGGCATGAAATTGAAACCAAGCAGAAATGGCAGTTATAATCGAGGAGATGTATAAAGTTTTTGTGGAAAAAGTAAAAACATTTAAGCTACTTGAGCACTACTTGAGTAACAGATTTTAAAGGAAGTCAGAAAATTACATTAAACGAAAGAATAGGTACATAATGCAGCAAATATGCACTATACCGGAAGTGAAGCCTTTATCGACAAAAGGAGAATTTCCAAAACCACTAAGATGACACTGTATAAATGTATTTCATCCAGGGCCGGATTTAGCATAAAGCGACTATAGGCAATTGCCTAGAGGCGCCAACCTTTCTTTCGTTCCGCGGAGGTGGTCCCCTTTCGGGTTCCTGTACTGCGACCTATTGGTCTATATCCTCTGGTGATAGCCCCTTAAAGAAGTCCTGTGTTTTTGAAAAACGTCAGCATTTTCTTTAAGGGTGTTTTTCTTAACTCTTCTTGGTTGACATTTTCCATCCACAAAAGTCTACGCCGATAGGGTGTGAATCCTTCACACTGGCATAGTACGAGAAGAGGAGTTTCTTCTTCTTCACCACATCCTCTGCATATATCGGTCTCTGAGAGCCCTATTATGTAGAAGTTTGTTTAGCCCACAGTGTCCTGTGACGAGTCCTGTGGCTGCTCTGATGTCTACTATGCTCATCCTGAGCATTTCTTCTGTCTTTTCTTTATAGACCATTGACAGAATAGCCTTAGAATGGGCTTGTCCTGCAACTTTTTTCCAATGAGCATTATGCTCCTGTATTAATATGTCATTAAGACACCGCTTGGCTGTTCCATAGGATGTGCCAAATGCGGGTTCTGGTCCGAAGAAAGGTGTCTCGCTGCCAATTTTGGCTAGGCTATCTATCTTCTCGTTCCCTGGTATATTAGTGTGCCCTAGGCACCATACTAGTTTAACATTGTTACTGCTTTCTAGCACGTTAAATGCTCGGTTGCAGTTCAGAACAAGTCCTGAGTTTACTTCCGACGAGTCAAGAGCTTTTAACGCTGCTTGGCTGTCGGACATATGAAGATTCTTTCATTATTAAAATCTCTTTTTAATAGTGTATCTGCACATAAAAGCATAGCGGACGACTCGGCTTGAAATATCTTGAAAAAGACCAAAGTAAGATTGTACAAGACTCACTGTAACTTACGCTTGCGAAACCTGCATAAACTACAAAAAAGAAAAAGGAGATCTCGAAAGGTGGCAAAGGAAAATATTGCGGAGGATTTACGGAGGAACAACAAATACCGGAAAATGGAGTTCTTCAACAAACGAGGAAGTAATGAGATGGTACAAAGAACTGTCCATAACCGAAGTAGTAAGGGCCCAGAGAATAAGATGGCTTAGGCATGCACAAGTGCACAACGCTTCTCCGACCAAAGAAACCCGAGGATAATGATTAAAGCGAGTAGAATGGGTGTGAGAAAAAGAGGGAAACCTAAGAAAAGATGGCTGAAAGCGGTCAAGGATGATTTAAAAAAAAATAAAATTGACGAACTGGGCAGAAGCAGCGAAAAATAGAAAAAAGTGGAGGGAGACAGTAAATCCAGCCCTAGGGCTAAATGTTCTGTAGCGTTTATACTAAAACATTGAATGGATTAAATACCCTTTCAATATCGACAAATCTAAGCTAGAGGATCTGTGGCCAACGGAAGAAGAACAGCTTTTAGAACTAGCTTGTGATAATTTGGTGAGAAATAAATACAATGGGAATCATTTCGCCTACAAATACAGATTAAAACTTCTTGAACTAAGATATAACGCTCTAAGGTTCATTTTTCCATTTCTAAGTTCATATCTGTCCGAAGTTTTTTTTTAAATGTTGATACAGGGGCAGTGGCGTACGCAAGGGGATTAGGGGGATAAATTCCCCCCGAAAGTTTAAAAAGAACTAAAATTATAATTACCGCATTTTAAAATTGCGCGACAGAATGCTTTTCCATACATGTAAAATATATTATGTTTGTATATTTTACTCATAAATGCTATTTTTGAGTACGGTTGACCTTAAGAATTTAAAAAAATGCCTATGGCGCTGTTACCTGGGGGGCTGCCGCCCCCTGGACCCCCTGCAACTCTTTCTTACGACTCACTTTTTGCGTCTAGTCCCCATAGATCATTTTCTAATTGCACCATTACCATGTTCCGTTTGAAATTAGTCAGTATTATTTTTGCATGTTAAAACACCCCCTCAAATATTTTTCTGCGTACGCCACTGTACAGGGGTACTTAGTAATAATGAAAATTTGAGAAGGGGTACACGGATATTTGCAGTTTGCGGAACACTAAATAAACTTATCTATTTTTTAAAAATTTCCGTCAAAAAAGTCTTACAAAACAATGATGAATTTCCCAGAATTGGTCATCGGCTGTAGCTATAACAAAAGTCAATGAACAATTTTAATAAATATTTATTTAAAACCTATCAATTAAGTGCTGCATTGTATACAGAATTTTCAGTCAAAATACATTATATTTACAAGAAAACATTAAACATCACTTTCGGTTCTTCGATCCAGCCTTTCGTTATCACAATAATTATCGCGCGGGCGATCTGATGTTTCGCTCTGCGAAACTGTACTTACACTAATGTCCTCACTAAACGTTTGATTCGAAGGATCAACATTGTCACTACCACTCACACTAACAACACGTTCTGTCATTTCGAACGACTGAAGTTTATAGTGAGGAAATAAAGTTGTGTAAGATGGTGGTTGGTCCAGGTCATCGTAGCAGGGCGGTTGGAGTGTTGGCACTTCGTCCTGGGTCGAGTTGATTATGAGGACGGTCGTGGGTGGTTGGTTTTGTTGCTGGGTGAGGGTGGTGTTGCGAGGTTTTGGTCTACGGAAACAGCATTCCCATAAGCCGCAGAACATAAGGACGGTTCCGCAGACCAGCATTCCCAGCATGAGGTAGCCCCATGGTCCATAGTGGGAGAGGGCAGTCGAAACGGAATCTTCGCGGTTTATTTGGTTTGGTTTGTTCTGCGATGGTGTGGTTACTGTTGAAAAAAATTGCTACAGTGATTATTGAGATAACTGGAGACATGTTTAAACTCGCACTTCTATCAGATATACAGGGTGGACCAAATTCGGTATACGGAAGATTCACCGAATATCAATTCACCGCATATGCAATTTACCGCATACGCAATTCACAGCATCAAAAAATAAATGGATATCAATTACATGAAATAGATTAGTTACCGATTAGAAAGTTATATATTGTGACTGACCAACATGTACATTGGATTCACTTTTTGGGGTTGAGTACTTTTTACTCATATTTTTGTTTTCGTGTCTTCTTTATAAGGTGGTTTCGCCTTCAAACGTTGTTTAATGTATTAACATCACAGGTCTAGAGCAATTATTACACAGTAAGAAACATATAAAACAACAATTTAACAACAAATTACTTTATTCTTGGACGGGTTGCACATTTCCCGGAGGTTCGTTCTAAGGTGTTGGGGTCCAAATGACCCAGCTGTCATCCTTTTTTATTGTATTGTATATTACAATTGTTTGACAATATTTTGTCAATAAATATATAACTTTCTGATAGTTAATTAATATATTTCATGTAATTTATATCCATTTATTTTTCGATGATGCGGTGAATTGTGTATGCGGTGAATTGCATATGCGGTGAATTGATATTCGGTGAATTGCAGTCGGTGAATTGCTTTTCGGTGAATCTTCCTAGACCCAACAAATTCGAATGTTTTACGGGGTATCTCGGTTATCGTAATACATAGTTGGCGAAAATCTGATTTGTCACTTGGGCTTTTTATTTATTGAGAAAAGAACGCCTGTGTTATCAGATTTTTATATCGCTTTCTACTACATACAAAAAATGAAATTTCATCATTTTTGAAAATTTACTATAACTTCTTTATTTATAAAATAGAACAAAATGTTATCAAGGTTTTTTATACAGATTTTTATGCTTAATGCAAAAACAAATTGAAGTACCCAAACTAATTTAAAAAAATAGAAACCCTAGTTGGCTATGAATTATTATGAAAGAAATTTTTTAGCTTTTCAAAAATATATAGTTTTATACAGGGGTTTGGAGCAGTCGAATTTTTTATTTGCTCTGCTCCAGCTCGTCTCCGGCATCGAAATGCCTGCTCCAGCTCCGTTCCATGCTCCAAATATTGTTAATATTTAAAAAAAAGTTTTTGGATTTAAAAAAAATGTAAAGTTTTAATTTTATCGAATATGTAGAAGTTGGTCAAAAATAACAAACATAAACACAAGTGAAGTTAAATAAATGTTTGAAAAAACAAATGATTGATCTTCAAACGTTGAAAAAAAGAAAAAAAAAGTAGTTTTTTTTTAGTGTACATAATAAACTGGAGCAGTGAAGCAATCAAAATTATTTGCTCCGGATTCCGCTCCTGCTCCGGGCAAAAACCCATTGCTCCACTGCTCCGTGCTGCAGCTCCGGGCTCCGCTCCAAACCCCTGGTTTTATATATTTGTTGCAAAAAATAACCGAGATATGGCTAAATCAAACACCACTTATTTTAAACATCAAAATATTTTTTTTAAATAAATTTATCATGAATTGTTTTAAATTAGGTACATTAAATGTTCACTAAATGTTTGGAAATTTGTATTCTTTTAAACCTTGAGTGCCAACTTGATAAAAAATATTTTTCTTGTTACCTGCTTACTCATCAGTAATACCTAAATAATGTTGTTAATTTAAATTTAGTTAAGTTGAGAAATTTTATGCAAAATAATGTTAAAACAAATTTCAGATACTTGAAAACGCTTTATCAAAACAAAACAAAAAAAACTAGAAAATAATTCGATTGCTTTTATTTCGAGATAACTTTGTAAATCAATTTCCCTTAAAGTTTTAAAGTATTTGTTGCAAATTTAATTAATTCGTATATTTTTATGTTATATGACGATGAAAAATGTTCTTTTGTAACATGAAGCAAAATATATATATATATTTGACCATTTTTCCATCAGTTAGTAGTTTTTATTTCTCTCCGTTCACAACTTTATTGTATAAATACACATTTTTACAATCTCTCATTCATTAATGCAGTGATTCTTAATACGAAATATCTAGAGAGGCGCAAAGCAAATTGGAAATCGAAATCTAAAAGTGCTTTTTAATCATTAATCGACTTTAGAAGGATTTCATTTTAATACATCTTTGTATTAAGTAATCTATCGACCAAAATATCAAAGGATAAAGTTAACGATTTAAATAAATCCATAGTATATAATTTTTACTCACCATGTTTCTGTATACGAGAAATGAAAATGAAAAACTGGATGGCCGCCATTATTACGTACTTAAATTAATATTAACTCAATGTTGTTATTAAGACACTTTCAACAATAAACGGCCATCTTTGTTGGAAATGATAACTAATTGGAGAACAAAACAAAGCAGTATTGATCATTAATCATAATAATTGTGTCAATCTGTGCATACATATACAGTAATGGGGTTTCATATTTTGTTTCATGTCAGCTTTGATTATTTATATTGAATAATTGTAAATTATACGTTGTTCATCAATAAGTTTTAGTAAATACTCCTAATAAGTACTGACGCTGTGCTCTTATAATACGAAGATATATTTGTGAAGCGTTCTTTATTGTAAGCGATTTTTTTTATTGATAACTTATCTTACTGTCAAATTTTTTTAGTTCCTTCCAATTGATGAACGGCGTTATAGGTGCCACCGTACTTGTAGATTCTTCCAGTTTATCGTTTAACCATTTGTCATTGATAAGTCCTGGAGCTGGTCTAAATTTTCTAAACAGCTCCGCAGCTAACTGTTCCCAAGAGGTGTAATCCGCTAAATTAGTCTTGCACAAGATCTCGTCTTCATCACTGCTGGTCGATCCTTTTGGGCAGTTGTGGTTGCCATCGCATAGCAGTTGGTCGGAAATACACATGGAAGGTTCCCAACCAATTCTCATACATATGTGTTTGCGTGTATTCTTACATTCGTCTCCTAAAACACAAAGAAATTTCATGATATAGCCAAGATTATAGAACACAGTCAGATCAAATAAAGTAATAGTTATTTACGTAACAAGACCAGAAAGTGGTACTTTACTGGACGAGTGAGTTTTTGGACGAGCCGTAGGCGAGTTCAGAAAGCTTATGAGTCGATATATCGATATATCGATATCAAAATTATATCGATATTTATCGATATATCGATTCATCTCCCACCCCTATAGCATAGTTCCATAGTATGTTAAACCCAAGTCTTGCGCTGCCGATCGAATTGACCGCTGAGGATGGTCATTAAAATATCCCAGGATGTTAACTTCGTTAGTTTCATTATTTGTCACACACTTAGGTCGAATACTAGCAGATTTCACTCTTTTAAATTGCAAAAAATTTGATTCTATTCATTGAAATTTCTGTCTGGTCATTACAGTCAAATGAGGATACCTATCACTGAACACTTAGGTATAGGGAATGCTAATAAAAGTCCCTCTTAAATAAGGTGCTAAATCCAAATACGCAATAAAAATAGACCATTGTATTTGAAATAAGAAAGTAGACGTCAACTTCCGGTATTTCCGGAAGTGTCGCCATATTGAAAATATTTTCAATAAACAGATCAGATACCATTATGGTCATAACCCAAATTTCATATATTTTTAAGCCCCGGTCTCAATCAATCACCCTGTATAAGTTTAGAATTATGCGAACTTAATATCCAGTTTTTAAACCATTCCTGAAAGCTAAGAGGCAACAAATCTAAATCCGAATGTTTACTATTGGACGCCAGAGTTACTGAATCTCAGTTCTCACTTATAATCTTTACGTACCTTGTCCGACTGCTGTTAAGGTCAATCTTCGACCTCTCGTATATGAATGTTTCGCTGGCGACTCCCAAACCAATCGCAGCTTAGGCGTTAGCAGATCAATTTCCGGCATAGGTTTTTCGGAACACGGATCACCATGCCAAACAGCAATATCAGTATTTTCCGACAGAAACTATAAAGAAACAGCCTTTATTCTCATCAACAAAGAACCTGTAATATTTTTTTTGGTATTATTTTATAGATTTTCACTGTAAACAAAGTTCTGAGGAATGTTTTAGGTAAGATGTTAAAAACTGTGAAAAATATTAAGCATATCAATATCTACCACACTGAGCATACAAGGTGGAATCGTTGCAGATGTGTTTTGGATAAGAGCTCGATGGATCTCTGCGTTATTTTCCGACCAGTGCATGTTTATCAGGTGGGTGGCCGGGGCGATGATGTCCAGTTGACAGGTGTCGGCGTATCCGCTTGGGAGTAGAAGAACCGTCACGGAAGATGTTTCGCCGTCCGAGTCCAATTTTGTTTCCATCGTTTGTCCACACAGATCTGCGTTAGTTGCTGGAATACCAAAATATAAAAATTAGATATTGTTGTTGGCTATAAGTCACAGTCAGGACCAGGCTCTATCAGAGGTGGCAAAAGGGGTAGATGCCCCGGGCCCCACAATTTTAGGGAGCCTTTTACAAGTTTAGGGGTCTCACAATGTTTAACTCGATCTGTAAAAACCGTACGAATTTTCAAAAAAGCGGGAGTTATCAGTGTGAACCGGGACGGATTTTAAAACAATTCAAGAATGCGAGGACCTTTTTTTTAGTCATACTGCCCCGGGTCTCGTGTTTTTTCTAAAAGGCCCTGGTCAGGACTACAAAATCTACTAGATCTACTAACAGTTGTGAAATTCCATGCCTTGTTCTAAATGTATTGCCCTATTTTCTTTGCGTTATTAGATTTTTTTATTTTAAAATATCATTGCCCAAGGGCATACCCAAAACACTTATTAAAGACTGCGGTATGCTTTAGAAAGTATATTGGGCAGGTCATGTTTGCCAAAATAGATTAAAAATTGTTAGATTTTTGGTACGTGCTACCGATACTATATGTATATAGGCTTTAGGCCAGGCCCGTGCAACCTTTTAAGCTAAAGAGCCAATAGCAAATTTTATGAAATCGTAATGGGCCGTACCACTTTCTAGTGGACATGAAGATTCTTCTAAATGTGAAGGGTCCGGAGAAATCTTGAACCAGATATTTGTTTTGCACATAAATGTTCAAGATGAGCAGCTCAGTGACATACAAAGAATTCCCTACAAAAATCGGTTTTAAATTTCTTACTCAGAAGCGTAGTTAATTCGAAACGATTTTCTCATTTTTTATTTCTAAATCAGTTTTTAATACAAAACAGAGATTCTCACCAGGGAAGGTCATGATAATTATGTTGTCGCTAGAATCTGATCAAGGCTATGTTTATTGCATCAAAACTATCAAAAATTATTGTTTTGCAGAGTTTTTTATACGTGCCACTGGCCATTTCCTTCGGAAAAATAGGGGAAAAACTGAAAAGTTGAATAATAAAGGTAATTTTTGCGATCGCTTTGGCTATGAAACCGTCAAAGATAAAATCGAAATTCTTCTATTTACCAATGCGCGCATCATTTGTTAGTAAAAAGTTTTTGAAAAATCTTAAACGGTTCCGGAGAAAAACGCGAAAAATGAGGACTCTGTAAAATCGGTTTACCCTCTGTTAAACATATGCGTAGATTTAGTTATACAACTTTTCAAATCATACCGCTTTTGCAGGGGTTTCGTTTTTGACGTTTTTCTTCAGAACTGTTTTTTTCAAAAACTTTTTACTTGCAAAGGATGCGCGCATTGGTAAATAAAAGAATTTTGATTTAATCTCTGACAGTTTCATGGCCGACGCTATTGCAAAAATTACTTTTATTATTCAACTTTTCAGTTTTTCCCCTATTTTTCCGAATGAAATAGTCAGTGGCACGTATAACTCTGCAAAACATATAGGTTAAGTTGGGTTATATTTGATTGTTCTCCTCCAAAATGTTACTGTTGTTTTTATCGTATCGATACGATAATAGCAATTGAGCGGAAACTATTTGAACTTTTTTGTGATTTAATATATTATTGAAGTCCTGGCTATTCATATAATTAATGAAACCAGCTAGCAGTAGAAGGGCTCAAGTCGAAAAATTTTGTTTGGAAAAAGTTAATTTATCTACTAAGTACTAGAACAACTTTTTATCGCTACTGATAAGTCTATATAATTTTAAATTTGGCAAATGGCAAAAACCAGTATTATTTTTTAAAATTTAACTCCATCTTTTTATTTGTAATTAGAAGGCTTTTCTTCAGCAATATAAGGTTGAAACAGATTGTATACTTAAAATTAAACAAGAAATAATAGAGCAAAAACAGAAAAAAAAACAAGAATGTTAACAATTTCAGAAATTGTTGGCGGAAACTTGCTGGATTTTTCAGCGAATCTTAGGAAAATACGTATGCAAGACTATAAGATCAACTCTGTAATTTTTATTTTTAAAAAATTTTACTTACTTTTTTTTTACAAAATCTACGTTAAAGTACAGAATTATTTTGTAAAATTACAAAAATAAAATAATACGTAAAGAAGATGCCCTAAAGACAGTTTTAAGCAAGGACACAAAACCCAACTGCAAAACGATTTCAGAATTAGCGAAACAGATTAGAAATATGAAGGATTTAATGCTCTAGCTAGATAAGCAAAAAATATAATAATATGGTATTTTTTAAATCAAAGCAAAAACCAATTCAAATAAAATAAAGGAACTATCAGCGACCCAATTTAACTTTTGGGTTGCAATGATAGATAACCTTCTAGTAACATATGATAAACAAAAATATTGACATCGTCAATTAATTTTGATTTTGAATCATATTTTAGTTTTGGGCCATTTTATAGTGGACCAAAACAAAATAATAATATTTCGACTTCATTCAAACCAAAACAAAATGTTTAATTAGTCGATAAAGATCACCCAAACAACTTTTTTTCTGTACATGGTTTTATGAGCAAATCAAAATTTTTCCCTTGAGGTGAAAATTTTTATTGTTCATTTCCTTAGGAAAATGGACCCACTTTTTTTTTCTTTGCTGAAACTTCATACTCTTAGTTTAATAATTACAAATTGTTAACTTAAAAAGCTAAATCGTTTTTTTACTTTCTTAAAATTTCGCGTTTTTTAGTTCATTAACGGTTGTCCGCTTGCTGATTCAACGTTAATCGTGGCATTTACGGTAATTACTAAAAAAACTACAGTTCATTTGGCAATTTGTTCTCCATCAATTCGTTGTGTAACGATAATTGTTTTTGAGGAAGTGGGCCAATTCAACTGTACATTTATAACGGGTAGGCGAGATTCTGATAATGCATTCGATTGCACGTCACCCATATGTTATGTTGTAAGCGTTCGTATTATCAGCTGTTCATGGACCCGGCAATAAATACAATTAACTTTGATTGAAACAATTGCAGAAGAAATCTCGCCATTTCACTCGTTAAAATATATCAGATACATGTACTTTGTGTGTGTTGTTTGTGCCTCGCCCCCACATTTTACAATTAGTCAATTATCGTAAAATAAATCCTTGATCAAAAACAATAACTACCACTTATTGTTATTAGCGATCTCGTGGTTTTAATCACTTTAGATTAAAAGCATCGGGCTAACGCTTTCGGCTTTCGACTTTCTTTTCGACAAATATCTGCAAATATTTCCACACTTGAAAATAGTTGATTATTTGGTTTAAAAAAGTCGCGACTAATGTACAATCCCTTAAAACTCTACATCAGTGGTTCTCAACTGTTGTTGCACGATGTTGTAACAAACATTTAGCGACAATAACGATTAGATGTGGTGGTAAATGTCGGTTTTAGTTTAAAAAACAAAAAAAAAGGTCATAATAAGTATGGAATTAACTCAGGACTTGTACTGAATTGCATTCGGGCACGTAACGTGCTAGGAAGCTGGAATGACCTTAAACTGGTATGGTGTCCAGGGCAAACTAATATACTAGGGTATGAGAAGGCAGATCGCCTAGCCAAAACTGGCAGCGAGATACCTTTCTTCGGGCCAGAACCCGCAGTTGGCATATCCTATGGAACAGCCAAGCGATGTCTAAACGACAAACTAATACACAGGCACAATGCCCATTGGAAAAAAGTTGCAAGGCGAGCCAATTCTAAGGCTATCCTGTCAATGGTCTCTAGAGAGCAGACAGAAGAAATGCTCAGGACGAGCAGAATAGACATCAGAGCAACCACTCGTTACAAGACACTGTAGGCTCAACAAACACTTCTTCATAATACAGAGACTGATAAATACAGAGGATATGTAGAAGAAGAAAAAGACACTCTGCTTCACGTACTATGCCAACTAAATGTAGAAAAAATAAATGCGTCGTTGACAGAAACAATATGGAAATATAGCTCGTATGTTAACACGGGGTATTGAAAGAGTTTGGTCGGATTGCATAAAAGCTAAACCCGGTTAACCCTGGGTTAACGCCTAAAACTAGGGATTACCCCAGAGTTAACCCGGGTTTAGATTTTATGCAATCCGACCTAACTCTTTCAATACCCCGTGTTTTCAATGCCCTAGTTTTAGGCGTTACCTCAGGATTAATTCCAGGTTTAGATTTTATGCAACAAGACCTTAGTTACTATAAATACCCACCAAGGATGTTGTGTTAATGGAAATCGGGACGTCAATCAAAAAATTCGCTACAGCATTGAGTATGCCTGAAACAGTTTTATTTTCGAATGAAAAACGTTTTAACCTAGCGTGACCTAAATCCAGCACTGCTAATACGTCTGCTTCACTGCTATTCTTTTAGTCTTCTTATCTGGAGTGAAGGCTTGAACGTTTCGAAATGTGCAAAAAAAACCAGAAGAGTTCCTTATATGGGCCTGTCTTGGGATTTTAAAAATGTCATGGACGGAAAGAGTGACTAATGTGGAAGTATTGAGGAGACTGAACAATCAAACAAATACTTAAGAATATAAAAAATAGAAAGCTTCAGGATTTTGCCACGTTACAAGAAACAACAAGTCCCAGTTATTGCATATCGTAATCAAGGGAAAAATAGCAGATGGAAAGCGAGGATCAGGACGTAGAAGAATATCATGGCCAAATAAATGAAACAGTGGAATGACCAGAGTCGAAGATCACGTTTTTCAACAAGCAGTTGACAACATGGAAATCTCGGTAATGGTCGCTAACATTCTAGGAGGACATGGCACCTGAAGAAGAAGATCAATTTTGGAAAGCTTTAATATAAACGTGGTACACTATGTACACTTGTACGTCTGTACCTTTTTAAAAGTTTATGGTCATTGTATTTATCACAAAATTTGTCAAGTGGTAGCATGAATATCTAATATGGCACGCATTAGAAATAAAAAAGTTGACTATGAGATCTCAGAAACTAAGCAGGGGGTTAATTTTGATAACGCTAGGTAATTAAACCTATTGTCTAACCCCTTAGGACACCAAATTTCAGATTTCTTACGTTGATGAGAAAGTTTTTAAAAAAATTACGTTCCTAAGTTTTTCAGAATATTTCAGGAACTAGGGGACAATATGTACATTTCAGAAAGTAAAAACACACTTCTTTGCTAATTTAACCATTCTTGTATCACTGACGGTTTGCTAATTTAACCATCCATCTATCTCTGACGGTTTCCGAATTCCTCTTGTTCTTCACATTGAAACATATGGTTTATTTTTCTAGTTGTTCATTGACAAACTCTTGCATCAGTAAAATGAAAAATGACCAACTTAACCTAGTGTAATAGCTTTTCAAATTTTAATTTTTAAATAATTAGGAGGATAACGGAGGTTAGGACAAGTAAATAAGCGAAAGAACAGAAAACGTGGGAAAAATATTTAATAGTTTAAGATCATCATTTTTTGGAAATGGTGAAGCCCCCAAAGCAGTAACTCCAGCGCTTTTATACGGAAGTGAAACGTGGACACTTAAACAAAAATGGTAGCCGTGTGAATGCAGCTTAAATGAGATTTCTAAGAAAAATCCAAGGAAAAATCAAAAATGATTGAATCAGAAATGGAAGATATAGAGAGCAATTAAAAATAAAATCAGTTGAAACAAAAATACAAGAAATACTGCTGGGGTTGGGACATTTATAGAATGAAAGAAGAAAGGTTAACTAGAAAAGCCCATGAAGCAAGGCTACAGGGAAAAACAAAAGAGGTAGACGAAGAAAAAACTGGCAAGACGAAGTTAAAAAAGCAGCAACGGATAGAAACATCAAATGGAAAGAAGAAAAAAAGCTAACACGAGGCAGAAAGACGTGAAGAAAGTCAGCACAGCACAACTCAACCTGATGGTAGAGGGACTTACGACTGAATTAAAAAAATTAAGACTACATAGCTATAGGTAGCTAGATGCTTGATGATGTAACAATTTCCTTGTTCGTACGTTATTCCGTTTTTATTTATATAATAAATACACATTAGAATTTTTAACAAAGGCTTTTAAACTCCAACATTTTATTCATGCTCTATAACCATAATTTTTGCTGCCATTTTACAAACAGCACGAATACAGTTGAAACATTTGCATTTTTAACAAAGGATTAAGCTCATTGTAACCTTTAATTCATACCACATGCTCCATTTTTGCAATCATTTTACAAAGGAACTGTTTACAGATAGAAAAATTATTTAAATAAATTCAAATGTTGACAATAAGTCTAGACTTTTGGTTAAGATGCTTTATCACAATAATATTTTAATAATTTTAGGTTTGATGTTTGTACAAAGATTTAAAACAAATATTTTGTTAATAACATCATTATAACTTCGTTCTTTTTATGGGGGTAATTTGTTGATCGGCCTTTTTAAACACGGCCTGACCTTATGCCCAATATGTTCAATGATTGTTTTGACAATTATCCTAACTTGCAAAATGACTGAAAAACGCTCAAATAATTGTTGAACGTGAACAGAGCTATAAGACAAATCCTAACAATAAACTTAACACGTTCTGTGTATAAGGGAGTCGAATCTTTCTATAACATTACGACACATTCACAATTATATTGATTGAAGTGGTAACTGTATATTAATTCTTTGTGGGAAAATGTTAAAGCGTTAAACTAACTTGATATAAATGTATCATTTTGACCGCAAAACGAAACTGATAACCTTTAGTACGTCATCAAAAAAATAGGAACTGTAAATTGCAGATAGTGATTATTCACTGCTTTGATCCATCTCCCTCATGTCTCATGAGATAATGGTACTCGTGCCCTTTCTTATCGATTAATAATTTAAACTGTGAAAATGAAAAATAATACTTTTCTTTATGTTTCGATACTTAAAGCATTAATTAATTTTGATAATTATTCATATTACAGCCATATTATTATATGTGTGTAGATGTTATTGCTTGTACTCGTATCCATAGTTAGTATCCTAATAAGCAAAGCTGTTTTTGACGGTTTGGATATTGTAAATTATTTTGCCAATTTTATACACATATGTATAAAGTTTTAGCAAAAAATTGTATTTGTTATTTTCATTCATTTCCTTTCTTGGTATGATCAAGTTATTAAAAATATTTCGCAAGTCCATAAAATTAACGAACAATCAGAATGCAAAATATATTTACATGACCTTTGCAAACCTCGTGATAACAATATTGTCTATACAGGATGTTTCAGTATTATATCAACATTTTTCTAATTTTGTAGTCACGTGAAAATGTAGTATTTTGAAGCAGGGTTGACTTGATTTAAATCACGATTTAATCATGATTTAAATAAGCTGATTTTTTAAATCAAAATCATGATTTAAATCAAACTTTATTAATTTTCACGATTCAACGTCACACGTCACATATAAATTAAATGCACGTTTTACTTCCACCCGCGTAAACAACCGCTAGTAAAATACGCCGGAAATATTGCCTTCGGGGAGAAACAGTCCATGGGAATTCTCTTGTTAAAGACGCATTTCGGTAGATTTACTTTGTAAAATTCCACAATAATTTTAGGGTCAAAAGATCTACAGCATATCATTTAAAAAGTCTGCGAGTATTGGAAAAGTTTTTTATTATCGATTTCTCAAAAAAAAATCTTGATAAGGTTGATGAATGACCTAAAACTAATTTTAAGATGAAAAAAAATTAATGGCACTAGATTTTAACAATTTTAACAATTTTAAAAATATTCGTAAAAGTAAAGTGCCCTTGTTTAAGACTTGCAAAAAAATTCATGGGCAAAAATTGTTTAGAAATTAAAAACATGACAATACGAAATTTGAGTAGTGTCAACATTCAAAAAATTTGCGCCGAATAGAAAAGTGTTTTATTATCGGAAAAATGTATTCTTGAGAAATGTTGGTGCATCGTCTAAAACTAATTTTAAGTAAAAAAAAGCTTAACAAAAATTCATATGATACTAGCTTTTAGCGATTTTAGAAATATTCGCAAGGTTAAAGTGCCTTTATTTTAAGAGTTTAAAAAAGTCAAGGAAAAACGATATTTTGTTTAATATTATTTTTAAATTCTAAACTTTTTTACAATTCTTAAAATGAGGCCACTTTACTCTTGTGAATATTTCTGAAATCGCTAAAATCTAGTATCGTATGAATTTTATTTAAAAATATCCATTTCAAAATTAGTTTTAGGTCATGCACTAACTGTTATCAAGTTTCTGAGAAATTTTTAATAAATACCTTTTTCATTTGTTGATACTTTTTGAATGACGCTGCATACAAGATATAATGTAGGATGAATAATGAATAAATTAGTTATAAAAAGGGAAAATAGTCAAGTTTTAAAAAATCAAACAATAATTTAAATTTTTTTTTTTATAAAAACCAAATTTTGCCTAACCCTGTTTTGAAGTGTATAGTAAACAAAACCTCAATTTATAATCCATGTTTGGAGGGCTTTGGTAATGATAAGTACATTTATAGCCTACATAAAATTACCGTCAGTTTGTAAAAAACACACTTTACATTATAAAACAAATATTAAAACAAGATGGTTTACCCGGCGTTGCACGGGCGATTACAATTTTAATTACTGTTTTAACTTGAATAAGCCCAATAATTCCAAATCATACACAAATGACATACTCTGATCACAATCATCTTTTCATTTTCTTATAATTCCTTAAAAAATAACTATTTATTGCTTAAAAATTGAATAATAACTCAAATTTATTTTCTTTCGTCTTGTTTCAATTAAAAATGTACTAATAAAAATAATACTTCATGTACATTTATTACTAATTGTATACAAAACAATCTTTACTTGTGAAATACCCCGCGCCGTATCGTGTTATGACCAGGTATTTGCCGGCGTAAGATCGAATCCCGTCCAAGTAATTATTTTTTTTTAAATTGGTAATATGTGCTTGTACTTAAAGTTTGGCGTTAGATCTGCAAGGTCCTAAATAGTAACTGTGCAAAATTTGGTCCCGATCGGTCAACGGACCTAGGATTGTATAGCGAACAAACAAACAAACAAACAAACACACAAACAAGCTCTTTTATATATATAGATAAAGGGTGATGCAGTTTTTTTTCGTAAACTTTACACGAAATCCTTAAGTTAGTGATACTTTTTTATAAATACTAACTTATTAAACCAATAACTACAACTCAAACCAAAATTATCATATAAAGTAAAATTTTGTCAAAAACCGTCGAAAAACAAAAATAATTCGAGTACACAATTCTATTCCAGCGGTTTTCAAACTTATTTTGTAGCGAAACCTTTACACGATTTTTCAAAAATTGCGAAACCCTAATCACATATATTTTTTACAACCCCCCAATTTTTAACAAGATTTTAAATAAAACAACAATTGTTTTATTGATACATCAATGTTGTTGCTATTATTTCATTGATAAATATTCAATGTAGCACATCAAATATGAACAGAAAGCAAATATTAATGATCATAAAAAACGAACAAGTTTAAAATTGAACGAAATTATAAATATGTAACCAACACAATCGTTTATTCTTAAATTTCAAAAATCAAAATATTGGTATGGCTCGTTTGTATTAAAAATATGCAGGTAAACGAAATAAATAAAAACAAGATTAATGAAAAGAATTTCCAACTTAATTCTCACAAAATAATAGTTTTCCGTCGAAAAATAATAAAACACAATTAAACAAGTTATAAACTGTCAATTACTACAGCGATCGTGTTTTGTCTAGTCCAGTGGTTCTTAACCTTTTAGTAGTCGCGGCCCCCTAAATATCCTAAAATATTTCGCGACCCCGTAGTTTTGTAGTAACAAAAATATTACGATTTATTTAAGAAGATATATCTCCGATGGTTCGAGTAAAATAAGGAGCAAATATATATATTTTTTAAGATTTCAATATTTTAAAAAGTAAAAACGTTTTATGAATTCGGTTAGGAATCGCTGCGTCTAGTCAAATACAAGGATTTTTTGTAAAATAATAAATAAATTTTAAACTCATTACATATTCTCAAACATTTTCCTATTTATGTTTATTTTTATAATATACAGTATCGGATTTAGAAATTTAATTCTCTATCAGAAACTTCTGAAAAATTTCTAAAAAAAACAGTTGACTATCGCCAGTCTGACATATTTCATCGTAGAAAAAACATTTGAACGTCATTCGATAAAGAATTTTCCACCATTTACAAAACTATAAGATCTAAAGGGGTTTCCTCTTAAAATAACAAAGTTATAGGGGTGCGACAGTCAAATTGAATCACCCGGTATATCTTGTGTTGGTTTTAATCAAGCTACTTCAGGAACCGACCAAATATAGAAATAAGCGAAATATTTTCCACATTTTTGTAAATCGCACCCAAAAACCCATATAATGCTGCTAAAAGGAACGCCTTTGCAATTGTTTTAGCAGTGTTATCATAACATCGCTATTTTTACGAAGCGATTTCGATTTTAAACGATTTATTTAACTGATTTTTCATTGTGTGGCCTAACTTAGCTGCAACACACTGTATTTAGAACGCAATTTGATAAAATTATAAGAACTGAACACAAGTAACTGTCTGCATTGGTAAAACAAATGCGGCTTTAATATAAAACAGTATAAAATAAATATTGAGTGTTTTAAAATTAAATTTATTACTATTTCAATTTATGAAAATAATCAGCAACAACTCGGTGACTCGGTGTTGTTTACTTTAAGAAGGAATCTAGACAGTTGTTTTTTCGATTTTTCCAATGACGTATTTTAAATAGTTACATTCTTTTGAATAACTAATTAAGAAGCTAACATTATGAAAGTATTGCCAATGTATTCGACTTTAAATTTTGCATCAGCGAGTTATGTTTAACGTTATCACAACAGTCATTGCGGAATTTGCATGGTAACTTTGATTTGTCGTTCTTTAATAACGAAAAAATTAATTCTAGTTAACAAAAATTACTTACAATGAGTTCCTTGGACGAGGAAATCTCCCCACAATGCCAAAAACGACATGGAAATATATATCACAACACAAGCAAACATTTCGGCAGGCGATTATAGTTTATCTCCGTGTTTATATTCACTAGTTTAAATAAATATTAATAACGCAGTTTATAAAGATATTTTTATGTCCTTCACGTGTGAGTTTATTATTTATTAGCAACTTTTACGCACTAGTGTTGTTGTTTGAAGTACACTTGTTGTATGCACTGTTAGATATTCTTCACATCACAACTCGGGACGTTCTAGATAACTCTCTCGTCTTCTAAATTACCGCTATACCAATTCAAATACTCCTTACAGTTATCAATTACAGCAGTTAACAGGTTGGTTATAAGATAGCCCATGTGACTTTTCCGTGTTGTATTGCTCGTCAGAGCTGTTGGGACCGTGTTGGTAGTCAGAGTTTTGCTGTTCGCCCGAATTTCTGTGGCACGAATTCGACTCGCGTTTATCTCGCAAACGAAATTTTGTTCAGATGAAATCGGGGAACAGAGGACTTTGATTTTTACAACCGATGACATTTATAATCGAACTGGAGATTGTATGCAATTATCTTTATAAACAAAGTTTTATCACTGTTAGCGCAGACTTGGCAATTTGACGTCCAGTTTGAGCCGTAAAAAGTGATGCTGACTTTTAAAAACAATGTTTTTTTTGGGAATTTGCGTCATGTTATGACGGTATTCACGATACACGAGTGTAACAAAATTAAAACAAGAAAGTTGTAGAGGTTTTCATCGGTTTAAATATTTTAAGATACTAGGAACCGTCAATAATAAGCAGTTTAATTTGAAAGTGGCATAAGCCACCTTTATGTTATTTTGAGATATAAATGTTTTACATTTTAATGTGCATACAAATATTTTTGCTAACTGTAGAGATATTTCTATTTTATTATCTAGGTTACTTACATTTGTTCAGTATCCATAATTTCGCACAGACGTTAACTTATCGCCATTTTTCATGACTGTAAAGTGGCTTAAGCCACTTTCAAAATTATAAGTTTATGAAAACTACGGACATGTTAAATTGTCCGATGTGTTTTACTGAAGGTATGTTTGATAAGACAGTAATTAAAGAAAATTGATGAGTAAATTATATAATTTTGGTAATTTATATTAGAGTAAAGTGCCGGAACAGTTACCTTATATGGAATATATCAGTTTTATGACAACGAATAAGCGATATCTGTTGAAAAGTATATGTACCTATTTGTACATCGATCACACATTCCCAAATGTAAAATAGTTAAAAAATATTCACTAGATTACATAACAGATTCAAATATATTTTTGACGTGCTACTGAGTTTTTAGGCTAAATCTTTCAGTGCAAAATATTATATGCTAGGGTATATTATGATATAAAATATTTTATTGCATGTTTATTTAGCATGAGCCTTTACATTTCAATTAAATAGACCAAAATTTTGATTGGGGCCATTTCATGTTTACATATACCTATTTTTGAAATGTCACATTGAAGTCTAATATGGAATACATAAAGGTGCCTTTTAATGAATATGATTATGGTCACTAGGTACAGCAATATGGGTTCAGTGTCAAAAGTGTCAGAAATGGGCAGACGAAAAATGTGCAAAATACCCAAAAAAACAATTCTATTGTCCTAGCTGTAAAAAATAAATAAATTATCAACATTTAGTTCGAATGACACTTGAATTATAATTTAATTCACATAAATAACAGAGTTTTGGTTTGGTTTAAGTAATAATGCAAATCAGAAAGAAATAAAAGATGAATCTATGAGCAGTTGTTTATTTTAATGTATATTTCCTATATAATTCTATATTCCATATTAAGAACCCCTAGTATTCCATATTAGGTTCCCCGGGAGCTTAATATGGAATAGTAGTAACATTTAGAAAAATAGCTATATAAGAAATATCTACCGTAATATCGTACCAGAATTCGAGTAATGTGTTGCGTATTCATTATAAATTCCTTATAATTTGTTTTGCAAAATTTTGTTGAATAAATGTGAATATTATTGCCGAATACAAAAAAGTTTTCCATATTAGGACACTTTACTCTATATATTTCTTAAGCTTATTTGAGTATTGTTTTATTATTAATATTCATAAAATACTTAAGCAATAAGTACATTCATCAGTACATTTTGAAATATAAGTATTAATAATTTTTATAACGTATTTTGTATTCTCAGTAGTTATAGAGAGGTTAATTAAAGAAGTAAAACAAAAAATTAGACCGTGTCACCTAGGCAACTGGAAAATGGAAAAAATAAACAACATGGTCTTAGTCGCGGAAACAGAAAAAAATCTGCAACATAATCTAGAAACTCTAAACCAGGAATTGGACAAAATCAACATGAAAATAAATACAGAAAAAACTAAAACTATGATCGTTACAACAGAGAACAAAGGGCATAACATCACTTTAAATGGGCTTAGGTTGGAACAGGTAAAAAGCTTTAAATATTTAGTAGTGATCATAGAAAAAAATGGAGGAATGGACAAGGAAATAAGCGAAAGGACAGGAAATGTGGGAAGAATATTTAACAGTCTAAGAATAACATTTTTTTGGAAATAGAGAAGTCCCAAAACGAACGTAAGTGGAAGTGGTAAAAAAGGTAGTCTCCGGCACTTTTATACGGAAGTGAAACGTGGACACTCACAAACAAAAATAGTAGCCGAGTGAATGCAGCAGAAATGCGATTTCTAGGAAAAATTCAAGGAAAAACCAAAAAAGACAGAATGAGAAATGAAACAGAGGACAATTGAAGATAAAATCAGTTGAAACAAAAATACAAGAAAGACAGCTGGGATGTTTGGGTCACATTTATAGGATGAGAGAAGAAAGGTTAACCTGAAAAGCCTATGAAGCAAGATCACAGGGAAAAAACAAAAGAGTTAAACCGAGAAAAACCTGACCAGACGAAGGTTAAAAAAGCAGCAACGGATAGAAACATCAAATGGGAAAAGATAACAAACCTAGCACAAGACAGAAAAACATGAAAAAAAGTCAGCACAACACAACTCGACAGTCCTACACCTAACAGTAGAAGGACTCATGACTAAATAAATGAAAAAAATTGTATGAAAGTTTATTCGTGTATTGAATCATTGTCAAGAATAGGAGTTACAAAGTCTTCGGACATTTTTCACTTTGTTTTAAATTTTTAAAATAATAATAATAATAATCTTTATTTGTTCTGAATATCCCAAAAAAAGGTGTAGAACTTGTCACAATTATAATTTACGTACATTACAATAATATACATAGTTAATAGATAATAATAATAAAAAGAGAAAATTACCACTGCCCATCTCGGAGGATAAGGGCACTAATATCCCCAAGCAGTAAGCGCTCCTGTTACTTTCTGTTTTTTACCTACATACCATACATACATACATACTATACACTTGTACATTTTCTGTTAGTTTAAGATTACTTCTTTTGTGTTTTCTTTTCATTTTTGCCTTTGTTAAAATTTAAAATGAGTGCAAATGATAGTCTAAAAATTGCTCATTTGAATATTAGGTCGTTACTGCCAAAGCGTAATTGCATTGTTGATATAATTTATGATTTTCACGTACTTGCGATTAGCGAAACTTGGCTAACACATAATATCTTGCCTGAACACATTGCCATTGATGGATACAATGTAATTATTAAAAATAGACCCACTAGAGGTGGCGGAGTTTGTGCATACATAAGAAATAATTTACATTATCAAACAATTGAAACAGATAATTCTATTGAACAGTTATGGTTTCAGTTAAAACTAAATAATGTAATTTATTCTATTGGAATTGTATATAGATCTCCACTCGTGGAGTATAAATATTTTTGTAATATATTAGATGATTCTATAAGCATGGTTAACATGACATCAAAAGTGGTATGTCTGGGAGATTTTAACATAGATTTCTTAAAACCAGATGACACTTGTACTTTATATTTAGCTGATCTCGTTGAACAGCACGATTTAAAACAAATTATAACAGCTCCTACACGGGTAACCTTACAATCAGCAAGTATGATTGACCTTGCCTTTTTGTCTAAAAACATATCTGTAGTTGATCATGGGACATTGAACGTAAGTTTTTCGGATCACGAGTTAATATACGTTAATTTATCTTATGCCAAGTCTGCTGCTATTCCAATCTTCAGGACTGTTAGAAACTTTCGTAATTTTGATGACAATGCTTTTTATAACCATCTTATCTCTTTGCCGTTACATGAGTTATACGGATTAAACAATGTTAATGAAAAAGCTGCATTTCTCACTGACCACATCAACAATATTTTTAATATTTATGCACCCCTTAGAAGCATAAGAATCACAAAGCCCCCTGCTCCATGGTTAACAGATAATATTAGACTTCTTATATCTATTCGAGATAAAACCATGAAAAAATTCAAAAGAACTAAAAATCCAAGAGACTTCGAGTATTATAAATCACTACGTAACTTTACAAACAGAGCTTTAATACGCGAAAAATCGGCTTATTTCGAGAGCAATTGCAAAAATTATAAACTATGGAACAACTTGAACTTACTTAATATCAAAACTCCTAAGCAGAGGACATTACCCTCACATCTACAAAATGTTGATGCAATCAATAATTACTTAATCGATTGTATACCAAAAAATCCTGATGGGCACAGCCAAATCATCAACTTTTATAATAACAATTTTAAATTAAACTTTCAATCTCAAAATTTTTTCTCTTTTAAAACTGTCGACACAACTGATGTGCTTGAATCCATAAACTCAATCAAATCAGCATCACTGGGATCAGATGAAATTGGAATTCGGATGCTTAGATTGTGTTGTCCAACAATAATACCATGCGTCACCAACATTATTAATTCGTGTTTTATTGACCAACAATTTCCAGCCTCCTGGAAAAACGCTCTTGTTATACCCTTACCAAAAATCAGCAATCCTGTAGAATACAAAGATCTGACACCCATAAGTCTACTATCAACTCTATCTAAGGTCTTAGAAAAACTTATGCATAAACAAATAAAAACACATCTTGAACAACATAGTATTTTACCAGTTTTTCAATCCGGCTTCAGAAGTAAATACAGTTGCACTACTGCTCTGTTAAACCTTACCGATGACCTTATAAGAGCCGCAGATGAAGGAAAGCTGACTTTGGTTGTGTTTCTGGATTTTAGCAAGGCATTCGATACGATCAAGCATTCAGTATTGTATTCTTTGTTACACTTTGTTGGTTTTGATAATCCAGCCATTCAATTAATAAAAAGTTATTTATCATTTCGTAGTCAGCAGGTTGTATATGATGGCAAAACATCAGATGTAAGATTTACTAACTGTGGCGTCCCACAAGGGTCCATTCTGGGACCCCTGTTGTTCATTATTTACACCTGTCAATTGCCACTATGCTTGAACTTCACCAAATATGTGATGTATGCTGATGACACTCATATTTACATCAGTTTTAAAAAAGAATTTTTAGTTGATGCTGTTTATAAAGTAAACAAAGACCTTCAATCAATTTATGAATATTCGCAGGAACACCACCTTTTTCTTAATGCCGCTAAGTCTGCGTGGATGCTGTTTGGTAATCAGAAAGTTGTTTCGGAAATAAACAACGCGATAGCTATTAAAGTTAATGGTGTCAATGTACCATTTGTCGAATCTTTCAAAACTCTGGGGCTCACCTTGAATAATTCTTTTAGATACAGAAATCATGTATCAAAATGTATACAAAAAGCATACCTAAATTTAAAGCTTTTATATCCTCACCGAAGCTATCTTAATACTTATGTAAAAAAAATGTTATGCGACGCAATGGTACTCTCACATTTCAATTACGCGGCACCAGTTTATGGCCACTGCTTAGATTACGATACTAAATGTAAAATTCAAAGGGTTCAAAACAGTTCTTTTAGATTTGTTTATGGCATAAGAAAATTTCAAAAAATTTCCCTTAAATTTAAGTTAATGGGATGGGTCAATATGCAAAATAAACGTATCCTACAAAGCGTCACTCTGTACCATAATTTATTTCTATCTAAAGCTCCTAAATATTTACTAAACAAAATTACCTTCAGAACTGATGTCCACAACTTGAACGTCAGGAATAGGGGTCGTATCAGTCCACCACAACACAAAACTAAGTTCTTTGAACGATCATTTTCTTTTAATATTTACAAATTATACAACTCTATTCCGGACAGTTTGAAAATCTGTGACTCAAAGTCCTTTAAGAGAAAGGTTTTACCGTATTGTGGCTGAGGGCAGGCTATTATTGTAGTAATTGTTTTTTTTAAATCAGATTTTGTTGAATCAGATTTGCAAGTTTTGGCAGTTAACATGTTAACATGTGGATGGGTTGTTTTTGGAAATGTTATTTTGTCTTCTACATTATAAATGTTGCCTCATATTTATATTCATATTTTTTTATTATTTTTATTATTATAAGTTTTATTTTGAATGTACCTTCAAACAAGGTTGAGTGGAAGAGCAATCCATTGTTCTAGACAATGGATTGAACTACGCCTTGCGGTTGCCATATAACATACCTATATGTAATAATATTGTTGTACTTTTTGTTTCTTATGGCAATAAAGACATTATTATTATTATTATTAATAAAAAGAAAAAACACAGAAAAATGATATTTAAATATAACATTTTATAAAGTCAGCATCATTTAAATATTCGCTTACTCCATAAGCTTTAGAAATCAGAACTTTTCTTAATTTCTTCTTCAATTCGCGGGTGGGAAGATTTATTATACTCTCAGGTGATGTGTTAAATTTATTATAATATATAGCAATAATTGTGGGGCAACATTTTTTTGAAGATAGGTATATTTGAAGCAATCGGGTTTTAGGTTTTTTTTTATGTCGGGTATTGGCTGCATGATTTCTCATATTCTCTTCGAACAGATCTACATTATTTTTTACGAAAAGGATGGCTTCGAGGATAAATAGGCCGTAAAAGGTTAATATTTCATTGTCACGAAAAGTGTCTTTACAGTGATCTCGGTAGTTTAGACCAAATATATTTCTTATACATCGCTTTTGTACAATAAAGAGGCGTTCAGAGTCACTAGCGTTACCCCAAAAAATTGCAGCATAGCGTAACCTAGATTCGACATATGCATGATATGCAGTTTTGGCCGCGTTTGTATTGACCAATTTTTTTAAGTTTTTTAGTGCAAAAGGGTACCGTGACAGGCTTTGTGACAGGCGTTCGATGTGGTATGACCAGTCCAGTCTAGAGTCAATACATAAACCAAGAAAAGATATTTTATTAACAACATTTATAGTTGTGGAATTATTTTGAAATTTTAAGTCGAAGGTTATTTTACTTTGTGAAAATTTTATAACTTGCGTTTTATTGACGTTTAAGGTTAAATTATTTAACGTAAACCAATGTTGGAGTTGGCCTAACCTAAACAGTCAAAGAATTTTTGTTCAGAAATTTAGCATAAAATTATAGTTTCAGCTCCACTAATGCCTTATTCTTTAAAAACAAAATAGCATCTTATAGCGTCTTGAGACTTCCTTGGCAAAATGTTTTTTGAAGCTATCTGAATTTGGAATTTTTAAAATGTTAAGATTTGTCGTAACCTTGAAAAGTTATTAAATTTACTGCATTAGCAATAAAATGCAATTCAGCAAAGTTTTACTATACACTTTTTTTTATTGCAGCATCTCTCCAATTTTTTTTATAGATTTTGTTAGGATTACTTAGTAACTAATTGGCATATAAATTAAAGCTACAATAAAAACCAAACGTCAGTTTTAAATGTGTCATTTATTATATCATTGGTTCATTTTTCCAAGTATCACAACATAACAATGGTCTTTAATCACAATCAGTAGGAATTTAAACCGCTTTAATTGTTAAAATTGGACTACTTAGAATGTATTTCAGCATCGTAAATGCAATTATAACAATTGAGTTTAATACTAAAACTTATCTCTCTATACATTCATTAAGGCACTTTGGTTAACTAGACAACATATAAACATTACTGGCTGTATTTGCGATCATTTTAAGGTTGCATTAGCAAAAAAAAAACACCTAATAGTGAATAACTGATCGTAACAATTAAATCTGTTCGTATAAAATAAAATTATTGACAATTTACACTAAGAAAATAAGTTATGAATAAATATGAGCTTAAAGTTAGTTAACTTTGTTCAAAAAAGTTTACAAAAAAGAAATCCCAAAGAAGAAACTTCTTTAAAGAATACTATTTTGCATAATAATAAATAAGCACAGCTCATATTTTATTAAGACCTAGAAATATTCATAAATACGCCTATAATATCGTAATTTAATACCAATTATAGTATTTCAATAAAAATAAATATGTTATAGATAATTATTTACAACGTATATCATACAGGTACATTTTATAAAAACGTATAAAGTCGAATTGCTACATTTTGTTATTTACAATCGGACGGAAGTTGAAGAAATCAGATTGTACAGTGATGACAAAAGATTCAATGCTTTTGACATGAAATTTAAACTTAAACGTTACATTTTGTTACTTATATGAAGCGCTGGACTTTTTTAAACCTGAAAAGTGGCAACACAAGTGTTATTTGCAATGGGTGTTTATCTATTTTATCATTTACCGCCCCTTTATAAGGGGTTCCGTCAATATTGGTGTCGATTTTAATCAGAAGTTGTGAAGAAGTGTCGAGTGGTATTTAAAGTATTTTTGACCCTAGATCACCCGTTTTTCTTCTTCAAAAGTTTGTAATAAAGGCAAAATAAGGTTTGATCATTTTAATGATTACCAGAACTTATGGTAGCGTCAAAGAGTCAAAACAAATTTGGGAAAATATTTGACGTAATATACAGGGTGGTCCAAATTCGATAGAATTACTTGGGTATCTCGCTTTATAGTCAAGATTGAGAAACGGTTAAATTATCAAAAATATGCAGTTTTTTTGGGACAAACTCAGAACATTTCCGGTTTTTCTTGTATTCACAGCCTACTTTTTGTTTCTCATCTTTAAAAAAATTTAGAAACCTTTGTAACTTGCGTATTATTGAAAATAAATACATCAACCCGTATATTTGGAAAGGGAAAAAAATAAGGAATTTAAATAGGTCCCAAAAAACTGCACATTTTTGGTAATTTAACCGTTTCTCTATCTTGACTATTAAGCGAGATACCCATGTAATCCCACCGAATTTGGACCAACCTGTGCGTTCAATTAAAAATTTAGTATAAAATATGGTTCCGTATTTCTTAGTAAATACGACCAATTTACACCAATAAATATTTTTCCAGCTGTAATAACTACCAAGTATACTGGACTAGTCCCTGCGAGCTAAAAAAAACAAAGGAAATACTGGAAGATAAGGGAAATCCTTAAGTTCAAAAATAAAATTAATGGCACAGAATCGTATAAGTTTGTGGCTGTCCCAAAATTGAAATGATAACACGTTATCTTTAAAGAATAATTTTGATTTCCAAATTTCATATTTCTACCAATGTCATTACTTTCCTAACAATTTTTAAATTTTTCGTTAACACTTTTCATGAATATAAAATCCAGTTTCAAATTTTCTTTTAGGCTGACTAATCTGAAGCCTGCGGTTTTTTGGGTCTCACAAGTTTTGCACCACAAATTTTTGGCCTAATAATTGTTGGACCTTAAATTTTGGTGCACATAATTTTTCTCTTTACAATTTTCGCGCGCTCTTCCATAATTTTTAACCCCCACCAACTTTCGAGTCCCAGTATTGGTAAAACTGGTTATCACCAAAATCTAACGTGCCCATTTTCAGGTTTTCAAAAGCACACACTTTTGTTGCAAAAGCACGGCTTTATTAATGATTTACGTAACAAGACCAAAAAGTGATACTTTACTGGACGAGTAGACAGCTTTGGGACGAGCCTTGGCGAGTCCTGAAATGATACGAGTCCAGTAAAGACACTTTACGGGTGTGTTACGTACAATTTTTTTATCTTGGTCCGCCACTGACACCAAAAGTACTATTGTCACCATCTATAATTAAACAATAACTTAACAAACAGGTGCAAACTCGCTTGATGGTATAGGCCTTGTGACACTTGTTTGACAGCGCAAATCAACAAAACTCATCACCATGGCAACCATCTACTTTCCGGCCTAGGTCGGCAAAGAGTTTTTATTACCATTGCAACCAATTACTTACTGGCAGGCCAGTAAAGACGTATTTGTCAGCCTAAAAATTGATCGATAATAACTGATTTTCTGGACGGACGCAGAAAAAATTATTCATAGCCTCCATAGAACCACATGCAATTTACTCCAGTACTGTACAACAGCCGTGTTGTTTTAAATACAAATCAGTCCTGATAATGTACATTTTAATACTTAAATAGTCTAACAATATTTTACAAAAAACTTATTATACCTCAAACATAAAAATTAAAGACTAGACTTGCATTAAAAACTAATCAAGTATCGAAAGCATAGGCGTCGCTATAAGGGAGTAAACAAATAAATAAGGACAAAAATTATCAGTAGTAATATAACAAGTGCATTGAAAATTATCGATAATTTTTGGTAAATATGCCCGAATGCAAGTTGACCTGAAATAAACACGAGCGCACTCGTGTTTTTTTCTGATTCAACTTGCATGAGTGAAGATTTGTCAAAAATTATAGATTATTTAATAGCACGAGTTATATTTTGTCAGAAAATTTCCTTTACCTAACCTACTTGTCAAATTAAATGTATGTATGTTATGTCAACTTTTACGAGTACTGTCAAAGTGGTGCGTTAGGGATGTGGTTTAATCTATGTTAAAGTAACGCTACTGGTCGCCGAAATTCGTCAAAAAATTATCAAGACCGAAATATTTAATTCCCTCTCCAAATGTATATTTTCGACCAATCACAAACTTAGATTTCTTAGAAACGACCAATAAACGCACGAAAATCTGTTAATCGCGAAAAGTAAATTATCAGTCTATGATTATGTTTATTGGTTGTTTCTAGGAAATCTGAGTTTGTTATTGGTCGAAAACGCAAATTTGACTGGAGGATCAACATCTGACAGGGGAATGTAAAATTATTACCGTGTAATAATGCTCCTATTGGTAGTCTCCGGAAGATTTAAGATTAGTGATTGGTTGAAAACGCAAATTTGACCGGTGAAGGAAATTTTCCGAGGTAATTTTAAGTCCAAATTGGAAAGTAAATAAATTATTCCCAACAATTTTTAACTTAACTATTTTGTTGTAGTTGTATATTTTAATTCTTTCTGAGATTTATGTTATTATTTGGACATCAATAAAAAATGTTTAAGTGTTCCTTCAAAAACGACGCATATGCATGAATACAATTAAATAATAAATTTCCAGTTTATTAATACGTGCACAGAGTGCTTCTCAAATCCGTGATTTGCAAGTCTTTTGTTTAAATATACGTTAATTTTTTGGTGTCTTGAAAAATATCACTCGTCAAAACCCCTTGTCTGTATTTATGGGCCTTTCTTCATTTTTAATTGCGCACACGGTGTAGGTACCTAAAGTACTTATTTTGTTAAAAGTATGTTACATATACACTTTATAATAAATATTTAAATTTTTTAAGTGTTCGCTGGTATCACTGAATTTAAATGTTGTCTGTGATTTTGTGGTTGATTTAAATCTTCGCTGTGGTTCATTGCACTAGCCAAAGAGTAGCACGGCGGTTGGTCGTCTTCGCGTATAATTACTGTGTTTAGAGCGTGTACTGGTACGACGTATACTTGAATGTCCGATTTTTCTTCACCTATTGGCATTCCGTAGCACAAGCTTTCGTACGATGGTGGAGCGAATAGGTCGTAAGCTGGTGGGGCCGATTCGGTTGAGGGATTAGGGGATGCACCTGCGTTTGGTAGGCTTGATTCGCGAGCGTGTTTCCGGCAGCACCATTCAGAACAGGAAACAACCACGAAGAACGCTATCAGTCCACCGAAGGAGCCTACGTACCATAAAATGGACCAAGGGTCGAATGTTGCAACAGCCTCATCATCATCTTCTTCTTCTGCAAAACAAAAAACATAATAAGAACTACAGAAGAGATTATGTGGATAACAATAACAACATAACAAGATTAGTCAAGTTTTTGCAGAAGAGAACCAAATTTCACAAAATTGTACCATGTTCTTAAATGCGTACTTGGAGTAATTGTAAGGAAAGATACAACTCTTTCTGCAAGTAAAATATTATGGTTTTGGATACTTGATCAATTAACACCACAGAGCATATCAAAGTCTTCAATAGTCATTTCGATCAGTTCAATTCCAGGAAATACTTTTCCACAACTGTACTCAACACTAAAGATACTTTACAAATATTAGGTTGAAGCATAATCATCCGCCGTTTTAAAAGAATTATGTTATAACATAACCAAAAACGATTTTAATTTCCTAATCCTACTAAAGAATTATATTATGACAACTGTCAATCAAACGTCAAGTTCGAGAAAGAAAATGTCGCGAAAAAAACGACGGATAATTATGCATTAACCTAATACATAAACATTACACAATTTAAAAAATCGTGCACCTTTTATTACCACTCAAAGATACATGAAACCATAAAGGATAGTGCAGATCGAAAAAATTAAGTATTTAGAAACAATAATTGCAGAAGATGGCAAATTGGAAGACTATCTGAACCGCATAACAGCCTTAGCGGAAATATTTTATATGCTGCTAACCAATCATTAATTAATATGGAAGAAAGAGAATTTAAAACAAATGAAAATGAGAGTAATATAAATAAGTTATTGTTACACAATATGCATGAATAAGATTGCTACTAATAAATAGACGGGAGTCTTGAAACGAATCTAGCACTACTATAAGAGATCCGTCGATATAAAAACAATGATTTTTTAATAAAACCTATTTTTAAAACTGTTAATAAATAATTTAAGCACTTATCTAAGACAAGAGTATTTAATGCAATGTAAGCCCCAAAACTTACTTAAAGTTCATAAGCTTGTGCTTATGTGCTTATATAAAAACAATAACAATGGATACAGACTTAGGAGATGAGAATTAGGGTAAAATAGAGTAATGACGACGCATTGACAGCATCAGCAATGATAAAATTAGAAAGAGCCTACGAGTGGGACAATATAAGAAAAATATGTAGACAAACTAGTTGAGATATGAAACATCTACAAATGTCAGAGAATATGCAAAAATATGATGAAAAATGAAGTTCGAAGGAAAAAGAGTAAATGAAGACCAGGAGCAAACTGGGAAAGATGGATGAGGCAGAGACTAGAAGAAAGCGAAGTCAGTTGGAGAGAGGTTCCACAGTTAGTCAATGACTTAAAGAGGAAGAGAATATAATATAGAGTTAGAAAAAAATATATGTACACAACAAAAGACGTTAGAGGATCTGATTTTTAAAAAAAGGAGGCAGAATTTTTAATATGAATTAATCTCCGTAAATTTTGCCAATTTTGTGATAGAGTTGAATTCTTTTAACAATGTCGCCAAATTTGCATTATCCATTCTAAAAAAAATTGTGTTCAAGTTTTTTAAAGTCAAAAATATGTTATGGTTTTTTGGTTTAAGAATTGGGAATAGAAAATGTCATTTTCTTTTCTAAACGAATAGAAATAATAACACACCCAAATAGTTTTTGACGAAGTTTGAGTTATTTCAGATGAAATTTTTAACTTTTATACTGAATTAAGACACAAAATATATCGTTAACGTCACTGATTGATATTTTTTTGTTTCGTTTTATTCGAAAACGTTCGCCTTTAAGATGCGATTGCTTATAATATAAAAATCATTCAATCGACAAACGTTGAGCAATCTGTGTATTAAGTTTCCGGTGCAAGAAAGATAATATAACAATATTTGTTTCAAGTGCCATATTGCGAAAGGTACAATAATCCAGATAAATGATACGCTTCTATTGTATAACGTATAATCAATACCTACAACAATAATAGGTATATGTGTACTCGCATAAGTTTTAAATATACATTTTTTTGCAAACTGACCGAGTGGTCCAAAAATAAATGAAATTTCTTCATATGTGACATCTGTTTTTAAATTTTAGCCATAACGTTAAAGTACAATAATTTAATTTATTAAAATGCATGTCTTCCAAATCTACAATTAAAAATACTGTTCTTAAGAATTTGGGTTTCTTTAACATGAGTTTACTTTAAAATTTCACTGAATTGTTTTAAAATTTTAAAATTTCGTGGTAGTTTTAGCACAGTTTTAGTATTCGTTAGCAAAAAAAAAAATCAAATTTCTAAACATTCGTTAAATCGTTGCAGAGTAATGTTCAAAAAGCGATTAACAAAATGCACTGCATTTGGGCCTTTAAATATCAGTCACTGATAAGTTTAAGATTGTTGTATTCATTTGTATTCATCAACTACTGTTTTATTTACCTATAACGGATTATCAGAAACTTTATAATTTTAAAATCTAAAATATCAAAAACTTTCAAAAGAAATCCGGATAGCTTTAGAGCTGACGGTAACATTAAAATAAAAACATTCAAAGTTTATTGAAGCAGGAAGCAAACATTTTGATATGTCGAATAGTGTTTTGGCTAAATTTAAAGGCAAAAATCTCATAAATAGATACGCAAATAAAACTGTTTTAACCAAAATAGATATTCTGTTTTTAAACAAGTTGTATTTTCTGATTTAAAAATTTTTGTAAAATATTGATGTTTCAAACGAATCTAGAGCCAACGCCGGTTAAAACTAACTATGCCTAGGATGTCAATTTGCCACAGAAACTTTATTTAAAATAAACGCATGAAACAATAAAATAAAGTTTAAAATTGAACTGTTTGTAATTCTGATTTATTTTTACTAATCTCAATTTACAGTCATATTGGTTGCTATAGAATCAGGCGTTACATTAACAACAAAAAAGGAAAACAAACGAGTAATCGGTTACAATAGGTCATGACCATATCACAAGTAACTTTTGCGACAATTTATAATTTTATCATTAAGTTCAACATAACTAAGTCAACAATTAGCTTTGCTCGAAAACAAGTTAATGCCGTTAAATTATAAACATTTTAATAATTATATTGTATCTTGCTGCTAATGACTCGTTGTGCAATCATTTATTTATTTATATATTAGACGTTATTAGCTCAAGGATGAAACACACAGAGAAAGTAGAGATGAGCATATGTGTGCTCCATTGCAATAGTTGTACGTTGATCATTTCAATTGATTTAAAATCTATGTTTTATTCGATTAAGAAAAAATGTTTGCTTTATTTTTTTAACGTAATTTTTACTTCGTGCTGTCTAATTAATCATTTTCGGAAAGCTAGCAACAAATTTAAGAAAATTGTTTATAGTTTATTAGGTTTAAAGTGGTTCGATGTGCCGTAGGGGCCCTTTGCTGTTATAAAATCCCTGATTTTTTAATTGGCATCCAAAATTATTTGCAATAACTAAACCTGCTTTTTCAAGAGACCTCCAAAGATCTTTGCAGTAATAAAATCCCTAGTTTTTAAGGGATCTTCAAAACCCTTTGCAATAATAATATTCTTGATTTTTAAGGGGCCTCTAAAGTCCCATGCAATAATAAAACCAGGGCTCGAAACCGAAAAAATTTTTGGTTAACGGTTAACCGAAATCGAGAACTTTATTTTTATAACGGTTTTTGTTGAAAAACCGGTTTTATTCATAAAAAACCGGTTTAGAAAAAACGGGTTAAATTAACCGGTTTTTAAAATTATTTAGATCAGGAATGCAAAGTATGAAATGATATTATTTATTTATAATTTTATAATAAATGTACAATCAAGAGTTCAGTAATGACTTTTGGTAAACTAATCGCATTTACTACAGATTTTTTTTTTTCATCGTAATTTTTATTTAAAAAAAGACGTTAAAAAAACCGGTTTTTTATTATTTTGGTTAAAGGTTACCGTTTTTTTTGCCTTTAAAAATAACGGTTTCGGTTTCGGCTAAAAATCACTTTTTTTGACTAAAAATAACGGTTAACCGGTTTTTTAAACCGGTTTAAAAAACCGGTTTCATGCCCTGAATAAAACTATTAATTTTTAAGGGGCCTCCAAAGTCCTTTGCAATAGTAAAATCCTTGATTTTAAGGGGCCTCCAAAGTCCTTTGCAATAATAAAACAATTAATTTTTAAAAGGCCTCCAAAGTCCTTTGCAATAATAAAACCATTAATTTTTAAGGGTCCTCTAAAGTCCTTAGCAATAATAAAATCCATGATTTTAAGGGGCTTCGTCCTTTGCAATAATAAAATTCTTGATTTTAAGGGCCCCCCAAAGTCTCTTGTAATAATAAAACAATTAATTTTTAAAAGGCCTCCAAAGTCCTTTGCAATAATAAAACCATTAATTTTTAAGGGGCTTCCAAAGTCCTTTGCAATAATAAAACCAATAATTTTTAAGGGGCTTCCAAAGTCTTTTGCAATAATAAAACAATTAATCTTTAAAAGGCCTCCAAAGTCCTTTGCAATAATAAAACCATTAATTTTTAAGGGGCCTCCAAAGTCCTTTGCAATAATAAAATCCTTGATTTTAAGGAACCTCCAAAGTCCTTAGCAATAATAAAACCATTAATTTTTAAGGGGCCTCCAAAGTCCTATGCAATAATAAAATCCTTGATTTTAAGGGACCTCCAAAGTCTTTTGCAATAATAAAACCATTAATTTTTAAGAGTCCTTTAAAGTCCTTAGCAATAATAAAATCCGTGATTTTAAGGGGCTTCGTCCTTTGCAATAATAAAATTCTTGATTTTAAGGGCCCCCCAAAGTCTTTTGTAATAAGAAATTCCCTGATTTTTGAGGGACCTTCAAAGTCCTATGCAATAATAAAATCCTTGATTTTAAGGGACCTCCAAAGTCCTTTGCAATAATAAAACCATTAATTTTTAAGAGTCCTTTAAAGTCCTTAGCAATAATAAAATCCATGATTTTAAGGGGCTTCGTCCTTTGCAATAATAAAATTCTTGATTTTAAGGGCCCCCAAAGTCTCTTGTAATAAGAAATTCCCTGATTTTTGAGGGACCTTCAAAGTCCCATGTAATAATTAAACCATTAATTTTAAAGGGGCCTCCAAAATCCTTTGCAATAATAAAATACTTGATTTTAAGGGGCTTCCAAAATTCTTTACAATAATAAAATCCTTGATTTTAAGGGGCCCCCAAAGTCCCTTGCAATAAGAAATTCCCTGATTTTTGAGGGACCTTCAAAGTCCTTTGCAAAACGAAACCTGTGATTTTAAAAGAGATTCCAATGCCCGTTACTATAATAAAATCTCTAATTTTTGAGTCCTATGCAACAACAGAACCATTGCTTTTTAAGGGGCCTCCAAAACCCTTTGTAATAATAAAATCCTTGATCTTTAAAGTCTTTTGCAAAACCCAACATCTGATTTTAAAAGGGATTCCAATGCTTTTTGCAATGACAAAAACCCTAATTTTTGAGGAGCCTGCAAAGTCCTATGCCATAATAAAACGATTGATTTTAAGGAGCCTCCAAATCCCTTTACAACAACCAGATCCTTAATTTTCTAAAGTCCTTTGCAATAACCAAACCTTTGATTTTTAAGGAGTTTTCAAAGCCTTTTACAGTTATAAAAACCCTGATTTTGAGGGTCCTGCAAAGTCCTACGCAATAATATAACCACTGATTCTAAGGGGCCCCCAAAGCCCTTTGTAATGATAACAACCTTGATTTTTAAGGGGTCTCCAAAGTCCTTTGCAATAACCAAACCTCCGATTTTTTAAAGGGCCTCCAAAATCTTTTGCAATAATAGGTAGGTACGCCAATTTTTAAGCGGATTTCTAAGCTCTGCATTAATAAATCCCTTAATTGACCTTAAGAGCCCCTGCAATATTAAAATAAGGATGACATTACAGAACGTCTATGTGCAAGATGAACAGAATATTTTTATTTTGAGAATTAATAGAAGACAAAAATCGTTATTAAGAGTAGGTTGTAAAAACAAATTAGCTGTTAACAGTGACTATTACAGAACAACAAAAATCAAATTTAGTTTACCAGTGATTTCTTAAAAAAAGGCAAAGTTTAAATTAACTTTTGTCGTGATACAAGATTGATAAAATAACGTTATTAATTTTGCAAATATCTCTAACTACACTCATTTGTTATAAAAACAAAGACACGCTATTAATGTCTGCTGATAACAACCAATTTTAATTTATTACATTGTTTTTGCACTAATTTATTATTAAACAATTATTTGCCCACAAACACGACCGCTCCATACAAACATTGTAAAATCGGGTCATGCACCTATTGTTTTTAATTAAACGTTAAACGAAATACTGCAGATTTATAATATTTTCCAAAGTTTATCGTAATACAATGCACTTTATATGTATTATGTAAATATGCGTTTTAATTGCACGCATTTGATGTAAACCTTTAAACTGAAAACATTTTCATAAACAGGACCGCATGAATAAAATTCATTAAAAATATTTTTTCAATACTTATATTACCAAATGCCCTCCTCCTAGGTTGAGTAACCAGGACAGTTCGACAGGGCCTGGAACTGATTGTTATTGTAATACCAGCGTTATTCAAAATAATTTTGCAACCATACAAACAACAATCATTCTAATCAAAAATTTGGTTTAAGAGCGAACATGCCTCATTTTAGCCCTGTGCAGGGGCGTAAGCAAGGGCCGGGGGAGTCAGAACACCCCTATAGTATCGCAATAAATCGTATAGGATCGAAGAAGTGTAAATTTTGTGTTAAAAAAAAGGTCCTCGGTTCTTATAGCCGTTTTTTAACCCATCCCATGATGGAACCATCAAAAATCCTGCTGCTAAAGAACTTAAAAAGAGGGTGGTGACCTAAAAAAAAGGTCCCCGGGTCTTTTTGCGTTTATTAACCCCCCCTCTCATGGAAGCGTCCTGCCCACGTCACTGGCCCTTTGAAGCCCCTCTACATCCTTTAAATATACTTCTGCATTTGTTAAGTCTATTTTCATCCAACCACGCCCACTTATACAATATTAAGTTGTCTTGTTTTACCTGAAGATGAAGATGACGTTGTCATAGATGGTCTGCAATTTTTGCCGTTGATACACTCTTCAGAACTTTCGTCAGAATCATTGTCTATTTGGAATATAATAGTTTCAGAGCCATCCAAAGCTCTAAGATTGTTATATTTATTAAATGCTACATTTCCTATGGTAGGTTCGTTATTTGATATGAGAGTTTCCGATATCACCGTCTCTGGGGCTATATGTTCTGCAAAAAAAAATCAGTTATTAGTTGCAAATCAAAAATAGTATGTTAGGCTACATTTTTAAATCTTAACACTAGCTAATTAAATTATTAGTAGAATAAACAAAAAAACTGCCGGAATAGGGACAAGAGTCTTAAATTAGTATACACAGTGTAACAATTAAGTCTCTGGAATGATTTTTTCGTTGCTAATTCCATCCAGTAATTTGTAACTATGAGTTGACATGTTTTAATTCAGTATTAAAAACACAAATAATCAAAAGAGTGCAATATTTGTCTTAACTTAGCTTATTAACAGTATACTACACAACAAGAGTTGTAAGAAGCAGTTGCCCGAAAGCGCAATCACTTTACAACTCGAGTTTTGTACTATACTTTTTCTACGACCACGTATTATACACGATTTTATTGGCTTATAGTAAACACACTTGTACGTATGCTGTTAGTTGTCAATTTTGACGTGAGTCTACTTTGCTGATTTCTAAAAAACTTTACTTTTTGCTGACCGCGCGTAAGGACGCTCTTACTATGCATGCAGGTTGTACAGTAACAGTTATTTAACGAAGTTGTCTTGTAAAAAGTATTGTTAATAATGATATAATCAAAACAAAGATTGGTATTGAAAAATGTGTGTTCTATGCTGCGAAATATTCCGCAATTATTTATTTATTAGTGTTTTCCAAGAATAAGTAAATATTTACTAACATCTGATAAACTGTAGGCGAGTGTTTTGAGTTGAAAAAACCTTTTCAGAAGTCAGTTTCTTGCAAAAATAACGTAAATACCCATCCACCTTAATTTATCAACGTAAAAGACATGCTTATTTTGTCTACCATAAAATATAGCAGGCTTATTAAAAATAGCGGTTAACTAATTGTTGAATTATTTATTTCATATTTATTATCATAATTGGTATTTATAATTAAAACAAACTTCAAAAAAAGTCACGATAATGTTATAATTATTAATAACAATAACAATAAAATAAAGAACAAACGAATCGAACAAAAGGCTAAAATTAGAAATAAATTTTATATGAAAATTAAAATAAAACACTACAATTTCAACAGCACAAGTGCTCTCAAGTTTTGAGTTTTTTTGTTGTTATCGAATCGGATCAGTATTCGATCATTAATTTTTAGTGGATTGTATTTGTTTTTGGTTTAAGAAAATGGCAATTTAATTTATCATTAACCTTGCATGCAGGCGTAGTCGCAAGTAATCGATGAGATAACAAAAATTTATTACGTTCATAGATTGTTCAGAGTCTAATAATTTTTATACATTTGTGGTATTCAGTAGCGGATTAAGTCAATGGGGGGCCCATGCAACAAAAATTACACTGCGCGATCTTTAAAAAAAAATAATAAAAAATTTGATACTGAATTAGAAAAAAAACTATAGGTATACATGGTGTTTCTTTAATATTGCGAAAAAAATCGGAAGGTAATTCCTTATCAAAAATTAAGGGGGGCTTTTTTTTCCTTAGAGGTCTCCTTTTGGAGTTATACCCCCCTAACAAGGAGCGGTAAAATTAGGTTTGTATTTTATTTCTCAAATTTGGATACATGTAGGAGAATGATATTTGGTAGATGTTTTGTACTTATTAAAAAGTTTCCAAGTGCTTTTAATCATCTCCCACCTTCACAAGGGTGGTACAGTAAACCTGTAGAATTAATTATTTATTGTCTTTAACAATTACCTTTAATAGAGAAAGTTACATATTAATACAATTTACTGTACAGCGTAGTCCAAATTCGATGGGATTACGTGGGCATCTCGCTTAATATTCAAGATGTAGAAACGGTTAATTTACCAAAATTGTGCGGTTAATTAAGACAAACTCAGAACCGCTTTCAAAAATATTCTATAATATTCGGTTTTCGAGTTATTAGAAAAAAAGTGTTTTTTTTTGTCATAATAATAATGTGTCATATCTCCGTTATTGTTGTAAATATCGAACAAATGTATAAAGATTATTTTTAGGTATTTTATTTCCGATATTACGCAATTTAGGAAGGTTTTTTAGTTGTTTTTTTTTAACATAGGCTGTGAAACAAAAAAAAACAAGATGTAAAACCTTTTAAAACTCATTTGGTACAAGTTTTGTAGGTTTTTTAATTATTTGTTGTGATAAACATTATAAATATTTAAACATAAGATAAACAACAATATACTACATATTTGCTAATTCCGACTATATTAAAGTTATCTTATGTTCAAATATTCATCTCAACAAAAAACTAAAAAACTTTCGTAACCTGTACCAAATGAGTTTTACACCATTTTTTGTTTGTTTTCACAGCCTACTATATGTTTCTTGAAAAACAAAAACTAAAAAACCTACGTAACTTGCGAATTATTAAAAATAAATACATCAACCCTTATACAGTGTGTCCAAAAGTAATGGAATATGCTATATATCTTAGTAAATATCTACTTTAGGGAAAAAAATTTTGAATAAAAGTTGTTTGGTACTTAGTTTTCCATCATAAAACAAAATTTAAATATTTTGTTTTCGAATAACAAACGCGCAATAAAAAACAATTGTTTTTTTTTTAATGGCAAGGTAGGTACCCCTATATTATACTCATTTGATAGAGAGTTTTTTCCCTTTTCAATGATGGGGTCACCTTAAAAATTAAGTTTATGCTACGACGCCGGAGAATATCGAAAATTTAAAAGATCGTATAGAGAAATTACACCTGAAATGGTTGGGAATGTTATAAACAGGTTTAAAAACCGAGTTTATCATTGCCAAGCTGTAAATGGTTCACAGTTTGAACACTTCTTGTAGATTTCGTCAAAAAAAATTAGTTCTTATGTTTTTGTTAGAAATAAATACTAATCACTTAAAATAATTTTTGCGTTTTTCTCAAAAAGTTGCTTAAGTAAGGGTACTAAAGTTTTGCATCATTGAAAAGAGAAAAAAATTCTCTATCAAATGAGTATAGCGTAGGGGTACCTTGTCATTTAAAAAAATTCAATTGCTTTTCATTGCGCTTTTGTTATTAAAAAAAAATTATTTAAATTTTGTCTTATGGTGGAAAACTAAGTACCAAACAACTTTTATTCAAAACATTTTTCCCTAAAGTGGATATTTACTGAGATATATAGGATATTCCATTCCTTTTGGACACACTGTATAACTTAGACAGGGTAAAGGCTTTTTTCTTTATTGACTACAAAATCGTTTGAATATCTTTGTCCCATTTTAAGCCTACTTGTACTTCTAAACAATTACAATGAAAACGCGAATGGTATAGCTAATATTGACTGAGGATCCGCTAACCGTCAATCTTCATTAAGTGCTACTCAAATATTTAAAATACTTGCTAATAGACGCGTTAAAATATTTTTATTTGCAAGTAAACGTTTAATTAATAACCAAACAAAAAAATTGTTGGATGAAATTGTATTAATCGATGTCCAAGGTGTTATTATTTAAGTGTATTGCAATTCGAAAGTGTTTGAAGTGTTTTTTTTTGTAGTACACTTGAAGTTATTAAGTAGGATTTCGATGACGCATGTTTTAATCTAGCAACAATTATAATCAATTTTTTAAAATTAACCTCCAAACGCGACCTTTGTAGCTAGAAAAACTTATTCTTTTGTGTTACTGCGATTTGTAAAAAATGGTACATAAATATAAATTACTTGTAAAAGCGACGATTTTAATTACGTTCAACAGGTAATTGTTTGACTTGGACAGGAATGTAATCTTTTAAATAAACCTCACCAAAGTGAAGTCGTTCTAAGTGGATTTGAAAGTGTCCTAATATCATAACATTATTGTAAACATCAACTAGAAAAACCTGATTGCACTTATGGTTAGGTATAGAGTAACGAACTTTGGTGCTAATCCGCCTCGGCTTTAAAATTTTACCTGCAACAAGATGAATATTACGACAAAAACAAATTGTTTACCTGATGTCCAGGCAATCAAACAGCGTTATCAATTTTTTAAATTTAAAAGTTACCGTTTGCGTCAGCAGGTAATTTATGTATCTTAAGCCAGCAGACCTTCAAAAATGTTTAAGAAATAATTTGCTTTTGTTAAAAAAAAAAAACCGTAAGGTAAGGTTGTCCCGTGAATTCATTTGCATATTTATCCGGTGCACCACCTCTACAGGGGTGGCTGCCTTTAAGAAGTCTTTAGTCTGGGAATCTAGTTTGCCTAATTCAGAAATTCATTGCCATGTATTTCTTTATAACTGCAGCAAGGTTCACAAATACCAAACATTTTTGGTTTGATTGTAACTTTTTTATTTAGGGGAGACCGGGGATAAAAGTAACATTTTTTTGTTCTTATTTAACTCCTCGTGGAGTATCAAAAGTATTTTACATTCAAATTTATTTAATGATAAACTGGACATTTGTCTTCCTTCCAAAATATTGATTTCATGTGTTTCGTAAAGCATATGTGAGAATATTTTTTTTCTGTAGTAAGACAGCTGTCACTTCCAACCTCAACGTTGGGCCTAAAAGTAACAATGATCGGGGTAAGTTGTAACGGCAAAATAATTTACACAGCTCATAATTAGTGGGTAAATATATTAGTATTCATCAACAAAATTAATATTTGATTCCAAAATATACGTTAGCTAAATTAAAAAAATCCAAAATTTGAAACATAAAGGTACAACAAATTGGAAAATTAATCCGACAAGTTTTATTTGTTCTCATCTACGAAGAAAACCACCAATTTTGTGCTAAGAGTGAACATTAGCAAGTGAAAACATTGATTGGGGTTGGTTGAACACTGTTACTTTTGACCCCAAGTGTACACAAAACTAATTGGAGGAAATCCACAATTAACCACGATTCCAACGTCAAATTGTATTGCATCCACCAATAGCCAACAAAATTTAGAACATAATAATCTAGGTACATTTTTGTTCCTGTTTTAGAGATCGCCTAGAAGTCACTCGAGCGGTGACACAATGCATTAACTTTTAGGCGGAAAATGGTGACTCTGGCTAGCAAAAACTTAACCTTTATGAGAGATGAAAACTAGCAATGTAGGTAGGGACTAGGGTTTCTTTCCCGGGATCCCGGGATCCCGGTCCATTTTAAGCTATTTTATATTGATGCTTTTTGTCCCGGTAATTCCCGGGATTTTAAAAAAGTCTTGTTTTCGTTTATTTTGTGCTAAAATCTTTGTAATACTATCATAACTTATCAGAATTTTATGCTTAAAATGTCTTCACTAACAGTAAATTATGGAAAAACTTCAAAATAATTTTTCTCTTTTAGTATGGCGCAAAGAGCCCGGTCTCCATTACAAAGTTAATATCTTCAAAATACAGTTTTATTTTTGTGTACCCTGATAATTCAAAGCAAAATAGCTTATAAATGAAATTTTATTGATAATAACGATGTTTCTTTGCTGCTAGATGCTCTCACGACAATTTCACCTACATCAATAGAGATTGAGAGAGCATTTTATGCAGCAGGACTTTCTGTTAATAAATTAAGAAAAAGACTAATTGACTGAAGCACAGATCACCTTTGTTTTCTTAAATCACATTACAAAAATTCATTGTAAAAATTATTTTATTGTAGGTATTCATAAATATGAAATTGCAATAAAAAGGTTATAATTCCCAAATGTATGTTTCTCTCACCAATATTATTGAATTATTTGTTATAATCATGGAGCAAAATGTATTACATATATGACTTGTAGTTGTTTTTAAGTAATAAACCGCTCCCTTAATTTTTTGGGTTAATTATTTAAAAATATTGACATAATTTATTACATCCCGGGATCCCGGGAAATCCCGGGACAAAGCCCGATTTCTTCCCGGAATCCCGGGACAAGCAAAACGGTCAAATATGAGAAACCCTAGTAGGGACTAGGGAGGGGGACGTAAATGAACATTGCTCAAGCGCTTAGGGTGACATAACAATTAAAGAAACGATAGGCACTGTTACAACCTACCCGTGTTACTTTCATCCTCGGTCTCCCCTACCCCCCTGGTTTCGCAACTTTTGATGTAAGCTTTAGCCAAAGCATATGACTATTGCTTAAATTGTTAAAATTTCGTCTCTTAAAAAAAATGGTTTGAAATAACTGAAATTATACTAATTTCGGTTAAAGTATTTCAAGTTTTGATTTAACCCCCAGCCTTTTGTGTTTTTGGGGTTTAAACTGTACCAACACGTCAGGCTAGTATTTAAAACTTTAGAATTTTTACTTGTAGTTTTAATCTCTGCCTAAAAAAATTTATTCAAAACCAGTTGACACTGAAGTTATACAAATTTTTGCTAAAATTTTTATGTTTAATGCTAGTTTTATGATTTACGAGCGCAGTAAATTCTAGTCTGAAATGTAATTCATTCAATTTCTAAGATTAGCTAAAAACCGCTACTACTTCCGTAAACATTTTTACACTATGATTAGGATCAAATTATTCGGTATAAAAGGGCCTAGCTTCAAAATAAAACAGTTATGCATCGTATTTGACAACACTGAATACAATCAGATGTCGTTTTATTACAGTTTTCATAAATATTTCAAGCCTTTTACATCGCTAAATTATAGTGCTTTTGCAGTCCACCCACCTCTTCATACTGTAATATGCGGTCTATCGCTAGATTTTGATAGTACCAAATTCAAATGTTTTACGGGGTATCTCGGTTACCGTAATAATTAACGAAAATCTGCTATCTGTCTCTTGGGTTATTTTTTTGAGAAATAAATGCCTGTGTAATCAGATTTTTTATAGCGCTTTCCATTAGCTTTTTAAAAATATATAGTTTTATACTTGCGTTGCAAAAAATAAACGAGATATGGCTAATTTTGTGAAAATTTTACTATCAAAGTTTGCCATGGTTTCGTACATAGGTGATGTACGCATTTAAAAAACAACTAAATGTCATTTCCAAGCAAATTCTGCAGCAGCCGCAACGTTTTTAGCACATAAAATGCGAATTTCTAACATATTAAACTTTTCAAAGTGTTTTTTAGCCATTTTCACAATACCCCAATAAACACTTATAAAATGCAAAAGAACACATGGATTTGCTTAAAAGTTAAAAAAATTTCTTGAATATGACGCTTACTTGTTTATTAATTGCAAACATCTGTTGTTTACGACATCATGGCAAACTTTGATAGTAAAATTTTCACAAAATTAGCCATATCTCGGTTATTTTTTGCAACGCATATATAAAACTATATATTTTTGAATAGCTAAAATGACGCTCTATCACATAAAGTCATGGTCGGCTAGGGTTTCCATTTAAAAAATATGTTTCCTTCATATCTCGAAAGTCAAAGTCGCTAAAAAAATATTTTGTATTTAAATTAAGCATAAAAATCTGTATAAAAAAATGGACCATGTTTCTTTTTCCGAAAATTATAAACGTTTGTTAGGACTACAATCACTAAAAATTTACGCTACTGCAAAATAAATAAAGTATAGACATACCTTTTTAAAAAGTAAGAAAGAAATATAATTTTACAGAAACTTATCTAAAAATATTCTAATTAAAGCTACATTTGCGCGTTTTTTGAATAACTAATCTTTGATTTATCGGTTTTAGTTGACTACTTGACTACTTGAATAGACAACACTATTCTTACTAAACCTTGTAGATACTGATTTTTTCGTATGCTCTTTTTTTGTGTCTTATTTTAAAACGACTGTTCACAAAATCATGAACTAAAAAACTATGATGTTGTTTTGTGGCAAAACTTTTTTTTTCAAAATTCACATTCTGTAGTGCTTCATGAGAATAAGGTAGTCTTTCAGTTTTGTAAAATGATCATACTAAGTTTGTTCCAACAAAGCTATGTACAATCCGATGTACTATCAGTTCATGTACTTATCCATGAATTGGTTTTAAATCGCTTGTTGGAACAAACCTACTGTTTAATTATCTTGAAGTTATTATTTTAGCAAATCTTTGTCAACATTATTTAAAAATCAGTGATCTTTCTAGATTCTAGATCAACTTGAAATATGCAACGCAAATATGCATAAAATAAAACTTACAACTGCGTTTTACTTTATTTTTAGTATGCTACCTTTGTAGATGTTAAATTTTAAAAAAAAGCGTGTCCAAAGATAACAGTAATTATTCAACGAATGCGAATTAAAAAATCCTTTTTACATTTGTGTTTGACGTTACCTTGTCTGATAATGTTTACAACATTTTTGATAAGTAAACGTTTACGCATATAGACTACACAATAAATTACAGTACTAAGCCTACTTGGATTTAAAAATTTACCACGTCATCATCAATTACAAAATATGTCAATATGTATTAGTGGAGATTGTTAACATTGTTGGTGGTTTTCCACTGATAATTAGTGGTTACATTTTTTAACGTTGAAAATTAAAATTCTCTCTTATAAGTCTTGTAAAAGAATACTTGAAATAAACATTTTTATTGATTACATTTACAATTAAAACTGGATAAATCCTATTAAATATTTATTTAATGAAATCGTTAAGACATTTTTATTATTTTATTATTCGTTATAACATTATCATTCTTAGAAATTTGTAGGAGTTATTTATGATCTCGTTCTGTTTGTTTTGACTAGGTTTGCTACAATCTTTATAACAAATATTTATTGTTATGGAGAAACTGCGCCCAACTAATAAACTTTTCATGATTGCAAAAAGTATCGTAGTACATAAAATAAACCATCCCTTGTAAAAATAAACCAATTTACTGCCTTATTTGTTGCGTAAAATAATTAATGTTTTGCAAATAACCCTTGAACTTTTTTTTTTGTTTTCAGCGTTTAAGCAGTTCTTGAAATTAGAGGAAAATGCAAGGAAAACAATGATGACGTAAACGGAGCAGCGCAGGAGTAATCTTAACAGACAAAACCCTCTCTATGAAAAGGATATACAGAAGCTGGTGCCCATTTATGAGAAATGTCTTAATAATAGTGGAAACTATAGGTTTGTACCAACAAGGCTATGTACGATCCAGTATACCGTCAGGATTCTGCGCGTTCCATAACAGTCTCTGATGATAGTTCACCGGGCGGTTTAGTCGACTGTTCCATTTGTTACAAAATTAATAAATACATGAACAAGCCAGTGTACGGTCAAAACAGTACGTGAATGAAAGCATGCCCTAGCACTTGGATTTTTACACGCATGCGCTGTTCACAACTAACATGAGCTCAGGTAGCTATGCATCGCCCTCCCAATCCCATTTAGTACTGGATTCTTAAGGTGCTTACCCTTGCGATGCGCACATTTCTATGAACCCAATAGACACAGTCATTTATAGTTAGGCCAGTCGTAAAAGGGTTCCAACAACGGCTAATACTGGCCAACACATTTATTAGTACATAGGTCACGCATGCGAATAATCTAGTTCATGTTCTTACCGATGAATTGGTTTTAAATCGTTTGTTGGAACAAACCTTATGTAGTGAAGCACCTAGTTTATGTTATGGAAAATCTAATAAATATAAGCATGTTCTTAAATACAGGGTGTCCCAGTTATCCTGCACAACATGGGGATCCCGTAAACGGTAAGAAATACAGAGTTGGTTAAATGGGTCCAAATAATCTATAATTTAAGAGCAACTACTCTATCGGATATATCTAATCATGAAACAATTAATAGTTTTCCGTAGTTGATGTAAAACAAAAAAAAATGGCGTTTTAAATCTATGCTTATAATTTGCTTATTTGAAATCTTACTCAAAATATTTTTCGACATTATCAAGACATTTTTTTGCGCAGATTTGAAATTTGTCGATACATTTTACCTATCTTCACTTGTTTTTGTCATTTTAACATCAACTTTCCTATTTGAAGTACCTGTAGTTGGCTGTGACAACATTAAAAAAATATATTGCTCGTTTCATTGATGGGTTGTAAGGTTTATCTTTGAAAATAAGTAAGTTATATATTTTAATAGCCTACGTTTTGTTTTGCAAGAACTAATAATAGTTATTTTATTACCACATTTAAATGGCGCACTAGCAGTATGTAATTAACTTTTTAAAAAACTGTTTTTTATTTCCATTTAAATACCGTCCATTAACTGATGTTTCAAACTCGCTTTAAAATGTTGAAATTTATAAAAGTGAAAAAAGCAGACTGAACGTTTCAAACTCTGCTTAATTTTTTAATTCTCTTATAGACATTATAAGCAAAATTACAGCTTTAAATGCAATTAACGTAGCGAAATTTAAAAAAATTGGTTATGCTCTGTTAAGCCGAGCGTCCACCAAGGGGATGTTACGTGTGATTTGACAATATTCTCATACTTTTATGAAGAAATTAGATTTTGAAGGACCTTAACTCAAAAACAACGGATGTGTTAACCTTTGCAACTCATCAGAATGACCTTATTTAATTATATAGATTAAATCGGACTTCAATTTTGTGTAATTCAAGTTTGTGTGACTGTAGTAGTTCCTCATATTGGACATTTTCGCCTATTCCGGATTTCCGGGACAAAATCGGACTACTTCCCGGAATTTTCCGGGATACCGCGATAATGAATTATTTCATTATTTTAAAATAAACAGCCCGAATAAGGAAGGAGGTGATTAATTATATATACGTAATACAAACTTTTATATTGCAATATCATTTTAATAAACACAAAACAATTTTTACAACAAATTTCTGTAATGCGATTTAAGAAAACAAAGGTGACCTATGCTTCAGTTACCAAGTCATTCTTAATTAATTAACAAAAAGTCCTGCTGTTTTTAATTACTCCGGGATTTTCCGGGATAATAAATAGTTCCTGGGGAAAATAAAATAGGTTAAGACGGTAGACGGAACGGGAGAGAAACACAGCCCCAGACTGTAGCTCCGTGAAGTTGGCTCCGCGATATTAAGCACAAAATCTAAAATATATCCCAAGATTTAGTGCTTATTTAGTGCTTTTTTGTGCTTTAAGAATTAACTTTATAACTGCAATAGTTTACGAGATATTTCAAAAATTGTTTTTGGACGCCAACTTCACGCTGGCTCCGCGACTTTGTCTGATTGTATTCACTTTGCTATAAGATTTAGTGCTTATTTAGTGCTTTTTTGTGCTTCAAGAATTAACTTGATAACTACTTTGGTTTAGGAGATATTTCAAAAATCGTATTTTGGTGCCAACTTCACGCTGGCTCCGCGACTTTGTCTGATCATATTTAATTTGCTAGAGGATTTAGTGCTTTTTTGTGCTTCAAGAATAAATTTGATAACTACTTTGGTTTAGGAGATATTTCAAAAATCGTACTTAGGCGCCAACTTAACGCTCACTCCGCAGCTTTGTCTGATCGTATTCTATTTGCTAGAGAATTTAGTGCTTATTTAGTGTTTAAACAGACCTCAGAATATTATAGGGAGGAATTGGTTTTGTATTTTGATTTGTTGGATTCATAATTCGTGTACTAAACAAAAAGTTATATTTTATGTTCCATCATCTTTATCTGATGTTACAACTTATCGATTAATTTCTTTATATTCTTATTGTATTTTATTGTTGTAAAGTTCAAACTCTACAGTATACGCAGTATAATTATTTTTCATGCGAGTTTTAAGTCTATTTATTGTGCATCATACCTATACAAACAAATAAAAATCAGTTACAAACTTGGTTCAGTTAAAAATGAACTTGAAAGTTTATTAACACTACAAATGTAATGAGTAAACAGGAATTGATGCAAGACTTGTTATTAAATTTGTGATTCCATGGCTGCTATAAAAAGGCAGGTTTTTTTATTATACAGGGTGGTTCACCTAGGAGGGCCACCATTGGGATCTCGTAAACGGTAAGAGCTACAAAGAAGTTTAAATTAGACAGTGTTCTCCCTTCTGAGAGACGCACTCAGAGATTTTTTAATGTTTTAAAAAAGTTCCATGGCACGCTAGATAATTAAAAAAATCAAAATGGGCTTAATTTAAAATCGTTATTAAGTCGGTTATACTTGATGCCTACTTACCGAAATATTTTTGGAAAAAAGTTGTGGATTTTTCTACGCACTGTAAAATTTTTATTTTTTTTTTAACTGTATTGTTTTATTGCACCTAGCTACTTTAGCCAACCAGCAATATGTCTTTATGATAGTTCTACTTAAGTTAAGAGTCCACCCGTTGGTGTCTTCTTTTTTTCTTCTGTATTCTTGTTTTCAAGAACGACACTTTACACAACCGCACAGTGCTCTGCTTTACACTAACTCGCTAACTCAAACGGCTTGGTCCGTTTAAGCCTTCTCACTAGATGTTGGTTGTCCAAGAGCTGCTAGGCTTCGGTGTTGATGTGATCTTGCAGCCTTTGTTCATGTTTGTTGGCAAAGTTTTGGATTTCTTCGTCGACTGTTGGCATCCTCAGGTCCCTGTGGAGGTCGACATTCCTCACGTACCACGGGGCATCCACAATTGCCCGGAGTACCTTATTTTGGAATCGCTGTATTATTTTAATGTTCGTTTTACCAGCACACCCCCAAAGCTGTATGCCGTAGGTCCATACTGGCTTCAGTATTTGTTTGTATATTAGAAGTTTATTTTCAATTGAAAGTTTAGATTTCCTATTCATTAGCCAAAATAGTTTTCTATATTTGATGCCTAGCTCTTCACGTTTTTTTTTAGTGTGTTCTTTCCACTTTAATTTAATGTCCAGGTTCATGCCTAAATATTTAGCTGTGTTAGAATGTGGAATACTGTTGTTGTTTAATATCACTGGCAGGTGTTCTACTAATCTTTTATTTGTGAAATTCACTTGCACTGTTTTAGTTTCATTTAGTTTGATGCGCCATGTTTTAGTCCATTCGAAGATTTGATTTGTTACGTTCTGGAGTTTATCTGTTGATTGTTCAATAGTTGTTCCGATGGCTAGAATTGCGGTATCGTCGGCAAAAGTGGCTACTTTCACATGTTGTGTTTGTGGTATATCAGAAGTGAATAGCAAGTACAGTATTGGGCCAAGGACACTACCTTGGGGTACTCCGGCTTTGATTTCTTTGAATGTGGAATATTCTTCATCTTGTTTCACTCGGAAAATCCTATCTGATAGATAGGATTTTAGGATGTCACAATATTGCTTTGGTAGAGATTTGTTTAGCTTGTGTACTAGGCCTTCGAGCCATACTCTGTCAAAGGCCTGGGCTACGTCTAGAAATAATGAAGAGCAGATCTTTTTTTCCTCAAGTGCCTTTTCTATTTCGTGTGTTATTCTGTGCACTTGATCGATAGTGGAGTGCTTGCTTCTAAATCCAAATTGGTGTCCAGGTATTAGGTTTTTACTGTTTATAATTGGTTTCAGTCTTTTCAATAAGAGTTTTTCAAATAATTTAGATAAGACTGGTAGTAAGGATATTGGTCTATAGGACTTAGCATCATTAGGTGGTTTCCCAGGTTTGGCTATCATTATGACTTCAGCGACTTTCCACATGTTTGGTACATGCTGCAGTCGGAATGCAGCATTTATTATATACGTCAGTTTAACTATAGCTTTGCGTGGTAGATATTTTAATATTTCGCCTGTGATTAAATCATACTCTGGTGCTTTTCTAGAGTTAATATTTCCTTTGATTTCTTCAGCTACTTCTTTAGGTGTTACCCTCGGTATTTCTTCTAGTTTTCTATTTTCTTCGTTTGTTAGTTCATATCCATGGTCTTCATTTGGTTGGAAGATCATTTCCAAATGATTAGCAAAGACGTCAGCTTTTTGTTTATTTGATCGTGCCCACTCTCCATTATCTTGTTTTATTGGTGGCATATGAACTATTGGGCGTTTAAGTTTTCGAGTCGCTTTCCATAAGGAGTATTCAGTGTCTTTATAAGTCAGCTCTCTCAGGTATGTTTCTATTGATTCATTTTTAATTTCATTTATCTCCTTTTTTAGCTGTTGTGTTAGCTTATTCAGGGTCACTTTGTCTTCAGGAAATCTAGTAGTTTGCCATTTTTTCCGTGCCTTTCTCTTTTTAGTTATTAGTTCTTTTATTTCTTTTGGGTAGGCATTACCTATTACCTATACTTGATGCCTACTTACCGAAATATTTTTGGAAAAAAAGTTGTGGATTTTTCTACGCACTGTAAAATGAAAACATTAATTTGTTTCAATATTGTTTAAATTCTTAAAAAAATTACAAACTTCAATTTTTAAAACGGTAACCATGCTACGACTTCATAAAAAAGCATATTTTTTCCTCTTCAATAATATAAAGTTTAGTCTATTTATTTTGATATTTAATCTCAAAACAAATAAAATTCATCAAAAAGTCTCTAAGAAGCAATAGAGTGCCATGAATTTAAACAATATTGAAACAAATGAATGTTCTCATTTTACAGTGCGTAAAAAATCTACAACTTTTTCCCCAAAAATATTTTTGTACCATCAGGTATAACCGAGTTATTATCGATTTAAAAAAAATGCCCAGTTTGAGTTTTGTTTATTATCTAGCGTGCCATGGAACGTTTTTAAAACTTTAAAGCATCACTGAATCTCAGAAAGGGGAACAGTTAGTCTGCATTTAACTTCTTTGTATCTCTTACCGTTTACGAGATTCGAATAGTGGCCCTTCTATTTGGACCACACTGTATAGCAACATCAGTAAATCAGCTTAAAAATAATCTAAAACAAGTTCACGACCTTAGCAGTATTTCCTATACACATTTTTGCAACAACATCTACAAACATTTTTTTTAACAGAGGTGTAGGCATTGACATTTACCCAAGTATTAATAACCTTTGAAGAAGTTAAAGAATTAATCTTTAACAAATTTTATATTTAGGTGCACATATAACATAACAAGAAATTTTCAATTTTTGAGTACATGCACAACTTAACTAAATCGTTTTTTTTTTCACTTCGTTCAGGTCATTTGTTACGTCTCATTTATTATTAAGATTATACTTTTTAAATCCCTTTTTAAATTATTTCAATTTTAAAACTAAAATTGTTATACAAATAGGTAGGTAAGTTGTTTTCGTTTAGTAAAAGTTATGACTTGCTCTTGTATAAACATTGTAAAACTTGTAATTATATCACGAAAATTTTATATTTGTTTACATGTTTAGAAGAGTTTGCTTAATGATAAATTATTTCATTTAACAGAAATTGTTTAAATACTCTGTTCAAAGGTCAGATAGGTGTACGTAACACGTAATAAAACGAAAGTTTTAATGAACAAAAATTAATATTTAGTGGTGAAACTCTATAATGAAAATATTCCTGATAATGCGCTAGCCATATAGTGATTTTATTTTCCTGGTTCAGAACAATTTTTGTTGTTGATATAGGTGATTTTTTAAAAATTGATTAAAAAACTGAAGATTTCCTGAAACAAAAGAGCGTAGCACCCACTCTTTTTAAGTTATATTTAAATGGGACCCTCCTTTGCCTTGATTGTTGACTTCTTCGACTGAAGTATTTCTTATAACGTACGTAGCAAATTTTAAACATGATATTAAAAGAATAAGTATTATTATACAAGAAACAACTTTAAGCTAATGTAAAATAATCAATAATTTGTAAAAATTACGTTGAAAATAAAAAAAATTACATATACAAATAAAATTTGTAATATGCTTGTATGCGGCGAAAAACTGTGGCGGCGAAGAATTGTGTAGGCGAAGAATTGTGGGCGAAGAATTGTGGGCGAAGAATTGTGGAAGCGAAGAATTGTGGGCGAAGAATGTTCCTAGACCCCTACAAAAAAAATAGTCGAAAGTGTCAGTACATACAGATACGGAGCAGGAATTATAAGAAATACGTCAGTCGAAAAAGTCAAGAATCAAGGCAAAGGAGATGGACTACAGGAGACGATGCTGTGGCTGTACAAGAACAGACAAGAAGAGGAACAAAGATACGAGAAAAAATTGGTGGTAACATTATAGTCAATAGAACTCAAAAGACTAAGATGGGGTATGGCATAGCCTTCTTTAGTTACAAGCCGGGAAGTAAAAATTTGGCAACGTGTCGTGTAGGTCGGGTATCACCACATGTGCGTGCAGTTGTGTGGGTGTGCTCCAGTTTGCTATACAATACATAATAGTAAGTTCCAAAAGAGCCATTTGTAGTCAAGTTTTTAAATTGTGCATAATTCGTTTTGAAAATTAAAAGCTTACCATACACTAAAGAAGGTAAGAATTTAAATTTGTTTATAAACATTCACATAGAAACTTAGGAACCGAAAGAAATTTACAATAATATTGTGTTACTTTGTAGATGCCGAGGTTATGCAGCGTACCAGGTTGCAAAACGAATTATAAAAGTACTCTACGAGAAGAAAATTTACAAACAACGTTTTCATTTCCAAAAGACGAAGTGACACAAAAATTATGGGTTAAAGCAATTCATAGAGACAATTTTAAAGTAACAAAATATTCAGTTGTTTGTTCAAAACATTTTAGTGAAAGTGAAGTGATTAGATACGAAAAAATATTAAACCAAAATGGTGAAATAATTGTTCAAAACTTAAAAAGACCTAAGTTAGTAAATGGTGCGATTCCGCATATATTTGGAAACCAACCAAAATATTTATCAAGTTTTGCTACATCCAGGCGTGATCCGGAAGATCGCAGGAAAGAGTTTTTAAGTAAAGAAGAAACTAAAATTAACGATTTTTTGTGTAGTGATGTGATACCCAGTTTTAGTGATTTACAAAAAAATATTTTAAATCGTGTTAACTTGGGAAAATGGGACTGTAAAATGAAGATGAATCAACACTTTTAACCAAAAGAGCTTTCAAATTAAATTATAAATCTGTTTATCCTAATAATTTAGAAAGGCAAAGTGTCAATTTTGTTGAAAATGTATTTCACGATTCTACTATAGCTGCACTAAGTTATAATAGCTTGTACAATGGAACATATGATTTTTTTAAAATAATTAAAAAGTGGTGGAGCATTGTTAACGTTAAAAGTACTTACTTAGGCAAAATAAAAATAAATGAGTGGGCAACTCCATTTTATTCAGAGGAAGACGAAAAATTAGTTTTTTTAGAAAAGCTTATAACTTGGCTAGATAATTGGAATACAAATGAAAACTGTGTTGGTCTTTCTAAAGATACTTATTATGCAATAAAAAGAGCTACATTATAGACTATAGAAGGCTGTGGGTATGGGCACATACAAACAATGAATGGAGACAGATGACCAAAAAAAATATGGAAGTGGGTGCCGCCATGTACAAGATCAAAAAGAAAATGGAGACACAAAGTAAAGGAAGCAATAACTGCAAGAGGCTTAAGTGAAGATGATTGGAAAGACGGGCTAAAACGGAGACTTGGGTTTCTCAGGATATTTTGGATATTTTCCCCCGAAGATTGCGACATATTTCTCGAGAAGAAACAGTGCAAATTTTTGCAAATCACTGATCATAAAAGACAAGTAAAATAATTTAGTTATCGAAAAGCTCAAGTAATTTAAAGCCAATAATCTTCTTTTGTCAAAGATAATCGCAGTAATCCATCAAACAAATCACGCGAGTAAATTTTGATGATGAAAGTTGTGCAACGCATTTGCAATTTTTGCTCTGCTTTATGAACATTATAAAGGCAAGTTGTAAACGGCCTTATTTTTCATGAACATAATGTGTTTATTATGTTAAGTAATATTTTGTTTATTTTCCAAAATACTGTTGCACTTTACATGTTTTCAGTTGCTCTTTTTTATTGTTCCTGCGAGACAATTTGCGTCAGAGTAGATGATTTATCATAGTAACAATACACTACATCTTATGATAACAGATATTTTTAGCTATAGAGATAATATTATATTAAAAAAGTTTCCTATGTTGCCAATGCCTTTAGTTTATTGTTTTGCATCACAGCATGTATTTTAAACTTTAAAAGAAGGCGTTACGTTAAATATAAGCAACTTGCGGATAAAATAAGCAACAAATAATTTAATTTAGTTTTTCGTAGATTATTCGCAGCTACAGGTTGTTTATTTAATTTTTCTTCAATAATTCCTGAACAGTGTCCCGGCTTTATGCGCTCATTCGTCTGCAAAATGTTTTAAATATTCATGGAACCTGGAAAAATTCTGCTGCTAAAGCAGCGCGAAATTGTGAAGCTATTAAGGAATTAGAGCTAACGAAAATTAGGTAACCGTTAAACACTTAATGTCAGGTTATGACATAAACGCATCTTTTAAATTAAACATAAATTTACAAACAAAACTTGTTTCACATTTTCACACATTTCCAAGTTGTTAACGAATTTGTTTCTATTTAAAAAAAAAAAGATTACTGGGTACTTGCAGTTTCAAAACAATATTTACATAAAGTTAAGATTTTGTACCTGTAATCTAAAATTTCATTTGGTATGGAATTGTTGGTACTCCAAATATTATTATTGATAAACTAATTAGCTATCAGTCTTGTTAAAGCAACTTGACAATTCAAAGATGCCTATCAACGTTGTTTCAACACAACTTTAACAAACAAGGATAAAATAATGTTAACATCCATTTAATTAAATAAAATTGGCAATAATTCTTTAATTAAGGATGTTGTGGTGTGATTAATTAAGTTTATGATCTAATTATGCTATCGGCTTGCTTGCATATGTTTTTAAATGCAAAGTTTTATCAAAATAATTTAAATAAGTAACCGTTTCCTGTTAAAAACAAATGTTTATTAAAACGTATTTTATAATAAACCGTAATTATTTATATATTCAGGGTGCCTCAGATATCATTGCCCGGAACCGGAAAATTCCCCGACAACAATTTACCGACGGAAGATTCCCCGACAACAATTCGTCGACAAACAATTCACCGACTGGAAAATTCCCCGACAGTAAAATTTCCCGACAAACATTTTACCGAATGGAAAATTCCCCGACAATCTGAAAAATAATGTTCCTATCATAATTAATCTTGGTCGAGCAACATAAAAGTTATCAAGAGTTAATGGTTTATAATTTAGAATAACGTTGGATTAACGTAATAGTACCTATTACCTCCTTGAAAGTGTTTACTTGATGATAATTCAGAATAATTTTGGACTAACGGTAACGGTATAGCATTACCTACCTGAAAGTACAATTAACTTATTTTTCTTCATAAGAATGTAGGATTAATTTAAGAAGGGATTATTATAACAGTTTAATAGTCCTCACAACTATAAATACTTGCTTCCCCATTCTGAAATAACATTTCGATTCTATCATCGTAACATGGCTGTAGAATTTGTGTTAAGTGAAAAGGGCAAGCAAAAGTTGTTGTTTGATGGTTATTTATACCAAAAAGACAAACAGAACGAAAAAATTTACTGGAAATGTGATTATTACTCTAAAATAAAGTGCAACGCGCGAGTTACAACTCTTAAAACAAAAGGAGAGCATATTATTTCGTATTTGTCGGGGAATTTTCCATTCGATAAATTGTTTGTCGGGAAATTTTCCAGTCGGTGAATTGTTTGTCGACGAATTGTTGTCGGGGAATCTTCCGTCGGTAAATTGTTGTCGGGGAATTATCCTAGATCCATCATTGCCACCTCAAATATCTCGTTTTTTTTTTTTTACAAGTAATCCCTATAAATCTGAAATATTATTAAATTTTGGAAGAAACTGCATAAATTGACAAACAACAAATTCGAAAATTGGTTTATATTAAAAGGGGGTAAAGCAATTTAAAAAATTGCACTCGAGTGGTTTTAAATTAAAATTAGATACAGGTACAACACCCTGTATATTATATACAGGGTGTCCCAGATTACATTCCCAGCATGGGGATCTCACTTATTATAAGAGATACAGGTTTTTTTAAGTTAGATGAACTATTCCCAAGTATGAGAGGAGCCACCATCAATTTTTAAAGGTACCTCCCTTGTACTTTAAATGTTATAGCAAAATAATGTCGAATTACTTTTTTTTTTTTTTTTCTTAACCATTGCATACATAAAAAAGTACTTTAAGAAGGTACAAATGAAATTGATTTAATGATTAAGACAAAACAGTTATGAGAGAAAAAAGAAATTCGACATTTTCGTATGTTTTGCTATAACATTTGAAGCACGAGAAATTTTGTACTTTTAAAAATGGATTATAGCTCCTCTCATACTAATGAATAATTCATCTAATTTAAACAAACCTGTATTTCCTATAATAAGCGAGATTCCCATGCTGGAAATGTAATCTGGGACACCCTGTATGGGTCATATTATTTCGTATTTATCTCTTCCAACAGTATGGACCTATGTAATAAAACATTAGTCCTTTATGAACAATTTATGATTATTTAAACACATTACTGTTAAACACATGTTTTCCAGTAGGTTAAATAAAATATCGTTATCAACATTATCTATTTCAATAAATATAAACATCTGATATTTAAAAAATGATAAAACGAATCAACATTTACAAGTCAGGAACATTTATTAAATTTTAAAGATAAAAATTGTTTATATCACGGTAAATACTACAGTTGTGTGTTTTTTGTGTCGATTTTAATGCAAACATTTATGTTAAATTATTATATTTACGCAATAACTTAATTAATTGATATACCTTGCTGATTCACAGCCATTAATTTTTTATTTTAAAACTGTGGATGTAAATAATAATATAAAAACAGCTTAATAAGTGAATAACTCATCGCAAAAATTAAATGAATTATAACTGTATGATTCAAACAGAAATTTACAAGGAAATATGACGAAGTTCTTGTTAATAATTATTTATCCTTTTAGAGATAAAATCTGTGGGTAAAATTACGAACAAAATTATTCATCATGTTCTACATTTTTAATTACGCGTGTTTTTGAAATGGATAGTAACGGGTTATTCATGTTTTGTATTAGTAATGTTTACCAACAGGTTAACGACCAATTTTAAAATAAGTGTAGGATAAAAATAACTCTGGGATAAATCCAATACGGCAGAGTTAGATAGTAGTTTAGAAAAGCAAGAATTTAAATGCTATTTGCGTATCCAAATAAATTTTTTTTTTAAACTTTCAAAAAATCAATTGTTTTTAGGATTTTGATTAGAAGCATTCTGCAATAAGTAGTTAAAAAATTGTAGTTATAAATTTTGCTACAATTATTCCATTATTAAAAATGAGGTTTCCATTGATTAATAGATAAAAGATTACTAAATAGGGCATATTGCTTAATGTTTGCAAACAATACAGGATAATTTTGCAACAAAGATAAAGAAAAACTTTACACATTTTTGCATAGTTTTTTTGTCCTTAATAAGATAGAGATAATTAATTTTTTTACTCATATAAATATTGATGTATTACACCTAACTGAACTGTCTTATTTTAAATAGCAACCATAAGCAAATCATATATTTTTGAAAAATGCAAAAAGTAAGCTTTTGATGTATATCAAAGCCATTTAAAATAAGAAAGTTAGGTGTAATGTATCGATATTTATATGAGTAAAAAATTGTATATCGCTATCTTATTAAGGACAAAAAACTATGCAAAAATATCTTAAGTTTTTCTTTATCTTTTTGTTTAAGCGAGATATTTAACATTTTTGAAAATTGACAAAAAACGGTTTTTGGCCATATTTCGAAAATTAAAAAAGATATCAAAAAGCTGATTACGATAATGAATTCCTCTCGAAAAAAATATCGAGACTACGTACTTGGTTTTTTTCTATCTCTGATAATAACCGAGATACCCACCCTGTATGGGCATCGAAAATACGCCACCCTGAACATAGACCGTATCAATCAATTCTACTTTTGGAAAATTCATATTGAACATGTTATACTAATTTATTTATGTTTTAACAATTGATAGCAATTAACTCTGACATTTGTTACTACAGAAATTATTGTTTCTATTGTCAAAGTCGGGGCCTACTCCGAGAAAACTAGGAAATTCCTACACAACGCTTATAAGAATAAGTAAAATGTAACTATCTCAGAAAATATTCATTTTAGGTATAGGTAAGTATTAAGAAAAGTTGAAGAAAAACAAAAATGCAATAAAATGACGTAATAATATACAGGGTGTTCCATTTGAAAAAATAAAATTATTGATGTTTGAAAATTGGGAAGTTGGCACATCTATAAGAAACACCCTGTGTAATAATAAGAAAAGTTCTGATTTCTAAAGCTTACTATGGAGTAAGCGAATATTTAAATGATGCTGACTTTGTAAAATGTTATATTTAAATATCATTTTTCTGTGTTTTTTCTTTTTTATTAACTATGTATATTATTTGTAATGTACGTAAATTATTATTGTGACAAGTTCTACACCTTTTTTGGGATATTCAGAACAAATAAAGATTATTATTATTATAAATTAATTTTGATGTATTTAGACTATGACTCCACCTTTTGACTTTGTATGTACAAAATATTATTTGCCAATTATTATTCATAACGTTGTGTTCTTGACAAGTATTGTACCCTGTTATTCTAGAAATTCAAAGATTTTTTGAGATAAATTGGCAACGTCGCAAAAAAATTAAAAAAACAAAATACTGTCAAATGGAGATTTTCTTGCTGAATTCGATTATGCAAAAATATACTGGGTGTTCAATTTTAAAAAAATACCTTTAGTGACGCCCCACTTTTATGAAACACCCTGTATACTTGAAACTAATTTTAAAACATGCACGTCTAGAAATACTATAAGTTTCATAAAAAACTTTTTTTTAATAAGTTGACATTAAGGGCAATAATGGACTTTATCGCACTATTGGCGCACCCGTATAAAATTTAAAAGTTATACCGAAAAACAGTTTGTCTAAATTTTTTAAATAACTTCGGATATTAAAGGGCTAATTTTTAGATTTGAATTTAACACCAAATACGCTTCTTAGCCCCAATTTGAACATCTTCGCAGATCTTAATATAAGCGAGTACTCATTTTAATAGTCGAACTTGGAACACCCTGTATTGGGGTAGAGACAATATCAAATCCTATCGTGCATAAATTATTTTTTTGTACGCGTTTTGTAGATTACATCATATGATTTTAAAATCGAAATTAGTACGACGTGCATATTCTCGTGTAACTTCTACGAATAGCAAGCAAACGCTACTTGATTGTGTGCTTAATTTTTTTTATCGTGTTTGTTTTCTTATAATTATTTCAGTTCGTTTCAACTTTTTATAATCTGGCCGAGCGTATTTGCACGTTCTCCTTTAAACAAGTTCGCGGCATTGCCCCGCGTGTTTCCGCTAATCGCTTCCAGCGATGAGAATGTCAATGACGACTGCAGGAAATTCTGTTGATCGACTTTAAGAACTGTTGTTTGTTGATTTTAAGTTTCCAGTGATAAACGGACATTTGCAGTGTTATGCAAATTCGTTTTTTTTACAGCGATATTTACCAAGTTTGTTTTTTTCTACGACGTTCGAGTAATTAAAGCAACTCGTCATTTACAAGATAATTCTGTATTTTTAGAAATACTTAATAGAATTTACTAAGTGTGGTGATTCATTTATAAACAGGGCGTCGTTGGTTTAAAAAAAACAACTCACACACATTTTTTAAAACCTTAATTGGCGGAAGAAGCAGAGTAAAATAGCATCCAAATAAATTCGAAATTTTGTTATACGTACAACAAAAAGGCAACTATAATTTATTTTTAAATTGTGCTAGTGTAATTTAAAGCAGGTATTCCTAACAGGGTTCATGTAGACACCCTGGGAGGTCGATGGTATCTTGAAAGGGGTCGATAGGACTTGAGAGATCTATTGCAGATTGATGGACAAGTCAGCTACGATTGTACTGTTTTTGTAAATTTTAAACAATTTTTAAATAATAATAATAACCAGGTGGGAATTAAATAATTTTTTTAACTACATAAAAAACGTAATCCAATAAATTGATTTCCTTATCATTTTAAAAACGTTTTTAAACCATTTATTTGATATACTTTTTAATACTTTTAAAGATGATTTTTTGTAGAAGAATATCAAAACCTGTATGTCATAAAGGTAGATTATGGAGTTCTGTCGCAATTTCTTTGGTCTTCAAAGCCAAACGAAGTAGTGTATTACGATTATCTTTCAAATCTGAAACATCTTGTACTAATTCTTACTTAACCAAAGAGGTTGCTTAAAATTTTGTTGGAAATATTCACAAAAGCAATTAAATGTTAACATGGCCGTGAAAAGTAGAATGTTTTACCATCTAATTTTGATTTTAAATCACACAGGTGTCATTGAAAAAAAAGTTGAATAACACCTCTTTAGTTATTCTTTCTTTTATTTCCTCTTCCATCCTTCCATCTTCCGCTATGCTATAATTGACCCCAGATATTTAAATTTTCCTGTTTGTTCTAAAGTTTTTTCTTCCACATTTACTGTGTGTTGTTCTTTTGTGTCAAGTATCATGGTTTTCGTTTTTTCTATACTTATGTTCATATTTATTTTCTTTAAAGCATTTTTGTAGAGTTCTAGGTTTTTATTTAAAGTTTTTTCGTCTTTGGCTTTAAGTTACTTCAATCTTTTTCATTTTCCAATATCTAATCTCGTATGGTTTAGCTTTTTTCCTTGCTTTCTTTATTGCTTCGTCTGGCGTTAAGGTAAATAGAATCGGACTAAATATAAACTCTTGTCTAACTCTAACTCTAACAGTTGTCTCAAATTTATTATTATGTTTCCTGTCTTGTTCGTACATAGTTTGTTGTTTTTCTGTATGGGCTTTGAATTCCACTTAATAGTGTTTCAGATACTTCGCTCTGTCTCAATATGCTCCATATGTCCTCTCTTTTAACTTTATCAAAAGCCTTTTCTAGGTCTATAAAACAAAGATTGGCATTTCTTCCTTCTTTTATGGCTTTTTTTCCCAATTTGCCTTAGAATAAAAATTGCATCATTTACTCCTTTATTCGGCCTAAATCCAAATTGGGTTTCCTCCACAGTTCTTTCTAGTTTAGTTCTTAACCTCTTTACGAGTATTCTTTCATATACTTTAGCTACCGTACTTGTTAGCGTAATCCCCCTATAATTCTGGCAATCCTTGATGTCTCCTTTCTTGTGTATGGGTGTAATAATGCCTATTCTCCACTCTTCTGGTGCGTCTCCTTTCAATACTCCATTCATTATAAGTCTGAGTTCTTGTAAAGCTACTGCAGGCAACGCTTTAATTATATCGGCCGTTATTTTGTCTTCTCCTGGCGCTTTTCCACGTTTAATTTTATGTATTGCTTCTTTTAATTTCTCTAAATCTATTTCCTCGACTATTGGTATTTCCCTATTTCGTCTCCTGTCTAGTATGCTCTCAATGTGCTGAGTTTGTGTGTCTGCTTTATTTTTATTTGCAGTGTAATACTTGCTGTTTGACGCACTCTGTACAATTAATAACGTTGCGAGCGTACTGAAGTGGTTTGTTTGGACTAGTAGAGCGATCAAAGAGATTTAATCATAATTATGCAGTAGCTAAGAAGGCTAAAAATATTGGATGAGCCGAAGAATTTTGATTTAATTAAAGCCGGCGCTATACGAGTATCACGCAGAGATGAAATGTATCTATCAGCTGATCGCTCTTAATAATTATAGATAAGCACATTATGAACACGCATCTTTGATGACGCCGACGACAGTTATCAGTCGTGTAATATTTACAATAATCAATAAATCTAGTAGCCCGATACATTTAATAATGGGATCCGTCTGATGTGGGAGTCTGGGAATACGACAATGTAAAATTGTTTTTGTGTTGTTATTATTGCGTCATGTTTTAATGAACCGAAGTTTTTCTTCACATTTCAACAAAAAAATAAGAGCATTATCTTCCAGAACTGTCCATTATTTGCATATGTTTTTGTTTCTGTCTGCGTAGGAGATTTCTTGGGAATATAAATTAGGTGCGCCCAGTGGCGTAGCGATTTTTTTGGTGTTTGGAAAATAGTAAATACGAGCTAAAAAATGTTTAGTCGGCTAGAAACTAGTTCTGTGAGGTTTAATTAGTAAATCATGTTTGATGACGTTTAATGTTTAATTAAATATTATTTAAGTCATTAATTTTTTCTAGCTAGTCAACTGTTTCACAGTACAATAGTATATTATATACCAAGGTAGAGAAGTCAACTATTATAGCCTGAGGGCTCAGATTAAATCGCGAGGCGCGAAGCGCCGAGGGATGTAAGGGCCCGAAGGCTATAAGACTTCTCTACCGTGGTGTATATACTATTTTTTTCACTACTAGTAAGACAAACCCATTTATGTTATTTACGCACTTTCTAACCTAAAATATAAAAAGTTAAGTACCTATCTATTCTATAGAAATATTGAATCTGCGTGTTACTCATCTTGCTAAATCACTATTGTTATTAAAAAACATTGTTTTTAAGCGATGGTTTCATCTAAAATACTGACATTATTAAAACTTTTCTCTTTTTTACGTTGTGTCAATCGACGGTGTGGATATTGACAACCCAGACAACCGTCATTTATTACGGCGCGAAAGTCGTGTTATTTAAATACACCAAAGTTTTTAAAATTAAATTAATTTATTTAAACAACGTTTTAAATGCTAAAATATCAATAAAGAGAATTTCTTTATCATACTAAATCGTCCTATAATTTTTTTTTCTTTAAAACTACAACAGCATTATCAAAAAATATAAATTTGTTCATTATTCACCAGTGGTTAATAATGAAAAATTGTTTACCTGTAACCATGCATAGGTAGAGAAATTGAATTTCACGGCATTCTAATATACGTCATAATGCTACGCTATATTACTAGTAGTGAAAAAAATCTTTTTTATGGCTTTCAAAAAAACTTTTTTCTACTAATATGCGAGTGGACCAAATTCGAATGTTTTACGGGGTATCTCGGTTACCGTAATAGTTAGCCGCTACGTAATTAGCACTTACAATGACATTTCTAACATATTAAGCTTTTCAAAGTGTTCAAATTTAGCCATGCTCACAATAAACAGTCATAAAATGCAAAATAACTCACGGATTTGCTTAAAAGTTTAAAAATTTACTTGGATAATACGTTTAGTTGTTTATTCGTAGCAAACATCACTTGTTTACGAATCATGGCAAACTTTGATTGTGAAATTTTTACAAAATTAGCCATATCTCGGTTATTTTTTGCAACAGATATATAAAAGTATTTATTTTTAAAAAGCGTAAAAGCGCTCTTTCTTAAAAAGTTATGGCCATCTAGGGTTTCCATTAAAAAAAATAAGTTTACTTCATATCTCGAAAGTCAAGGTCACTAAAAAAAAATTAATTTTGTTTTTAAATTAGGCCTTGAAATGTTAATGGAAAACCTGTATAACATTTTGTTCTATTTTAATAAATAAAGTTAAAGCAAATTTTCAAAAATGATGGAATTTAATTTTTCGCCTATAGTGCCAAAATGGAAAGCAATATAAAAAATCTGATTACACAGGCGTTGTTTTTTCAAAAAAAATAGTTCAAGAGACCGATATCAGATTTTCGCTAACTATTACAGTAACCGAGATTCCACGTAAAGCATTCGAATTTGGTACAACTCGTACAGCCCAAGAAAACTATTTGGAAATTAAAATTGAAATAAAACAGTATAAATCAGATTTTTAATCGAAACATATTTATTAATTCGTTTTTTCAATTATTTATATTTGGTTTTCTTTCTTTGTCTATACATGTGTACGTATACAATACTATTTGCACCGTTATTGTAAAACAAAATGTTTAAGTGAGTGTTTGCCAAACTTTTTATAAATAGTTCACCGACTTTTAATAGTTGATTGACTCCTCTAAAGGATGAGTCTGCAAAGAGAACCTAATTTTGATACACGTTTTAAACTTTTTTGTTGACTAAATTTGAATTGTGCTTAAATATTATTCAACCATATAAGATGTGAAAATTAATACATTATAACCAATTTCTGATCTCCTCAAATTGACGTATGATACAAAACTTGTATAAATTGCTTCGTCTAATAACAAACTGTAGGATGATAAATGCTTTTCATCAATAATAATGATGATCACATTATTAATTTAGGCTAGAATTAAACTGCTCATTGGTCTTAAAAGCCAGATTGCACTGTTATAAACTCTATTAGGGTTTAAATTTAAAAAAATAAAAAACTGTAATAAGTATTGGCTAATAATGAATGTGGATAAACTAAATTAATTGTTTAGTTTTATCAACAGGGATGATTAAACGAAATTAATTTACTGTTATAAACTCTATTAGGGTTTGAATTAAAAAAAAAAAACAATTATAAGTATTGGTTAATAATGAATGTGGATAAACTAAATTAATTGTTTAGTTTTATCAGCAGAGATGATTTAACGAAATTAATTTACCAAATAATGAAATGTTTAACACCTAAATTTTTGTATTTTTACCTACAATTTATTTATTTATTTACTTTCATTGGGTGCTAAATACTTTTGGATAATGAACATTTGCTTGCAACTGCTAAAACGTCTAAATACTTGCTTGCAATTTTCATTGATCAACTTTTTGCAATAAAACCTCGATTGAACGGGATAATTGGGTAAGAGGTTGTGTTACATCCAAATGTCCGACATATAATGTACCAGGGAAGGTCACGATATGCTGTCGTTAAAATCTGATCAAGGCTGTGTTTTGCAAAGTTATACGTGCCACTGGCCATTTCCTTCAGAAAAATAGGGGGAAAACTAAAAAGTTGAATAATAAAGGTAATTTTTGCGATCGCGTTGGCCATGAAACCGTCAGAGGTAAAATCGAAATTGTTCTATTTAACTATGCGCGCATCCTTTGCAAGTAAAATGGTGCAAAGTTTTTGAAAAAATCTTGAAGGGTTCCGGAGAAAAACGTCAAAAACGAAACCCCTGCAAATGCACTATGATTTGAGAAGTTGTATAACTAAATCTATGCGACTTGCATAGACGTTTAACATAGGGGAAACCGTTTTTACAAGGGCCTCGTTTTTCTCTGGAACCGTTAAAGATGTTTTCAAAAAATTTGCATGATTTTACTTGCAAAGGATGCGCGAGTTGGTTAACCTCTTCAGGGATACTGACACATATGTGTACGTTTAGTTTTTTTATAAGTCAGCCGCGGTAAAAAAAAATTAATGAAAATTACTATAAGTAGGTAGTCACTACAATATTCACTAACAAAAAAAAAAAAATATTGACAACCAAACATGAAATGTCATATTACTGTCACAATAAATAGTGTGGTACTGAAATTTGCTGACCGTTTTTTTATACTAATACATTTATTTTATTATTAACCGAAGATCTCTATAATTTCAGTTTAAAAAAGTTGAAAGATATGTAAAATATATTTAATTAACATAAATTTTAGAGATTATTTACAATATTCATGCTCATTGACAAGAGATTAGTAAACGTACACATCTGTGTACGCTTATCAACTCTGGTAGTAAATTCTTTCTAAACCTAGCATATTGATATGTGCTACATATTGATTATCTTCTATATTGTATGTGCAACCAGTATTTTAAAAGAATGGGTACAAAGCGTTATTTTTGTCTAATTTGTTATATATGCGAGAAATGCAATGAACCTGCGTCCTGAATGTATGAAATCATTTATTTCATTTATAACGTGCACCTTACCACCCAATGGCCACATATTTGTACATTATATTTCGCCTTTGTTTTTTAAAATCTCTGTTTTGTTCAATCGTTTTGAATATATTTCCAACAAAAATTATGTTTTTAAAAATTAATAGCCTCTTTTGCGGCTTTTATGAATTCGTCCCTGAAGAGGTTAAAAGAGGAATTTCGCTTTTATCTCTGACGGTTTCATGGCCAACGCGATTGCAAAAATTACCATTATTCAACTTTTCAGTTTTTCCCCTATTTTTAAATGGCAAGTGGTACGTATAACTCTGTAAACATTTAGTTTTGTTGTTCTTGATGCAATAAACACAGCCTTGATCAGATTCTCGCGACAACATATCGTGATCCTTCCTTGTTAGGTAAAAACCGACAGAGGACCGTAAAAGTCTGTCCGTTAAATTCGAAATCCAATAAACCCGACTTCGTTAAACTGAGGTTATAGTGTACCTACTTGCTTAAAAAATTTATTTGCATTGTTTGATCATCTTATGATTTTTTATTTATTTATTTTTCAGAAGATGGTTGGAGAGGAGAAACAATACCCGGCAGATTTGGTTTACAAAGACAGGGGGGGGGGGCAAATTCTAATGACGACAGAAATCCTATGATTAACCACCAAATAAAAATAGGTAATTTTTTGCAACGCATTGGAGAATTAACGAGCCAGATTTTATTTAAAAATTCAATCAGATTTCTACTTTTGGTAAAATAAGTTTAAACGATTTCTATTCTATTTGGATTCATAATTTTCTGCTCTAGGGACTTTAGACCATATCGCCGAGCCGTGTGTGTATTTTATGTATTCTAATGAGTTTGTTTATTTACATAAAGGCGACAAAAATACTCTCTGAATTACAAAGCACTTGAATTTTTTTTAAATAAATATTGTCAACGGATTCGAAACTTGAAATAGTCCGCGTGGCATTTTCATTTGCGAAATTTTTATTTACAAACTTTTAGGAAACGCGGCGGTTTTGATGAACCAATAGGTTTGGTGTTGATGCGCGCATGTGACGACCTAAAGATTTTAAAAAACCGACAGCACCCAGCAGCGTGTGCTTACGGCGTTTACAGTTAAATGTAAAAAACAACTTACCTGCTATTTGTAAGTGGTATCCTGTAATCTTCGTCGTGATGTACAACACAGAAAGCAAACACGCCAACATTTTGAGATTTTTGAAAGTCTTCGGTGCGATGAAAAATTGAAAACTGTTAAAATTCAAAGAAAGTCTCGACACACCACAAGTATTTAAGTCACACTATATTTTAAGTAGATTTTTATACAGTAAATTCAATATTATTGAGCGCCCGCTCCTAACAGAAGCAGTTGTATCACAGTTGTTTAAAATATGCCGCGCTACCGCAAGATTTCGTATTAAACGCTCGAACACTTGCACCAAACTGATTTAAGTTCTCAGCTACTTAGTTAGACCTGCTCAAGCTGATTGCGTTTGAACTTTCAGAGCGTAACAACTTTCAGTTTCACTTCGCAGCTGTATAATGCCGAGCGTTATCTTGAACGATAAGAGTTTTGGAAATAATATCGCGCTTTTTACCGCGTTATATGGGATGCCGTCAGAAGGACCGACGGTGGTCTTATCACTGATTATTTTTAGCGTCCATGTGGGTTTTCAAACTATTAATTCGCGACAATAAATCGTAAATTTTTATGGGCAGTACGAAAACAATTGAGTATAAAACAAATGAGTTAAGAATAACAAAGAGATTGCTTAATATGTGATCGTAAACGTTTTCCAGTTTTTTTTTTTAAATTTTAATATTAATTTGAAGAACATGGGAAACAGTTAGAGATAGAACGATGGTTAAACTAGCAAAGACGTGTGATTTGAAGAAAAATCTAGGCTATGCGGATGTCGTACGCAGTTCCTGAAATAATCTGAAATATCCTGAAAAAAACTGAAAAATTCAATTCCAAATTTTTAATAGCTTAAAATTTAGAAATTTGTAGCTTATGCAAAGTTCTTTATTTCATAATATTGGTAAAATTGACCAAACCTGCAGTTTTTAAAATGCTATACACAGAACATAGCTACGAGGGAAGCGCCAAAATTTCCCGGCCCGACATAGATCTAGGTATCGCAGGCGGGTCAAATTTTTTTAACACATTGGTTCAAGTCATATTAGCCTTGGAAAAAACAAAAATGACTTTTATGTCTATTAGTTTTCTTATACCTGTCATTTGTTCATCACGATGTCAGAAGTCACGAAAATCGAGTATCGAGCTGTTATAAAATTTCTTACTCGCGAAGGTTTTCCTCAAAGCATCAAAGTTCGACTGAATGGGGTGTACGGGGACTATTCCCCGTCTTATTATGTGGTAAAAGATTGGTCAAAACGGTTTCGAATGGGGCGAGAATCCTCGGAAGACGATACAAGAACAGGAAGGACTTTGGAAGTGGTGACGGACGACAAGATTGCCCTTGTTGAGGAACTCGTATTAGGCGATCGACGCTTAAAGGTGAAAGAACTACCAAAAATGTCGGGGTTTTTAAATACAAGCATTCGCCGAATCCTCCACGATCGGTTAGGCATGAATAAAGTTGGTGCAAGGTGGGTCCCCAAACATCTCTCAGCAGTTCAGCGCCAGCGTCGTGTTGAATGTGCTCGATCCGTTTTGGAGCTCTGTGGAGAAAATCCTGTGGACGCGTTCAAGACAATTTTTACAGAGGATGAAACCATGGTTCTCTGCTATGATCCTTTATCCAAAAGAAAATCGATGGAATGGAAGCGAAAAGGAGAAGCACGACCAAGAAGGTCCAGGATCTGTCAGTCGACAAAAAAGGTGATGGCTACGATAAGGGCATTCTTTTCATAGATTTTAAAGAACGCAACACCACAGTCAATGGGGAATATTATGCAGCACTCCTCCACAAATTACGACAAAATATTCGGAAGAAAAAAAGTGGGAAACTGACCAGAGGCGTGCGTTTATTGCACGACAATGCCCCCGTGCACACTGGTGGAATTGCTCAAGCCGCAATTAGTGACTGCGGTTTTGAACAAATCGATCACCCTCCGTATAGTCCAGATATGGCCCCCAGTGACTACTACCTGTTTGAAAATTTGAAAAAGGACCTTCGGGGGCGCCATTTCAGTGACGACCTAGAGGTGAAGGCTGCAGTTTGGGCACATTTTGCAGACAAACCGAAGGCATGTTTTTTTGTGGGTATCGAATTTATCGCTTCACAGGTTAATCGTAGCTTTTCTTACGAATTGTTACCGGGATTTAATTTAGGTGTATCACTGGGATCCTCCTTCAAAACAAGAGTCTATGCAGTAGGTCCAAAAAGTTTCGCCTCCCAAAAAAAAAACCAAAACACAGTCTTCGGCCGGAAAACTAATGGCAACCATGTTTTTGAACGATGAAGGAGTCATTAATTACATGGAAAAAAGTACCACAATCAATCTATTTGAAGACGATTTAAATTTGAAAGAAGCGTTGAAATTAAAACGACCATCGTGGAAGCAAAAGAATCTGCTTCTGCACGAATCGCAGGGTTCATAAATAATGTGGATTTACTGAACTGCGTCGTCCACCTTACAGCTTAGCATCCTACAACTTCGTTTTGTTTAGAAATCGAAAACAAAAATTTTTAGGAGAAAATTTACCGCCAATAATGAGCTAAAGATAGCTGCTAATTCCTATTTTGCGGAGCTTCGAGAAAAAAAAATTCCGAAGGGATTTGGCAGCCCAAGAAATTTTGGGTTAAGTGTATACGTGTTGAAAACAGTTACGTAGAAAAATATATTTTTTTTGTTCTCCTACGTGCTTTCTCGCATGGCTAGGTAGATAACATAAAAATACGCTCTCGTAGCTCAAAAACAAAACGTGTATGTTGTTAAACATGCACCCGTAACTCATTTGTTTTGTTTATAAACACTTCTTTGCTAATTTAAGCATCCTTCAATTTCTATGATTTTCAACATGCCCATTTTATAAATGTTGAAAACAGACCCTGTACAATTATTTTTTATACCCATGTTTTATTCTCGAATACGATAACCCAGTCACTAAGTGGGTCAAATGGGAAAAATGCCCCACTTTGAGATGCCTTGTTATAAATATTTTATTTCTAGTATAAATATATTTCAATTGTTGTTATTCATAGAAAAAAACTGCTAGGACCAAGTTATAGATAATGTTGAACAGCATAAATTAATCGCATTCACTTGATGATTATTTATTTATATTCTAATAGACTTGCATTTTTTTTATAATAAACCATCAGGGATGAAAAACCTAACGTAACGATACCCGATGTTATATTAACGATTCAACTATAATTTTGTATATAATAACGTAACAATATTTAAATAACGTTGACGTTATAATAACCAATAACGATTCATAAAAGGTTATTTTGTGACGTTATTTTTATAAATTAAATTTTAATTGCTTTTAAGATAAAAATATACTTTGTTTTTAATATGGAAATTAAAATAAAATATCCAAAGGTAATTTTGTAGTACTATTTATTAAAATTTACGCTTTAAAGATCCCAAACATTTCAGGGTTACAGATTATATTTATTTTTATAACGTTATACAGCGTTTCTTAAGTATTGCAAAAAAAATATCGGAAGGTGATTCCTTATCGAAAATTAAGGGGGGTCTTTCATATAAATTTTTTCCGTAGACGTCTCCTTTCAGAGTTACACCCCCCTAAATGGGAGCGGTAAAATTAGGTTTTTATTTTATTTCTCAAATTTGGATAAATGTAGGAGAATGATATTTGGCAGATGTTTTATACTTATTAAAGGTTTCCCGTAGTAATATTTTTAATCATCTCCCACTTTCACAAGGGGCTGAAAAGTGCGACCCCTGTTGCTTTTTTTAATCAGAACTTTTTGGTGGGTTGAAATTTTGCAATTTAAATATTTTTGTGAAAACTTGATTTATTTAGAAACTTTTTTTATTCTCGAGTTTTCTCGTAAAACCTACCGTTTTAGAGTAAAAAATTATATAAGTGAACGTGCACCATTAAATTTAATATTCCAATATAAAACGATTCATTTTGGTGGTTGCCATGGTTTGTTTATGTTCATATTGGGTAGAATTGACGGGCGTTTCAGTGTTGTCGCCGCGTAAACGTCAAAATGAATGTTTTAAGAAGTGATTGATAAATGATAATCAATTTTTAACAAACCATTTTCCTGCATTTAATCAAAATATTATGGAACGTTTATATTTAATTACATCAACTCATAAAGTAACATTTGAAATTTTAAGTCCTAATGAAAACGGTATGAATGATATAATTATGAAAAATTATTTTTTACTGACCATGGCTCTCACGTTTGATTAAATTTTTTTTGAAAATATTGAATCTAAAACAATTTTCACAACGATATTTTTAAACTTTTAAAATGCTTTTTATTGAGCTTTAACTGCGTCTGGTATTCTATTTAAATAATTTTACATCAAAACTAGGAAACCACATTGAAAAATTGTATATTCTTTCAAATTTACCAAAAGCAAGCCGTACAAACAGCAAAGTAAAAAAGGTCACAACGAACTGTACACAGATTTGTTTAAGTTTAAATAATTTATGACTCATTTAATTTTGCATATTTGTAAATAATATTTGTTGTGTTCAGTTCTACATAACAGCGAATTTTCTACATGCGACAATTTACTGGTAATATACAAATTTATCATAGAAGGTTATCTTGGCATTAAAATTCCTGTAATCTACAGATTAAATAAGCTTACTCGTTTCGAATAGACAAAATATATGTGAAGATAATTAAAAATAATGTAAACATAATTTATCCAACATTATTTTGTCCTTAAATTTTTATGTGAAACAATTAATTGTGTTTTAATGTTTTAAAATGACGACAATTTAACATTGTCGAAATCGTTTCGGCGATATTTAAGCATCTGTTTCATTGTATTTACCATAAAAATATTTTTGTTCAACCACAGGCCTTGCCTTGTGCCAAAGTAATAAAAAAAGATTATAAGAAATTTTATTTTTATGAAAAAACAAAAAGATTTTTTGAATCTGCTTCACAGAAAAATTTGCGTTGGAGGTTTTACAAACATTACGTTATTTTATAAAGTAAAAAATTATACAGCAAAAGTGTAGCTCTCATTGCTTTTCATTGTTTTATTTGCAAATTTAATTTAAAGTTGAAAATGTTTAAAATAATGTCGCACATTTTGCCAATTCAGGTGAATTGTCTTTAGACGTCAATTAAGTATGTTAATTTACTAGATATAAATGTTGATCTTAGTCAGTTGAACCCATTAACTTTATTTTGTTAGATAAATTTCGAGAATTCGTCATGTTTTTGTTTTATAATCAATGCAAGATTGTTTATACCTACGCCAGATAGACGTTCCGGAAATTAATGTTTTTTGTTTACTTATTATAATTAGTTAATTCAACAAAATAATAGCTCAAAAACATATTTTGCTGAAATGGAAACAAACTCCTTTATAGCAATTCCAAAAATTATTTGCATAACAGGAATTTGCAAAAGGAAATGGCACTGTAAAACATTATTCTGATATTAGATATAGCGCTTGTATGACATTTGGTTAAAATTGATGCGTAAAAATTTAAGAAGCAGTTTATAAATAATGTTCAAGTGATTTATACTTTTGAATATTTAAATGTTAAAATAAAAAATCACTTAACTGTGTTAAAGGTTTGTTTAAAAGTTTTAATTTAAATGCAATATAAATAAGTTTAGTTAAAAATTGCATTTTTGCAGCCCGCGGCCCAGTAATTAAATGTTTAAAAGTAAGTTTAATTATTTATAATTTCTCCAGGCCCACCACAAAATGCGCTTTTCACGAGAGATTAACAACCGTGGTATAAATAACTGTTAATCCTAAATTTGGCCATAGATTACGTGCATACGAATTTTTTAGCCATTTGCTTTAGTTTTGAAGAAATCGATTTTTTTGTCGAAAAAGTGCAAAGCCTATAGCCTTTCCCAGTTTTTATGAAACATTAAATATATTATTTGAGGGCCAATAATTTTTAATTTGGCCACAAATAACGTGAACAGTTTGAAGCCATTTGCTTTTGAAGAAATCGATTTTTTGGTCGAAAAAAGTGCAAAGATTACATTTTTCTTATTTTTTATGAAAATTTCAATACTTTCATTTTGTTCATTTAACGTCTAATAATTATTATTTAGGCTATAATTAACTCGTGTGTGTAAAGTTTTTAGCCTTCAGCTTTACGTTTTGGAGTTTTTAAAATGGTGAATTTTGGTGTCTATTAACATATAGCTCTCCCTGCTCCCAGATATATGTATTTTTATTTAATTTTCAGATGCAGTGTGATTTGGTGTTCCTGCATAGCAGTCTGCAATTGGTTCCTTGACAACAGTAGCAGATAATCCTGTTAAATGTATCTTAATTTAAAATATCTTAGTATAACTGTTCAACAAATTACTGTCTAATAAATAAATAAATGTGTACAAAAAATTAATTGTTTGTCGCCTATAAATAAACTGAATAGTTCCATTCTTAATTGTTTTTTCTTTAAACATCTTTCATATTCATCCTGACGCGAAAATCTACATTTTAGTTTAAATGTTTATCATCACAGGGCCAGACAAACACCTGTGAAGTCACAAACGACCTCTTTACATTTCTGTGATCCTGATACTTCAATCTTTCTCATACGAAAATCGCAAATAAATTTTATTTGAGTTCGGGTACCAGGATCACAGAAGTGAGAAAAGGTTAGTTAAATCTGTTACAATCAATCACAGAGTATCATTGGAACTTGTGCATTATGATCCGAAAACTGAACTGAAGTATTAGGATCACAGGAGTTGCAGGAGGTGACGCAATATTACGAATAGGAGACTGGTCCTCTGGTGGTAAATAGCCAAACTAAAATTGTTGAACAGTTTTCTGCAATTTTGGAATATTTTTGCAAAATCTTGCTATTTGATAGATCTTGTGTGTTGAATGTTGCATATTATGATAAAATAAAAACAAAATATTGTAATATGTTTATTAAAGTTATACAAAAATAACCATTGGCTTATGTGTAGATTACATATTTTTCTATTTTCTTCATGCTTCCCCGTTTTGTTATTCCAAAGTTTGTGTTTTGGGAGCACTTCTGGCTAATATGTGGATTCCTCATTTATTTCTCCTTTTACTTCATGCTTTACGTATTGGTGCCCCAAAGATTGTGGTGCTCTGAGGTTTGTGATGCTTCTAATGGAAAAAAAAATTATAAACTAGCGGAAACCAAAACTTTTCTATTTACAATGCATGTTTTTTCCATAAGGTTCACTTACAAATTTTGGCCAATGTTGTATGGATTTCTCTTCTTACTTAATGCTCCACCGTTTTGGTGCTCCAAAGTTTGAAATTCTTTAAACAGAAGAAACTGTAAAGGAAAGAATTATTAACTAGTGGAAACAAATTCTAAAAAAAAACGGAACTATTTTATTTGGAATTTTGACATTTTTTACCTGTTTTTTATAAATAAAACTTACAAACGTTACGAGACCCCTCTTCATTAATTTTGTGTGGATTCCTCCTTTTATTTCAGGCTTCACAGGTTTGGTGCTCTAAAGTTTGTGCTCCTAAAAAAACTAAAAAGGAAAAATTATTTATTTAGTGGACACCCAACTTATTTTATTTATTTTAAAAAAATAATTTGATAACTTGGGTTGGATAAAAAAATCATTGCATTTCTTGAAAACTGTTTATTAATAAAATTACTTCCTTAGTAAATGCTTTTGTAGTACACAAGAAATGTATCAATTCAATTATGTATTAAACTCTTAGTACGAATATTGTGCTTAACAATGTATCACGAATAAAAGCAACAGAAAATCAACACATGAAAATGGAAATAATTTAAAATGACATAACAATAAAACACATTAAATCTATATACAAATATATACTAAAAAAATAGGTGCCAAATTAATGCTGCCACAAGTGCATCATAAAATGAAACACGTCCATTTTGTGTTTATATCATAAAATCCAACTTCGAAAGTTACACACCTACCTTCATTTTATTAACAGTGGGAAATAAGATATAATTATTATTACATATTAAAATTAAATACAAAATTCTATTTAAGGAATAAAATTAACTCCAAACGTCGGCTGAATATCGTTTTTGTGTCTCCATTTTCTTCAGGAAAGCTTGGGCTTGCTGCTCGGTTAACTGGCCCTTTTCCATGACTACATTCAAAACTACGTTACGTACGTCACCAGCCATGGTGCGAGCATCACTAAAATTAATTAAAAAATTTTAAGAACTTACAAAGGACCCCAATGAATTCTTTTATAGACAATATTTGTGTTTTCAATTTAGCATGACAAATAAATTTGGATGATTTTCGAACATTATAAAGGCTCTGGTGACCCCTTCAGAAGGATTCAGGAACCCCCCGGGGTCCGCGGACCACACTTGGAGTTTGAGTAACACTGATTTAGAGCAACTTTTTTGAACCCCCAAGTATTGACTCTCGTACCCCACTTTGGAGACCACTGATTTAGAGCACCAAAATTCTAAGCTTTTGAGTTGATAACTTTTATCAATTCATTTCTAAAATAATCAAGTTCTTTAAGACTTCCAAGCTCAGAACTTTACGAATTTTAAACAATTTCTGATAGTACTATTCTACTAATCTAAAAATCTTGAATTTTTTGGATAATATTTCAGAATTTTGCGAATTTAATAAGTAGAAAATTATAGTCTAATGCAGTGATTCACAACCTGTAGGTCGTGACGCCCAAGGGGGGGCGCGAAATATCTAAAGGGGGGCGCGAAATATCTAGAGGAAAAGTAGAAATCAGGAACAAATCTATTAATAGAAACTACAGAAAAACAATAATACAAAACACATATCAAAAATGACAGCAGTGAGCCTAAGAACTAGTGTTCCGGATTTCAATGTGGTTCAAAGTTTACATTAGCAAGGGGGGCTCAATAAAATTTGATATAATAAAGGGGGGAGCCATAAAATTTGGTATAGAAAAGCGGAGTGCAAATACATAAAGGACAGGTCAGGTCAGGTTACATAAAGGTTGACAAACACTGGCCTACTGGTTTAGAAAACTTTTGAAGTTCAAATTGACTAAAATATTTGGTAAGTTAAGTAGCTACACAGAATTTAAATAATTCTGGTTGTTTTTGGACCACAAAGTACATGCTTATAACAATATCAGGCATTTAGTTACATATTCAGTTCATTTACTTACCCACAAACATAAATATGGCCGTTATTTTCCCCAAGTATTCTCCAGATTTCATCTTTGTTTTGTTCCATCAAGTGCTGCACGTACACTTTTTGGCCCTGGTCCCTCGAAAAAGCAAGATGCATTTTTAACACTCCTTTACTTGTGTAATCCATAAGTTCTTCTTGATAAATAAAATCTTCTGATTGCTTACGGCAACCAAAGTACAAGACAGTTTCCCCAAGCGGACGACCTTCCTCCTGGTTCAAATTTCTTTCTTGTATAAAACCACGGAATGGAGCCAACCCAGTTCCTGGTCCAATCATAATGATCGGAGTTTGTGGTTTTGTAGGTAGCCGGAATTGGGATTTTCTTACAAATATGGGTACGATTGGGGTATCTTGGTCTTGGGGTATTTTGGTGGCCAGCCAGGTGGTGGCTACACCCTTATTTGTGCGACCAGTAGGTGTTTCATACTGTACCACCACAGCGGTGATGTGAATTGTGTTGGGATGAAGTTTTGGAGATGAGGAAATGGAATAGAAGCGAGGTTGCAGACGAGGAAGAAGCTCGCAGAGATGGTCAAGGGCTGGTTTGCAAGAGGGTAGATCCTCAAGGATATGAACAATTGTACGGTTGTCATGTATTATCCATTGTTGATAGAGAGCTTTACCTTCTGCTGAAGTACTGGACATCAATTTCAGTTTCTCTTTTTCTGCAGGATCCGTGCAATACTCAGAAAGCTCTTTGAGAACGTGAGTTCTTGGGTTCATGGTGATGTCCAAATAATGTGTTAAGGCAGTGCGGTACGAACAGGGGCAAGGGAAAGGATGTTTCTTGCTCGATTCTTCATCAGTATTTATAAGCGTGAAAATAGTATCCAAATCAGTGTTAGTCAATTTTCCAATGCTGTCAACCGATGTTTTATCATTGATTGGATACACTGCAAGATGATCTCCAGAATCATAACGCATTTTAGATCCTTCAATATCGAATTCAAGGTGCATGCACGACCTATCCCCATTTTTGTGTAATTCTCGATTGACAATAATTTTGGAAAGGAAAGGATTCTTGGCATCGTATGGTCTAAAAAAAAAAGTCATTGGTATCTTGAAATGTAGTTAACAAAACGCGACTTACGGTCTTTGATTTTTGAGGGAGTGTAATCGGGCCATTTCACCGGTATAAACTCTGTCGGGAACTTCGTCTTTGTATTCGACAAGTCTGTATTGACGCATACTGACATCTTCGCCGGTTGACTCAATTCCAAAGAATTCGCAAACTGCTGGCCAAAATTTGTCTTTCCATGTAATGAAGTCATCTTCAATGCTGTAAAGAAAAGGAGTTGTTTAATTGAGTCTTTTGCCTTTATCAAAATTTATATCACAAGAGGAATCGGTCTCAATGAAATAGAAATTTTCCTGATAGCTACAAACTATGACGCCATGTTAATTTTTTATTTACGTATTTCCAAGTTTAATGTCACTTAGAATGCAGTTTTTTCTGGATTTTTTTAATGTAATAACGTTAAAAGAGCTTGAAATGTAAAGATATTGAAGTGAGGTATACAGCAGATATGCAACTGTAGACAGAAATTGGCCATAAATTAGGCGTTTACTTAAATAAATATGACGTGAATGAAAAAATTTTCAATACCAATTATTAACTATCAAAATTATTTTAATTACACCAAACAATTCATTAACTAAAATGTATTAAAAGCAGTATTAAAAACGTTGAAATCAAATTATTGACCGCTGCCGATATACGGCTACAAAAGGCGATATTAGCTGAATACTACGTCGGTCACTGTGTGACGTCACCTAGATACCACATACATTTATAGTAAAGCGATTCGTGTAAGGCGGTAAATTCTTGACATACTCTTTACTACTAAGAAAATATTTTTAGGATTTATAAGCAATTAATTATACATTGGATAACTCTTATTTTACACTTTTTTGTATTAGTGCTGTAGCCTTTAGCCCACTCATATACGCCGCCCATGTCTGCTACTTACTTTGCATCGTCATCACCTAAGCCAAGGTCGAACACACGTGTGGCTCCCAGCTCTTCCAAACGTTTGTCCACATAAATAGCGACTTCATTATAATGTTCGTATGTTTTATTTCCTAGTCCAAACACCTGTAATTAAGAGACGAGCATGCTTTTACAAAACATTCTGGAAAACAACATAATTATTCCAAATAAATTTAAAGCAGAATCGGCATTATCATTGTGCAGTAATTATATTAGCATACAAAGTTCCATTGATAATAATCGAAGTTATATTCGGACGGAACTAATTAAAATATGTTCATACTGCATGCTTATGTTGTCACGTACGCCATTGCAAGCAAATTTTCACATACAGTACATGAATTTATCACTTTTGACAGGCGATATTTTACCAATTTATGCAATAAATGGAATAATATTGCACCAAAAAAAAATCAAAACAGTAAATTCAACAATTACAAAATCCAAAATTACACTAACACAAAAAAAGCCAAGATTTTCGACTACTGGAAAACAAATTTTCAATTTTCACCGGAACTGGGTACTACTTAATGCCCTTTAACAGCAGTCCTAACTTTCAAAACTGAAATAATAATATACACACGAAAAGTGTGGTAGAAATTACTGCAAAAACCCTGGTTTACAAGTATTTTATTGCTTCAAAAAATGAAAATAAATTTCTTGTAGGAAATTTTAAAGATTTTTACAGTTTTTTGAATAATATTCAGAAAATAATTGTGTTTTTCATGCTTAACAATATTTTACAGCGCCTTCTTTTGCAAAATAATTAAGCACGTAATTAAAGATGATCAATAAAATGTTTGTGTTTAATTAAACTATCACTTAACAATCTACAGCATTTTTCTTTAATGCAAATTCCTGTGGAGTTTCACAACTTTTCACCGCCTCGTCAGTACATTTATTCATGTTTTATTGTATTTTTCTTACTTCATTTTCAGTTTATTTTATATTTCTATTCAATACTAGCGAAGCAGTGCGAAGCTGTACAACTGTACACGAAAAAATAAAGAAAAACAGTAAGTAAATGCAATTTTTTGATTAGACACTGCTTATACAGGGTGGTCCACACAGAAGGGCCACTATTGGGATCTCGTTAACGGTAAGAGCTACAAAGAAGTTTAAATTAGACAAATTGTTCCATTTTCTGAGACCTATTTTGGTTGAGAAAAAAATAAAATAAGTAAACATGCACCATCAAATATTCTAAAATAAATCGATTCATTTTGGTGGTTAACACGGTTTATATTACATTGACGGCTGTAACTCATTTTGACGTTTACGCGGCGACAACGCAAAAACGCCCGTCAATTCTACCCAATATGAACATAAACAAACCATGGTAACCACCAAAATGAATCGTTTTCTATTGGAATATTTAATGGTGCATGTTCACTTATATTATTTTTTACTCAAAAACTAGGTTTTACGAGAAAAGTTAAACAATAAAAAAAGTTTCTAAAAAAATTAATTTTAAACTGCAAAATTTTAACCCACCAAAAAGTTCTGATAAAAATTCAACAGGGGTCGCACTTTTCAGTCCCCTGTGAAGGCGGGAGATGATTGAAAATATTACTACGGAAACCTTTTAAAAAGTATAAAACATCTACCAAATATCATTCTCCTACATTTATCCAAATTTGAGAAATAAAATAAAAACCTAATTTTACCGCCCCCTTTAGGAGGGTGTAACTCCGAAAAGAGACGTCCAAGGAAAAAATATATATATAATACCCCCCTTAATAACGAATCACCTCCTGATTTTTTTCGCATTTTTTACGAAACACCCTGTATAATAGATAATTATTTTTATTCCGTTTTCAGACAAAGCCTACACATTTATAGAGATAAAATTTTGACACAATTGCACTCAAAATAATCTGGTTTTGGGACGCATATATTGTTAAGTGCGAAATATATTTATAAATAAAACTTATCACGCTATGTCCTTGTCTCTTCATCACAGACTTTGGCCGTGATATTTATTAGGTAATCACTTCATGAAATTACTCTTGAGCGCGTGTGTAGTACAACGCAACAGTCCCAATGTAAACTTTCAGTTCAGTTATTTAATTAATGCACTAACTTGTTATTAAAATTCATCAAGTGCTGCATAAGACACTGCATAACAAGTTTCTCATTAAACTTCAATTTTTTCATTGTTTTTATCAAAACAACTAACATAACAAGAGTCATGAAACTTTTCAACGCTCTTATTGGAGAGTGAATGGATATATTACAACTTACAAGGCGCTAAAATTAGTCATTTAACTACAAATAAACAGCAATTTGAACGGAGCCGCATGAAAAGTTGGACATTCAAATATGGAATGTTCAAATCTAAAAAATGCACCGATAGAATCATTCAGATCTTGAATCGTTCAACGGTGAAATCATGCAACGATGGAACCATGCAACACGGGAATCGTTCATCGCTGGAAAGCTCAAATCTGGAATCCAGAAATTAAGAATTTTGCTTTCCTCTATATTACAACAGCTAAAGTTTAATTTAATTGCAGAACACTTCGTTTTATATTTTATCTTAACTATTGTACAGCATGGTCCAAATTCGATGGGATTGCATGGGTATCTCGCTTAATAGGCAAGATAGAGAAACGGTTAACTTACCAAAAATGTGCAGTTTTTTGGGACAAACTCAGAACCGCTTTAAAAATATTCTACCCTTCGCAGTTTTTGAGATATTAGAGAAAAACTGTTTTTTTGTTATATATATATATAATGTCATATCTCTCTTATTGTAGTAGTATCGAAAAAGATTATAAAGATTATTTTTAGATATTTCTAGGTATAGATTTTAAAATTACTTTAAAAAAGATTTACGCTCGCCGTTAAAAAGTTATGACACAAACTTACCTTTTTTTTAATGGAAGCTATAGTTGGCTAGTTGGGGTTGATGTATTTATTTTCAAAAATACGAAAGTTACAAAGATTTTTCATTTTTTTTTAAAGACGAAAAACAAAAAGTCGGCTGTGAAAACGAAAAATATCAAGAAAAACAGGAATTGATAGAATATATTTGACAACTGTTCTGAGTTTGTCCTTTGCCGCAAAATTTAAACTCAAATTTTAATTCATTTCATTATATTTCTTTTTCTTTTTTATATTACACACACCATAAAATGTCTTACTATTTAATTTTGTCGGAGTCAGAGTCAAACTACTAAAATTATCAGGAGTCGGAGTCGGAGTCGACTTTTTTTTACCGACTTCGCAGCGCTGGGAAAAACCTTTTAACAAGTAAAAAATATCTACCAAAATTACTTTCCTACATTTCTCCAAATTTGAGAAATAAGATGAAAACCTACTTTCACCGTTCCCCTTTATGGGGTGTGACTCTAAAAGAAGACGGTTTTAGGGGAAAAAACTATATGAAAGCTCCCCGTCAATTTTTGATAAAAAATGACCTCCCGAAGTCTTTCGCAATATTTATAAATCACCCTGTCTATAGACACATACGCACATTTAGATAATATATGGGGGCGCCCAAATTTCTATTGCCTAGGGGCGCCAGATACCCTTGCGCCGGCCTTGAATAAATAATATAAATATAATAATAAGGACATTACAGATTTTACAACTCATGTTTTTTACCGTGAAAAACTGTATCGTTGATAACTGCTTGCTTAAATTACATAGAGCATATTTTAGATTTGTCGAACGACGTCAATTTGTTGTTACCTTCACATCAAAACAGCACGACATGTAATTACACAAATGTTTGCACGTAAATATTATTCTTGCAACTACGCAAGTGGACATGCGAATAAATTATAAAACTAGGTACTGACGAAAACCAACTGTTTTGAAATTCCAAAGCAAAAAATCTTAAAAATGTATAACTTTATGCTTACATAAACCAAGTAACTTATTGTGTATTTAAATATTTATTACCAGAAGGCATGGGCCCGGAGAAAATTATCCAGGGGGAGGCAAAGCTTACAGACAAAATTACGCACAACTGATCCCACCAAGAATGCATCAAAATATTTAACGAACTTTTAACTTGACCCTCTTTTATTTGGTCATTAATGAAGTACTCGAATCCAGGGGGGGACAAGCGCCCCCTTTGTCCTACCCTGTGAACGCCCATGCCAGAAGGCACCACTTAATTCGGACCATCATAGGGATCTTATCAATGTTAAGAGATAGATATTTGGTTAATTGTCAATCTGTAGCGATATTCATAAGCTTTCAAAAATGCATGGTTAACTTTTTTAGTTTTTGACATAAAAATCTAAAACTTGGTCAATCGTTACAACTCCTCATGCCAAATAAACTAGCGTTACAGTTTTTCTTTTTGTACTACGATTACTTGGAAATATAAAACAATCAACTCTTGATTTTCCTTCAGACATCACTTGAATTTTTACTTAAATAGAATTTTTATACATGATGTATAAGATGTTGCAAAAAGAATTAGTAAATGTTACTGGGCAATTATTTTTTTACAGCAAATGAGTACTGCCATTTTAAATTGCTATTTTAAAAAAGTTAATATGTTTATGTTTTGTTTTATTTATTAAAATACCGTATTTTTATGGCAAACTCGTTATTAAAATTATATTTGTTGGCGTAGAAAAATTAGATACATTATTTTTCAGGTGATTTATCATTAAAAAAGAAAAGAAAAAAGCTGTCAATTTGTGTAAGGCGTTTATAAAAAATTAAAGTTGGCAGTTACATATTCGCAACGTCCCTTCGCAACTACAAGCATGCTATGAAAAGAAAAACACCAATTTACAAAAATTTTAATCTTGGTTTTTAAAACTAGAAAAAAAAATTATTGAAATAAAAAAAATTTAACTTTGATTATTTGCTTTGCCTAAGTTGACTTTACATTTTTCAAATATTTGCATACCGCACAAATTGAGCTGTATTTTATGTAACTTTTTGCTAATTATTCGAATATACATCTATTATTCGAGATCTTTATAAAGACCAGAATTTTGTAGTCGGTACAACCTTCAACGGATGGACAAACTTCGAGATATTTAATAATAATGGTTCGAGAAAATATAATTCTGTTGCCTAGGCAGTGTTTCTCAAACTTTTTACTCCAAGGACCCGTTCCAAAATTAAAAGATTGCAGAGGATCCCAATGAATATTTGTGTGGATAATATTTTAGTCTAGTAAATAGGTTTGTATAATTTTCCAACATTCGAACATCATAAAAAGGTTCGGAGGGCCCCTTTAAAAGGATTCAGGGAACCCCAGGGGTCTGCGGGCCACATTGAGGAAAATTTCGTCTGTAGTAGAAAAATAGTGTAATTATGCTAGGATTAAAATCAGATTATTGGTAAATGTAAAAGAGACGTATCAGGAACGTGCTGTCACAATTGATAAGGTTTGTTTCCACGTAAATTATTCATGTATAATCAACACTGATTAAATAATCATAATCAATCAATACTAAAACGCTAATCAAATAATATTCTATACAGGGTGAGTCACGACGGACGCCACGGAGTTTTATGGCGAAATGGTTTATATTTTCAAACTTCTGTCGCAGTTAGATTATGTAAGTTTGTAAGTCAATAAGGGCTACATTTAAAAAATATTTTCAAACATACAGGGTGCTCCAGAAAAGAGTGGCATATCAAAGTTATACTTTTTCTTATGGAACACCCTGCATATTTTTACATTTTTGGTTCCTCTTTAAATTTAATTTAAAAAATGTTTAAAGTTAAATGGGTGTAAGGTCAACCGTTTTCGTGAAAATTGCATTTTTATGAAAATACAGTACTTTCAAAAATTTGCAACATTTAAAAACTTTGAGAAGTCTGAAGAAATTCGCTTGCAGATTAGATTGACAATAGATTATATAACACTTTGCACCACCTACATTTCCAAAATATTATATAAGGCGTTTTTTACACTTGGTCAAACTTGTGAAAGTTTAATCATCGATAACTCTTTTTTTTTTTTAACACAACACCCTAAGTATATTTTTTTACACCGTCTAATAGAAAATTCAATTCTCTTTCGAAAACATTAAGGCTGTTTTTCACCTAAAATTGATATTTTCCGAGATATCGCAATTTTATTGTTAATTATTAGGGCAAAGTACTATTTTCAAGTAGGCTATGAAGGTAGGAGAAAAAAATAATCTTTAAATCTAAGTCATCACCTACTACGACTGCCATTCAAAAAAAAGTTGTTTTGTTAAATATGTCGCACGGTAATTAACAAATAAAAATCTGATTATCGCCATCTTATAGCAAACAAAATTTACAAAACATTTTTACTTTGTCGTTTTTGTGTATTCGCAACAATAGCCGAGATATTTAAGTTTAAAAATTTTGATCGATTTCGGTTTTTTCGTTATATCACGCAAGCCATGGGATTTTTGAACAAAACAAGATCTGGTTTAATTTAAAATACACCCCTAAATAGCTAACTTTTGTCCCATTTAACCAACCTCGTATTTTCATTATTTACGGAGATAGCAATAGTGTCCCATGGAAAAGTGAAACACCCTGTATACCTGACAAATATTCAGTACAACTATAAACATTTTAAAGTACAACGTTAAAACATTTTGAGTTAATATTAATCATTTTTGGGTAACGTTTTCATTTTCATATAAAGTAAAATCAGTGCCACCATACGTTTAGAAATTCCATTTCAAAAAGGATATTTCTAGGTTATCGGAACTGACAACATAATCATTATAATTTAAATTTAAAATAGAATGTCAATGTTAGAGCACTCATTACAATATAGCATTAACAATACCACTTAAATTCAAACTATTTTTTTTAAACAAGGAATATAGGCCAGAACTGTGTCAATACAAAGAGCAAATAGAATTTTTTTTAAATTTTACACTTAATCTTCTCTTTAAAATATTGTGTGTTATGTTAAACAGTAAAATAATTATTTATATTTCGTCTCTATATTTTTACTCTTTCATGGTTTAACAGTAGTTTCAAAGTATTTTAATTTCTCGTAGTCCAGAAACTTTAGCACAATTGCCTTGTAATTCGATTTAAAATTTTAATTTGAAAACAAAGGATGAGCAAGTTAAAATATACTGCATCAGTTTTGCGTTAATTAAATGAAAACATTCGAGTTGCCGTTTAAAAATAACTAACTGTAAATCCAAGCGCTATTATCAATTTTAATGACATTGAAATTTTAACCATAGTGACACGCAGTGTGGCTTAGTGTTAGTCGAATATTGGTTTCCGACATAATATTTAATGGTTTTTAAATTTCGTTAGTCTTTTTACTAAACAGGGTGTTTCACTTTTCCATGGACACTATTGCTATCTCCGTAAATAATGAAAATACAAGGTTGGTTAAATGGGACAAAAGTTAGCTATTTAGGGGTGTATTTTAAACCAGATCTTGTTTTGCTTAAAAATTGTATGGCTTACGTGATGTAACGAAAAAACCGAATCGAACAAAATTTTTAAACTTAAATATCTCAGCTATTGTTCCGAATACACAAAAACGTCAAAAAAACAATGTTTTATAAATTTTGTTTGCTATAAGATGGCGATAGTCAGATTTTTATTTATAAATTACCGTGCGAGATATTTGACAAAACAACGTTTTTTTGAATGGCAGTCGTAGTAGGTGATGACTTAGATTTAAAGATTATTTTTTTCTCTTTACAATAATATAATATTTTGTATGTCAATTTTCAAAAATAAGCGAAATAACCTAAAAAAATGTAAAATATTAAGATAAAAATCAAGGTTGGCATGGAAAAAACAATAACCGACTTTAATGGTTTTATTTCGACCCAAATACGGCAAAAAAAAAAATTGAATTTTTATTTGATTCCAAAATGTTTTTTCGTGATTAATAATAGAAAAATCAAGTTCCGCAAACGTTGTAGGTAGGTAGGTATTCATATAAATGATGATAAAATGATGACGTTCGTTTGTTTCAACGTTATTTGTAAAATACAAGCATTTTTCCAAATTAAAACTGTAGTTGACGGAAAATTCTTGATTTTTTGAATACGCGCTTGTATATTTTTGGAGTACCCTGTATACTTCAAAAACAAATGGCGTCTTTCTTCTGCATATTCTGAACGATACTGTTCCGCGTTCGATATGCATCGTCGTTATAAATAAACAAATGCGACTTACGGAATAATTTAGGCCACTCAGATCGGCATCCCCATTTTGAAGCCACTCGAAAAATTCCATGGCGTTATCAGTGGGGTCACCTTCGCCATATGTTGCCAAGCAAAACACAGCCAATGAGTTTGGTATTGATTTTAAATTCACTAATTCTTCCTGTAAACAAAAAACAACAAAATTCAATTAAAGAATCGTTAATTGCCAAGATAAACGAATTAAAAATGCATGCTATCAAAATATGTTTGTTTGTGTACGATGATAAAATTTATTGTTTTAAATTTGTGCGGAATATGTAGGTTCATACTATCAAATTAGAATTTATCATTTGTGATTCCATTTAAATGGACAATGAAGTCAGTAAGTGAACCTTGTTCGCAACTACGTCTGCAGGATCGTTTGCATTCAATATGTTGCATGACGGGCAAACTTTGCGCTTTGGACATCACCAATTTTTGCTTAGCGTTGTACAACATTATCTATGACTGAATCTTCGGCTTTATCGACCGGTAAATGAGGATACTCTTTCAAAAACACTTTAGAAGGAACATCCTTTTAAAAACAGAATATCTTGTTACTGGAGGTCATGCCGCCGATTTACAACTTGAAAACCAAACCATCAAGAGTGCGAATGAGTATAAGTGTCTTAGTGTTAAGATAAATAGTGATTGAAGCTGTAAAACTGATACCTCAAACAGAGCTGGACAAGGACGAGTTGCCATAAGAAAATTACACTCCCTGCTATGGAACAAGAGTGTGAAAAAACGGCAAAAACCGAAATGTACAAATCAGTAATAGAGAGTACAACCCCATACGGGGCTGAACTATGGGTAACTAATAAAAGAGAAGAAAGAAAAATTACAGCTCTGGAAATGGAGTACCGGAGGAAGTACTGCGGTCTTACTAGACTTGACAGAGTACGTAACTAGGACATCCGGAAAAGAATGGGCGTAGGTACTACTATAATTGATACAATCACATCAAAGAGACTTCTAAGACGAATGCCAGAAGATCGATTACCAGCACAAGCATGGAAGTGGCAACAATGTGTGACGGAAAAAGGGCCGGCCAAGAAAAAACTGGAAAAAAGGAGTGGAGGAGGCCATGGAGGAGGCCATGGATGACAGAGGACTCCAAAAACAAGATTGGCTCGACAGAAAAAGATGGAGATTAGGATGCGACAAACGGTTTTGAACTGTAAAACAATCGCAAATATATTTGTATACATCCTTTTTAGTGAAAACCCCTATTATTGCTAAGAACTCGTACAAATAGTCCTGAATATTTTACACGATATCGGCATTACAAATTAATGTTCCTACGAGACTGCTTACACCATAACAGGAAGGAAATTTCTCAAGAAAATTTAGATGCCACGCGGCAAAAAATTATGGCTGGTACAACACCTAGGCATTTCACTGGTATCATCGTACAAAACTGAGGTCTATACATTGGGCTAATAAGGGCTTCTTATCTCCACAAAAGACCAAAATTCAACATTGTGGAGAAAAGGTGATGACTACAGTTTACTGGAATGCGGAAGGATTCTTATTGATTGAATGTACAAGGGTGTTTTTTATATTAGCGGAATGAGACAAAACAAATTGAGGACGGGCAATTTTTTTGTATCAGATAAACATTACCAAACATAAACATAAAATTTCGTGCAGATTTTCTTATTAGTTCATAAACAATCGTCCAAAGAATAAGTTAATGAGGATACAATAACGAAGACAAATACTAAAATATGCTATGCTTTTACATTTAAAATAATTCTTGAAATATCGGCTGACGTATGTTTATGTGCACCCGGCTAATAAAATTAATTTATTTGGATGTAAGAAATAATCATAAACGAGTTCGGCCGAGCTGTGAAGACAGAACATACAAAAAGTGTAACAACCATGAAAAGCAGAAAAACGAGAAGAGTTTTTTGGGCAATTAAGCAATGTTTTATTACATAAATTATTCTACAGAACAACTTTAATTGGTGATAAACTCATGCATGTACAGTTAAAAAATAAGTCTGTTTATGGAACTTGCCCATTGTAAAAAAAACGTTGGTTTGACTAAATCGGTATTTATTTAAGAAAATACTGCACAGGTAGCAAAAATTCATGTTCGTAGTTCTAAACTATGACGTGTGGTATTCCATAAAACAAATTATTATGTGTGATACCTATATCAATGAATTCCGAAAAATAAATAGTATTTGATTACGTAAATAGCAAAAATTGCGTCCATAAGAAAAAATAAAGTTGGTTGTCATAAAACAAAAACGAATCAACATAGGAAAAATTTGTGACCACCATCCGATTTGGCTTAAAAAGTTGCTTGGGTAATGTTTTTACACATTTGAAATATTGCATACGCCAAAGCAGTTGTAAACGATTTTCAAAAATCGTATTTTCCGGTTTTTCCTAATTTTCTCGGATACCGTTTGAGATATTTCCAATTTCTCTTTGGATTATTAATAAGCACAAAATTTAGCAACTTTACCAAACTTAAACCTATACTCTAGCTATTATAATAAGCGAGATTCCCATGCTTGGACTCGAATTTCAATCAAGTGGGTTAAATTTACGTATACAGGGTGTGTAAAAATTGGCGGAAGCGCTACACGTGGCGATGTTCTTCGTAAAATTTTAAGTCGAAAATCTTAATACGAAAATGTTGTACCATGCTTGCTGTGTCTGCAAGAGGTCCTCAAAGTTTTGACATGTATTCCTTTAATAAGCGTTATTGTTTAATACTTGCAAAAGAAAAAGCTGCAATTTGGAATAAAAATAAATTTCGAATAGTATTTTTTCCTAGATATTGTGTTCTTCCTTTCAAAAATTGGTGTTGAAAATATGTAAATCACTGATTTGAATGAAAATAATACATATGGCAACATTGTCATTAGCTGTCATCTCTGTTTTTCTCGTAATTATTTCTAGTTTGTGTTTTACGATACCCAAAAGTTTGCAGCTATGTTTACGAACTGAAGGCTTTCAGTTCGAACAAAAATTGTAAATACCTAAGTCAAAATTGCTGATAAAAAAAAGTCCAAACGCAAATCAATGTATGCAATGTTGCCAATATTTGTTTCTTTAAATGGTTCCTGAGGCAATAGGAAGCATGGTACAACATTTTTGTATCAAGATTTTCGACTTAGAATTTTACGAAGAACATCGTCACGTGTAGCGCTTCCGCCAATTTATACACACCCTGTATACAGGATTACGATAAACTATCAAAACGTATGGCATCATACATTATTTCACATGGATTGGAAAACGAAATAAGTTTGATAGTTTAAATTTTTGAAACCCGAATTCGCAAAAGTAACAGACTGGTTTAAAATACTCCAAACATTATTAAACCTCAGTAAATTTACGAAAATCATGTTATGGCGGGTTACTGTACTGGAAATTTTTTAAAACTGTACAAAGTTCTTCGTCTAAAAGTCATAAAAAAGCGATTTAAGACGATGTAATTTAAGAAAATGAAATTCTCGTCATGTTAGTCACATCTGATTAACATTAAAGTATTTTATGATGTGCGAATAACATGATTTGTTAACATTACATTCATGGGCGCCCGCAGAAAATTATCCAGGGGGAGGCAAAGCTTGCAGACAAAATTACGCACAACTGATCCTATTAATAATGCATTAAAATATTAACGAACTTTTAACTTGACCCTCTTTCATTTGGTCATTAATGGAGTACTCGATTCCAGGGAGAAGCAAGTGCCCCGTTGCCCTACCCTGTGGACGCCCACAGTGGCGCGCCAGCAGTGTCCGGCGCCTGTGTGCAGAACTTTGGTTGGCGCCCATGATTACATTCAAAATGTGAAACTTACCATATCACATTCTTCTGGATCGGCTACCATGCCTTTTAAGCGATACCTCGCTCCTTCCTTCGCCATTCTTCCGGCGAATTCTTCAGCCGTGCCAGTCTGGCTGCCATAAAACACAACTAAACTTCTACCTGACGATTTTAATTTCTTGATAAACGAACTTTCTGTAGAACTCTGTAGTGTCATAGACGTAGGCCTGAAATGCCCTTGACGTTTTAATTGGGTTCAAGCGAAGGGTTAAGAACTTACTGTATTGAATACGATTTGCCATTGGATGTGATGGGATCTTTTTTTTGTCTACTTTTCATCAACCACCATAACGCTACGCCAAACAGGGCGACTAATAAGATTATGTCTAACGTTCCAAAAAGAGGTTCTGATTCTTCTACTATCTGTTCGGCTACGACGTCTGCTTCGACTTCCATGGTGTTAAACTGAAACAAAATGAAATAATGTGAGAACAACTGCATAAACTACAAGCAAAAACAGTTGATCGGACACGTATCATTTAAAAATATAAATTATTTGTACAACAAATTTAGTTAAATAATAATTCAAAAATAGATATTTTATTAGTAATCTGGTTCTTTAACGATCGAGTTAAATCTTAATGGTAACAATTGGCCCAAGGCATGCATTTCTGTCAAATGATGCATTAAGTAAGTAAGAATCATTTCTAAAAGGGGTGCTGATTTCCGTGGGTGAAAATTTGTTCATAATTAACTAAACCACCGTACAAAACTTGGAAGAAGACCTGCTTGGACAATATCCATATACATTTGCAGAATGATATAATTATCCTTTTCGGTGCGCAATGCCTTTAGTTTTTCTGTGTCTGCAGTGCGTCTAAGTTTCAAATGCGGTAACGTTCGGGCGAGTTAACTCGTCTCGAGCACCTTGGGCCGCGTAAAAATTTGGCGAGTATACTCGTCCAGAGCACCGAAAAGGTTATAATATGATAATCTGACAAAAATTCATGGTTTGGAATGTCCGTCACCATCGAAATGTTAAGAGAACTGGTAAATAGTCTGGTTGGAACTTTGCGTGTTTTTTTTAATAAAAGCATTTATTTAACTCATTATTTTTAAAGATTTTCACAGCTTCCCGATGCTTCAATCAAAAAGAAAAACTGTATTGACGAAGCACTGCGAAGCTATGAAAATGTTTAGAAATTGAATATTGACCAAGACTTGACTCGTCGGAAGTAAGCTCAGGACTTGTTCTGAACTGTATACAGGCAGTTAACGTACTAGGAAGCAGGAATAATGTTAAACTGGTATGGTGCCCAGGGCACACTAATACTTGTATACCAAGGAACGAGAAGGCAGATCGCGTAGCCAAAATTGGCAGCGAGACACCTTTCTTCGGACCAGAACCCGCAGTTGGTACATCCTATGGAACAGCTAAGCGGTGTCTTAATGACATATTAATGCAAGAGCATAATGCTCATTGGAAAAAAGTTGCAGGACAAGCCAATTCTAAGGCTATTCTCTCGATGGTCTCCAAAAAAAGACAGAAGAAATACTCAGGATGAGCAGAGCGGACATCAGAGCAGCCACAGGACTCGACACTGTGGGCTAAACAAACACTTCTACATATTAGGGCTCTCAGAGACCGATATATGCAGAGGATGTGGTGAAGAAGAAGAAACTCTTCTTCACGTAATATGCCAGTGTGAAGAATTCACACACTATCGACGTAGACTTCTGGGGCTGGAAGAAGCCAAACAAAAAGAGTTAAGGAAAACACCCTTAAAGAAAATCCTTGAGTTTTTTTTTAAAACACAGGACTTCTTTAAGGGGCTATCACCAGAGGGTACAATAGACCAATAGGTCGCAGTACAGAAACCCGGAAGAGGACCACCTCTGCGGAAATAACTAAAAAAGACTATAATCAAATTCCTTTGTTGAGCCACAAAATGAATAAATTTGATGTTGTTTGCGAAAACCAACTACATTAATTCAAAACGCTATTAGATAATCAACTCAGTGGCGTAGCGAGTAAACAGCGCCCGGGGCATAATATTTTTTTGCGCCACCCCTCGGTCGTATTTTTATTGTAGTTTGTGAGTTTCAAGTAAAACAATGTTCCATTATTTATTGAGATATACTGTAATGAAAATGTGGACTAATTTTAAAACTACATTGGCACTTTAGTTTTCTGGCTTTAAATGAGTGAAATAAACACAAAAATATTTTCTTCGCGGCGCCCCCCAAGACTGGCGCTCGGGGTATTGATAACCCCCCTTTCCCTCCCCCGTCGCTACGCCACTGAATCAACTACATGCCTGAAATTTTATGCATTTACATCAAAGGTTTGGCAGAAGCGTAATAAAAAAAACGACGCCCCTTGGTCCATCTATCTAGCTATAAGAGGCCCCCAACTGCGCTTTTTTTTCTCGAAAAACAATATTTGCCAGCCAAGAGTATATTAAAACATTTAAACATTGTTCTGCCCTGCTTTAAATACAGCGGAATAACGACAGTACAGTAACAATGGGAGGTATAATGATATGGAGTAGGCTTACAATTATACCTGCAATTGTTATTTTCATTGCCATCCCAACATTTTTAAATCGATCATAATAAATATTTACAGTCTTGTCTACTAAAGTTGGTAATCAGCTTATTTAAGTGAATGCCAGTCGGCATGCATTTTTTTTTTGTTATCTACATTGTGTAAAGTTATTACCCACAGTAAACATAATTACCACATTTACTTTAATGATAATTACCTATCATTACATATTCGCTTATTTAAAAAACATTACAGTAGCAAAAGTATATCGTTGCAATATTTATGTACCTATACATCTGTTATAGTAAAACCATATAATTCAGTTATTATATACTGGGTGTAAATGAAGTGTGGTACACCCCCTTTTTTTTCTTTAGTTTTGATTTTAGATAAATGAAATTTTAGAAATACGATATGTGCCAAAAATCGGGCTTTTTGAGCACATACACAAAATTGTTTCACTTCCGGTTTCGCCGGAAATGACCCCAACTTTGTTATTTTAAATAGAACACCCTGTATATTTTTACATTTTTGAAAACAGGAAGCGATTTTGGACACAACTGCACTATTTTGGTTAATTTTTATAACCTTAAAATTTTTTTGAAACAAAATTTAGTTTTCTATTAAGGGTGCCGTGACCTGCATAAATTGATTTTTATTATGTCAACAATTGTCCAAAAAACGTTTTTGTAAATTTTAAATGGCATTTACGTTACTTTTTCCGGCTTTGAAGGTTGCGGAATCGGTTTTTTGACAAAGTCAATTTTTTTAAATGGAACTATGGTGGTACAAGCGGTTATTTAAATGGAGCATATTCTAACGAATCCATCGATACCAATAACTTGTATTTTTATTAAAAGTCTGCTTCAAAAACTTCAAATTATTGTGAAGATTTATTAAGAGATCCTTTTAATCGCAGTACACTGTGCAAAACTGCTACAATAGTATATTGTACAACTAGTGCTGAAAGTTGAATATTTCACACGAGTATGACAGTTGAGCCACGAGCCGTCAGGCGAGTGGCTCAGTCATACGAGTGTGAAATATTCAATTCAGCACGTGTTGTACACTATGCTTTTCCGACGACCACTTAGACATAATCATTAATTCTGCAAAAAAGTTGTGAAAATAACATTTTTTTGACGTTGGTGACACTTGACACTTGTGAGGTTAGATTTGCTTCACGTTAACTTGACAGCGCGTTTAGCGTGTGTAATGTAGCGGAAATCGTCACTTTACACACGCAAAGTGAACTTTGCACACAATTTCCGGTGTCATGCGCAATTTGTCATTTTCAGTAGCAGCAAGCCGTGCGAAATTACTCGCTTTACATAGTGGTCGTCGGAAAAACAAATTATCGTTGCTTTATATTTAACTACTATAGTCATTTAATTAAAAAGTCTAAACATTTTGGTAATGATTTTTACATAATTAGAATTGTCTTTAAATTCTGATTTACTTGGTGTTCAATTCTGTTCAAATAATTTACAGCAGGATGATGACAATCAGGGTACCTTTCGGTAAGTATACAAAACGCACGCTGCCTTAGCATTTTTTCTACATTCACCAAATGTTAATAGCATATCCACTTGTTCTGTACGAGTGTAAAAGTAACGTTCCATTTTGCAGCATTAAATAATTAATGCCCCAAATATTGCAATTGAATCGTATTGATCAGCAATTTAAATAGCTTAATTTATTTCTAAACGTACTGACTTCTAATACAAATAAGTTTTAATTAAAAAGTAACTGTATATTTTTTTATAAGAAATTTCTAGCAGAAACACCCAACAGTTTAGGAACTGTCGGCTCTCCGTCAATAGAAACGTGTCTTATTTATTTACTTACTAAATAAATACATGAGATTACCATTGATGAAGGGACGGAAGTCTCAAAACTGGTTTAGCATTTCTACAAGCTATTCTACATTTTAAAAAAACGATTTTTAATTAAACGTATTTATGTTAATAACTTAATTACTCAAATAAATAAATTACTGGAATTTCATTTTTTGCCTGTTATAGTACTTAAGATACTTTAAAAGTTTGTATTGTTGTCGAAAAGATTTAAAATTGAACTTGTCCATAGCTACAATACCGCTAAAAGCAACCGCTAAATAAACCTAACATTGATCTTCAATCTCATTAGAAAGTGTTAGGGAAAAATAAAACTTTCATTTCGCACTACCGGTGCGGGATAAATAATCAGATATTTGACTAGCGAAAATTTAATATTCATTGCTAAAATATAGCGAAATCTATGGTAATATTACATCACATTATGTGCTATCTCGTGCGACAGATAACGTATTAGTTACAAACAGAATTATTCACGACAATTAAATCCGTAAAAATGATATATGTACTCGTTAACTCGTTTGAGATCATAATTATTACGCTAAAAGTACACGTCACTGTTTGCCAACTCTCAAACCTTGCTTTATCTTATGAAATCTTACGGTATTTAGCGAAACACTCACTTTTCGCTAATCAAATGTAATCACAACAAATATAATGTTATCTTTCATTCTTTTGTTAACGATTTACATGATAAAATTGGAAGTTATTCGACTATTTTAGTCTCGCTACGATAAAAACAATATTGGCTAATCTTACATCAAACGATATATTATATACTAACTATACAATTAGTTGCACACTGTAATCAATTAAGTTCCATTCATTGTTTTATAAGGAGCTTCTCTAGTCGCCTCGATTGCAGTTGTGTACGACTACAATACTGACAATCTTTAAATAACGATGGGATATTATGAAAGTTTTTACAGTTAAATGTTATTTGATATGCAGTTTTTTCTTTCTAGGTCATTTATGACAGTAAAGAACCAGTTCCTTAAAAAAAAAAGAGATACCTAAATAAACGGTAGAGATATATCGCAGTGTTTAACCCAATCCAAACATAAGGTTGCGAATCGTAGACCATGACCAAAAAACAACAAAGTCGTATCAGAAGTATGGAAATTATGTTTTTAAGTAAAATTGAAGATAAAACGTGTAGGACAAAATTAGAAACGAAACCCATAAAGAAAACCTAAAAGTACAACCAATAGAACAAAACATCCAAGAGGCACAACTAAGATGGCCAGGTCATAAATATAAATATATATAAAAGTCCAGCCTGACTATGTCTGTGACTCTATCTATCTGTGACTCTGTCTATCTGTAACGCATGAATATAGTAACGCAGTAAACTACTACCGGTTCATTTGACCGACTGAGTTGTGTCTAATGAACCGTAAGTTTTTACTCACCGGTAACATAACAGTGTCTAACCTGCAGCTCACGGTATTATAAAAAGTAATAGTTTAAATTTAAGATATACAATATTCCCGTCCTAGGACGGGCTAAGTGCTAGTGTATGTAGAATGGTAGAAGATAGAATGTCATGGAAAGCATATGAAGCGCGAACGGGAGAAAAAAATTGAAAAGGAACACCAAGGTAAACTTGGAATGAGGAAGTGAAAGAAGCTGCCACAAACAGAGGGATCGAGTGGTGAGGGGTTATAGAACTAACAAGAGATGGAAAAAGATGGAGGAAAGCATACAAAAAAGGCCATATACATGAATTGAAAAAAGCCTCATACCCAACGGTAGAGAGGCGTAAGAATAAAAACAAGAGTTGTTAATTTCTTGAAGAACAACACCAAGCATTAGACAAATTGCAAATGGCAAGAACGTAGACTAATTATTGATACTAGGAGCAAAAGGTTACTGAATTAAAGATATGTTATCTAATAACTTAAGGAATTTACCTACGTTTTTTTCATGAAAATGTGTTAATTATGAGATACTTTGAATCTAAGCACGGAAAATTTAACAGTTAATATAACAGATTCACTAAATCCAGGGGTTACTTTACTTTAGAAATTACTGAAATTGGCTTAATATTAATTAATTACAATATTATGTCCTAAAAGTGTTAAAAACTGACACACAATTTCAAACAAATAATAGTTTATTCTAGTTCAAAAATTAAAAACATGCATTTCTGTGAAACGTTAAAATTTCACTTGCCAAATAAATTGATAATATAAATTTTGATTATTTTAATGAACACTATGTTACAAATTTACATAAAAAGATAGAATTTGTTCCCTTTTAAATGATACAAGCAATCACTTGTACTTAAAAATATTGAAGAACATTGACCTACTTTAACAAAAATACTTTTTTTGGGCGAATCCCATAATCTACTAGCTAAAATGTGTCAGTGTGTACAGGATAAAGAGATTTTTGTTTTGTTTATTACAAAATGCTATCATTAACTTTTTGTCTGCACGGGTTGCGTATTTACAATTTTTTACGAGGAGTGATACATTATAAAATAGAGAAAAACAAATTCTATATATTTATGTAAATATTTAACATAATGACATTAAGAAAATCAGAAGTTAACTGTGATACAGGGGGTTTCTTAAATATTGCGAAAAATATGGATGTGATTCCTTATCGAAAATGAAGGGGATCTTTTAAATATTTTTTTTCCTTAGACGTCTCCTTTCGGAGTTACACCCCCCTAAAGGAAGGAGAGAGGAATATTAGGTTTTTATTTTATTTCTCAAATTTAGATAAATATAGGAGAATGATATTTGGTAGATGTTTTATACTTATTAAAAGGTTTCCCATAGTAATATGTCCAATCATCCCCCACTTTCACAGGGGGTTGAAAAAAGCGACCTCTGTTGGTTTTTTTATCAGAACTTTTTGGTGTGTTAAAGTTTTGCAATTTTATTTTTCGAAAGCTTGATTTATTTAGAAACTTTTTTATTCTTTAGTTTTCTTAAATAAGTCAAGCTTTCAAAAAAAAATAATTGCAAAATTTCAACCCACCAAAAAGCTCTAATAAAAAACCAACAGGGGTCACACTTTTCAGCCCCCTGTGAAGGTGGAAGATGATTGAAAACACTACTAGGGGAAACCATTTAATAAGTATAAATTATCTACCAAATATCAATCTCCTATATTCATCCTAATTTGAGAAATAAATTAAAAACCTAATTTTACCGCTTCCTAACTCCGAAAGAAGACGTCTAAGGAAAAAAAATATAAAAAACCCCCTTTAATTTTCGATTAGGAATCATCTCCCGAATTTTTTTCGCAATATTTAAGAAACACCCTGTATATTTGCAGTTAAGTGTGCCATTAAAAAAGAAAACTTAATATTGCCAGTTTAGTAAAAAGTAACACAGTTCATTTTCTTTGATAAAATAATTAGTTACTTAGCTATTCAAGAAGCAAGTTTTTTGCATAAAATTTAATTAATAGATAGTTTTTAAGTTTTCTCTGTGTGCTCACCATCAGTATGAAATGTGTTTCTTGCAAAAATCTTCGCAAACCGGTAGTCTTAAAACATAGTTTGCGTCGAAACCGGTTGTTTGTCTGTCCGTCCGCTTGTACCTTTATTTAATTTATTATATTCGAGTTTAAACAACTTTCAACTAAAAGTTCCTCAGTTTTTTTCTGTTCCTTAATGTACGAAGCGTTTTTAATATTTACAAATAAATTAAACGGTGTAGATACATTTTAAAACTCAGGTACGAAATAAGTAAAGATAATGTTAAAACAAACAATATAAATTGAAAATCTGAGGGAATATTACGCTAAGAATTACTAAACAAGGAAATAATTACGTGTTTGGATAGTAGATAGATCACAACACAACATATACGAATCACAACGATTTTTTTTAATAAAAGAGAAATAAATCAGAAAATATTATAACAAATAAGATAACCTCCTTACTATGTCGATAATCTGTTACCAATAATTTACAAAAATTATATAATTGTACGTAACATAACTTCTTGTTTGTAAAACATCAATGCAATACACAGGCTGGAAGATATGTAAAAAAAAGTGATCCGGTAATAATTTAAAATAAAAATCGTATGATTGCACAATATTAAAATAAACAGAAAAATACAGTTTTTTCATTAATTTCTCAATATTATTTTGTAATTAACAAACATATTTAAAGTGATTTTACAAATTTTGATGTATGATATAGTTCTACAAAATTATGTAATTATATTTTATCAATATTTAAAAAACAATTCGTAAAATCGTGTGCTAAGATGAGCGTGCAGAAATGTTTAAGTTCCTGTCGCCCAGTTGAACGTCGCGTCGCCCAGTTGACCGTCGCGTCGTCCAGTTGACCGTCGCCCAGTTGTCGCGTACCGAAATCTGGGGATATGGGCAGATACATTAAGATGATACAATATGAGCAATAATGTAAAAAAAAAACAAAGACTACGGTTATAACGAAGAATCGTGTCACGGTTTCGTTCATGCTAGACCAAGAAAGAAATAAAGCAAGTATCAAATTTTAAATATTTAGGAACGATAAATTGCAGAGAACTGTAAATCGGAAAAAGAGCTAAATAACAGAATAGCTGCAGCGACGAAATTTTATCAGGCCACAAATAATTGCTTGATTAGTAAGGAGATCTCGAAAAAACTAAGTCGAGTTCAGAAACTTGGACACTCACAAAAAAAAAAAAAACAAAGGATACACACACAGGAGATAAGATTTTTGAGAAGAATAGAAGGATGTAGACTAATTGATAAGATTAGTACCTAACGATAAAATCAGAAAAAGTCTAGGAGTGAAAGACCTAAAGAAAAAGATGGAGACAAACTAATTAAGATGGCTGGGACTTCTACTACGCGTGCCAGAAAGCAAGTACGCAAAAGTGGGATGGAAAACGAAGTTTGAGGGTAAAAGAAGTAGAGGAAGACCAAGAATAAAATGGGAAAATGAAGTGAGACATAGACTGGAAGAAAAAAGGAGTCAGCTGAAGAGAAGTGCCACAATTAGCTAACGATTGCATTGGCAGGAGTGGAGAAACTTAATACAGAAACAGAAAAGCATACCTCGACACCGAGAGGTACAAGACGACCCGATTAAGAAGAGTGTGTTATCGTTTTTTCCACTATAAACAATAATTGAAAATTTAATTGGAATAAAAATGTGCCATAACTGATGTTTTCATTAACTATCCCAAATAAATATGTAATACATGCACCATACATTTTTACGGAACAATAACTGCTTAATCACTTATTAAAAAGCATTACAGACATTTCGCTATCTAAATTCTTTAAATTATTATCAACTGATTGTTTATTGCTGTTCTCGTTTACATTTGCGTCACTTGCAAGTCATCATATACAACAAAATAATCCCATTCAACCGTAATATGTACTTGTGCCATTTCATTAAATCATCCATAATTACACAAATACGTAATAGTGAGTTTTGGAAGTGCTTTATCAAGATTTTTTACACTTCATTTCTCTAAAATGATACAGAAATATTGTGCGAAGAAACATAAATAATAGTAAAATACAAATTTTGTGTATCTATAATGACTTTACAAGAAGAAAAAGGCATTATTGTTGATGATACATGATTTTAAAAAAAACATTAAAGGCATTGTCAGAGCTGTACTTTTGCTAAATTATTTTGAAGCGCGTTAGGCTAAGTGCATGTCGGTATTTACCTAGTTATCGGAAATGTCGGGCGGAATTGGACCTATAATAAACCCCCAAGAGTGCTTAGCTCGGCCGCCGAGCTAAACCCCCAAGAGCGCTTAGCTCGGCCGCCGAGCTAAACCCCCAAGAGCGCTTAGCTCGGCCAGCGAGCTAAACCCCCAAGAGCGCTTAGCTCGGCCAGACGAGCTAAGAAGGAAGTGCGTGCTATTGTTTTCAAAGTGTAAGAGGACTTTATTGGCGAATTTGGACTTTCCAGCTAATGTGTTATTGTAATAGAACTTTATTAGTGAAATTGGACTTTCCTACGCTTTGGGTGAAATGTGCCACTCAAGTTTTGTACCAATCGCAAGGGAATTCAGCGTGGGGGTGGTTTTGGCGAAAACCTTAGATTGAACGGGGACTTGCTGAGCAGACACCGTGGTCTGCGGACGAGTTGGACTTGCTCTCCAGACTTCGTGGTCTGCAGGCGGCTTAAACCTTGCGCTTTTGGCCTTTGGAAGTAAGTTGTTTAGTTGCGTTTGGCAACTGTTTTTGTTGCATTTGACAACTGTTTTTGTTGCTTGGCAACTCTTTGAGATGCGCCCCGTGCTCTGAGAGCATTATTGTGTTTATTTGTGTATTATAAATGTAATGGCAGTGATAATTATAATGAATATAATTATAGCCAAGCCATTGTCTCATTTACTGTGTGAGTAAGTATTTATTGGAGCTTTTGCCCCGACAGTTTGGAGATTCATTAAAACCGTGACAGTATTATCCAAAAAAAAAACTAAAAACCAGTTTCAAGAAATCCTATACAAAGATACATTTGCTTGTGAAAAACTGAATTTTTTAAGGAAATTGCTGTTGAATTTTTGAAAATCCGCGATAGAACATTAGTTTCATTTCTGGTAAACTTTTTTGACACAAGAAATAAGTTTAAAACACTTTTTCAGGAATACATTTCAAAGTTTTCAATAAAATGCAATAATACACATACACACCATTTTCAATATTTAAAACAGATGAAAAAAGTTTTTAAATTTAGTCGAAATTTGTTAAAAAAAAGATTATCAATAGTGTATTAATTTTGAAATAAGTTTTTGACCACAGTTTCAAGAACAATTTTCAAGTAATTTCGATAAAATTCGTAATTATAACTTGAGATAGAAATCCAATCATTAAAAAAAACTGTAGTCGTTTTTTGTTGAACATAAATTGATGTAAAAAAATAAATTTTTCGGAAATAGATTTTAAAGTAGGTAAGTTTCCAAAATAATACAATAAAACTCACAATTTTTCAATTTCAAAAAATATATTTTAAAATCTAGTAAAAATTTCTTAATAAAAGAATTATTAGATTGTTGTTAATTAATTTAAAAGAAGTTTTTGGCAAGAATTCGGAGAAAAAATCTCAAAAAAATTGTGATAAAACCTATACTTTTCGACAGAGTGAAATAGGTAGATAATCAATAAAAGAAATATTGTAATTTAATTTTTTACAAGAAATTAATTTTGAAGAAAAACTTCAGCGATAGTAGTTTACAAAGCAAACTTTCAAAATAAATGCAACAAAACCGTAAATTTTCGAAACCAAAAAATTTTTAAATTGGCTAAAAGTTATTCATAAAAGAACTACTAGCGGTGGAGATTAAATTTGGAAAAAGGTTTTTGACTATGGTTTGAAAATAAAATATTTAAAATTGTTTAGGGTTATAGTTTGTACACAATTTAGAAAAAATTTAAAGTTTAAAAATAAAATTCCATGAAACATTGATAGAAATTTATGACAAATTAAAATTTCGCTAGGTACTGAAATTTTTTTTAAACCAAAAACGATCACAATTAGGTTTTAGAACTAAGTTATTCAGGCAGTAGACTAAACAACAAAAATTAATGAAAAACTTACCGCAGACAATGTTATCCACGACCAAAAGTACCCAAAACTTTCACTGAGTACCATTTTTTCAATAAATCAATAATTAGCTACCCCTATATTGTTTTTAAAACTATTTAACAGCTCTTCAAGACAGCAGTAAGAAATAACCACATAACTTTAAACTTTATATTAACAAACAAATCTAGTTGCAGTGATAATAATTTAGCCAGTCACTGTACGATATTAAAGTTACTTATCACTAAAAAAATTGTGTTGTCTTCGCTAGACAATAACATAGACTACACTACGCTGTGTAATTGTTGGTAAAAAGAGTACCAATCAGAACATTTAAAAAACGATATACTATTGGCATTCACTGACGCCAATCGCACATTTAATTTATTCAAATATTCAAGAACAAGTTTCTGTAGCGAAACGAAATTAACTGACCCAGAGTCGTCGTTCTGCGTATACATATAAACCTCCATGACGTAATTACACAATTACACATACAAGTAAAATTGAAAACGACACGTATTTCGCAACTTTGAGCAAAGATCGCGTCTTGTTTCTGTGAATTGCAGTTTTTAAAGAGATTAATTATAGCCAGTAAGAAGAACAACGTAAATATAATTTGCAAATATTTAAACAACTGTTTGTCTAGCAAAAAATTGTGTTACTTCCCGAAGAAAAACAATTAACATGTACAGATAAACATACAGGGTGTGTATAAATTGGTGAACTTGGCGTTTCTTGCATAATTATGTCAAAAAACTTGTTACAAAAATGTTGGTCGGAGGATAGTTAGCCATCGGGAGGTCATTAAAACTTAAAATTTTCACATTATCAGTTCTAATAGCTGGCAGTCATATTCAAGAAAAAAAATTAAAATCGTGTTCTGTGAGACGATTTTTAACTTAAAATTATTAAATTGTTCGTGTAGACGAGTTCTAATGTAACATGCATATATTTATCTTTAAAATAATTCATTTAAACAATCCAAAAGTAATTTAATCTTGTAATGTTTAAAATTAATTATAATTAAATACTTTCAACTTTAAACCGTAATATATGTAATTATTTTGACCTTCCCAAAACACTGACCCTTTTTAATTTCGTGTAGTTGTTATGCCATCGTACAAAAATCGGTATTGACTTTAACCTGTATTTTTCAATGCCATCAACCACATTTCGACTCGTTTTAAAAATTATTAAATGACATCTACATTTATGTGGGACAAATAACGACAAATGACCTACTCTTGAAGAATAAGTTTTATACGAGCATTAGAATTAAATCACATTCGTATAAAGTCCCAACAATGTTCAAAATAAGTTTTAAATGCAATTTTTATGGTTTGACATTTTCGCAGAGTAACTTTAAATAATAACGTGTTTAATATGGATAAGTTCAATAGAACAAAATACACCCGTTTAATTTGTCTTAAAAATTAACTATACTTAAAGACTCGTCTATTCGTAAGTACATAGGTACATAAAAAAAACAACTAGTATAAATTTTCCTAAAAAAATATTCTTGCAAAAAAGATACCTATGTGACTTTCTCGATTTAGTTATTCTACTACACTGAGTCCTGTTACGTTTTATGTCAATAACCGAAATTTACAGCGTTGTTCAATGACCGGGTACGCGGGTACCAACCTACAGAATTTTTATAATAAACTTATGCTTTAAGTTTTGTATATTTTTGTAAATAGAATGACAGATTGGTCAAATCATTCACATTTAATTTCAAATTGTAAAACCTGCAACATACAGGGTGGTCCAAATTCGATATGATTACATGGGTATCTCGCTTAATAGTCAAGATAGAGAGAAACGCTTAAATTCAAAAAATGATAGTTTTTTGACAAACTCAAAGCCGTTTTCAAATTTTTTTTATCATTTCCGGTTTTTGAGTTATTAGAAAAAAGTGTTTTTTTTTGTCATAGTAATAATGTGTCATATCTCCCTTATTGTTGTAAATATCGAAAATATTTATAAAGATTATTTTTAGATATTTTTATGTTTAATTCGATTACACTAATAAAAAAAAATGTACGCTCACCGTTAAAAAGTTATGACACAAACTTTGTAGTTAGCTATGACCTATTTAAATTCCGTATTTTTTTCTTATTCCAAATGAAGGTTTTTTTAGTTGTTTTTTTTTTTTAAGAAAAACAGGCTGTGAAAACAAAAAAAGAAACAAGGTGTAAAACCTTTTAAAACTCATGTGGTACAAGTTACGAAGGTTTTTTAATTTGTTGTTTAGATAAACATTATAAATATTTGAACATAAGACAACAAAAAATATAGTCTGAATCAGCAGGTATGTGGTACTTATATTGTTGTTCAAATATTTATTGTGTTTATCACCACAACAAATTAAAAAATCTTCCTAACTTGTACCACATGAATTTTAAAAAGTGTTACACTTTGTTTTTTTGTTTTCACAACCTACTGTTTTTCTTTATAAAAAAAAAAAAAAAAGACCTTCGTAACTTGCGTATTATTGAAAATAAATACATAAAGCCTCACATATTTGGAACGAGAACAAAATAAGAAATTGAAATAGGTCATAGCCAACTATATGTTCCATTTAAAAATGCAAGTTTATGTTATAAAGTTTTAATGGCGAGCGTAAACATTTTTTTTTTATACAATCAAATTAAACATAAAAATATCTAAAAATAATCTTAATAAATATTTTCGATATTTACAACAATAACGGAGATATGACACATTATTATTATGACAAAAAAAAAACTTTTTTTTAAACAACTCAAAAACCGGAAAAGATTTAAAAAAATTGCAAAAACTGCCCTTTGTTGGCAATTCAACCGTTTCTCTATCTTGAATATTAAGGGAGATGCCCATGTAATCCCGTCGAATTTGGACCACCCTGTACATACGAAACATTTTATTTACTTTTGAATGAGGTAATGAACAAACAGAATAAATTAATTAAGTTTAAAACGACCATCTAGCTCAACACCCTATTGTAAAAGTTTGCCCAATTTCGTTATATTTTAAACATCTCTTAAAATACATCAATTGTTGACTTGTCTGAAAGGGATAAAATTAAAAAAGCAAAATTTAGAAAAACATAACATTCCAAAAATTAACAAAAGACAACATTATCCAAAATTTTTAATGTTGAATCATTTTCTAAACAATTTTTACTTTAAACAAATTTAACACAAAATCCCTCTATTAATTTTGAAGAAACGAATGCAATTTACACAAAAATAATGTATTTGATACATAAAATTAGCAAAGCAGTGTTATAAAAATAAAACTAGTTAAATTTGGTATTTTTTGTAGTTTCTGACAAAATTTCTTTATGACCGTACTAATTATTGGTATTCTAGGTGTATTTTTGGCATTTAATGTACAACATTTTTAAATTTGAATTTAAAAATTAAAACAAACTGATATATTAAAAACGTATTGCAATTTTGTCAAACAGTATTCGTCTATTCGAAATTATCTGGAGCCTAACGTAACATTTAAAAGTCAGTATTGTACAGTGATTATTTTATTCTTAAATAAACAATCACTTATGTAAATGTGTTTGACCCTCCGAAACTTTGATTAACCATAGTTTCACGGCATTCTTATCCTTCCGTCGTTTTATCAGGATACGTTTAAAAAATAATCTGCCGATGTAACGGGAAACCACAACTAAAATACAATAAAATCAGAAACGGAACGGAACGGAACATTTCAATAAGGTAGGTGTTTTTTAATTGAATATTTACGATTCGCGAAAACTACGAGAAAGTTAAAAAATGATAAGTCATCGCAAACACGCCTCAGGTTAAGTCCGTAAATGATTCGTAAACTCCAGGACAAACGGAGAAAGTATAATTAAAAGCAATCATATATACAGGGTGTCCCAGCCAAGACGAATTATTCGATAGCTCTGTTATTAGTAATAATATTTAAAAAAGTTCAATATAAAAGTTGTTTGTAATCATTTACTACATAACCTAAAATTATTTTCAACTATACACAGTGTTTTGTTTTTGCGCTCTGATACCAAACATAGTTTTTTTATATGGAACACCCTGTATATTTTGTAATTTTTGGATGTAAAATTAAATTATCTTTCAAAAATATTATAGGTTATTTATGTCTAAAATGAACCGTTTTTGAGTTATTGACGTTTTTTTGAAAATTTTGACAGATGCAGACCTTTATAAAAATATTTATATTTATTAACATAACAACACCAAAGCAATTTACTCTGGTAATTCATTAGACAATAGTGTCATAGTAATTGTTGACTAGTTACATTTTAAAAATAATATACAGGGTGTTCGTTTTACTCCGTCCATTTCGTTAAACTTTAAACGCATGTAAGTCCTTTTTTTTTAATGGAACGCCCTATATATTTTTACATTTTCTTGTAGAAAATTTAATTATCTTTCAAAGTTATTAAGCATGTTTTATGTCTAAATATAATATTTTTGGAGTTATATCGTTTCTTATGATTATTTGCGAGTGTTTTACCTAAAATATCGGTAGTAGCCTTTGAAAATTCAAAACAATTTGTATGAACTGTCAACTAGAACAATTAATCGGCACAATTTAAACTATTATGCCACTAAAAATCCATATTCTTTTAAAAGTTGTAGATAAACAGCATAAATGGCAGCAAATAACACCAGAATGCGGTGTATCTACAGTTCTTAAAAAATATGGATTTTTAGTGGCATAATAGTGAAAATTGTGCCGATTAAGTGTTTTGGTTCAGTTCATACAAATTGTTTTGATTTTTCAAAGGCTACTACCGATATTTTAGGTAAAATACTCGCAAATAATCATAAGAAACGAAATAACTTCAAAAATATTATATTTAGACATAAAACATGTTTAATAACTTTGAAAGATAATTAAATTTTCTGCAAGAAAATGTAAAAATATATAGGGTGTTCCATTTAAAAAAAAATTACTTACATGCGTTTAAAGTTTAGCGAAATGGACCGAGTAAAACGAACACCCTGTATATTATTTTAAAAGTTTAACCAATCAACAATCACTATGACACTATTGTCCAATAAATTGCGAGAGTAAATTGCTCTGGTGTTGTTATGTTAATAAATATGAATATTTTTATAAAGGTATGCATCTGTCAAAATTTTCAAAAAAACGTCAATAACTCAAAAACTGTTCATTTTAGACATAAATAACCTATAATATTTTTGAAAGAGAATTTAATTTTACATCCAAAAATTACAAAATATACAGGATGTTCCATATAAAAAAACTATGTTTGGTATCAGAGCGCAAAAACAAAACACTGTGTATAGTAGTATAGTTGATAATAATTTTAGGTTATGTAGTAAATGATTACAAACAACTTTTATATTGAACTTTTTTAAATATTATTACTAATAACAGAGCTATCGAATAATTCGTCTTGGCTGGGACACCCTGTAGAATAAGTATTTTCTACAATCAAGTACTTTTGCTTTCCGATATTGTTGAATGAGTTACAACTAAAACAAGCACATAATGTTAAGTCATTTAAGTAGCATATAGATAGGATATATCTAGTAACTAGATATAGAATATAGATATAGAGATAGAACTAGATTCTAGTTTTATCTCATTAGGATTATACAGGGTCGTTCAACGTAAACTTCACGGTCTTGACGTCTCAAGAATCAGAAAATGAAGGGATGGTTCAACAAACAACAAAAATCTTAACGTGTATCTTTGGATGACATCTACCAGTACGATTATTATTTACACCTTCCCTTATTTCTGCACCACTTTACATCAAAAATTCAAAATGCGTCATATCTTTGGTAATAAATTATTGAAAAGCCCAAAAAAGTTGAATTCAGTGGTGTACATTTTTACTACTAAAAATAACTATGTTTTAGAAGGTTCTGTGAAAAGTGGGCGCAAGAAACAGGCATAAAAAATAAATTAGAAGTTCAAGGAGATATCCCACGATTCGTTATGGAGGCCTGTGCAACCTGCGGCCCGCGGGCCGCATTAGGCCCCTCTGACATTTTTATGCGGCCCGCTACCCAGTAGTTGCAGGGTCGCATTTACCATTAGGCGCATGCTCGGGGCCTCGCTCTCTGAGGGGCTTCACTTTATTACCACCACTGTATACAAAGGAAAAATGAAAATAAGAAACTTATTAACTTGACAATGTATTACTGGATCAGACTCTGCTTCAATGCCTAGCCTCAAGTGCAGGGGTGTCAAACTCGCTAGCTTTTAAAAAAGTTATTGCAAGCGGTCTAACCTAAGTAAATGTAGGAACAAAATTTTTTTTGCGAACACAATTAACACGTTAACTGCCACGAGTCACAGCGTCTGTGCCTCACTAAAATTGCTCCGGAGGGTTTGAGTCACAGCGTTTGTGCCTCAGTGATTGTTTACATTACACAATATATTTCGTAGTTTAGCAATGTTACCTCATACATCATTTTTGTAAATGTAGTTCAATTCTTCTTAGCCTGACAGACCCAAATGTATTTTTAGCGCATGATTTTTTTATTTTTTAGTCTCAGAAATATTAAAATCAATAAAAAATGCAAAGAAACTGTATAATTTGTATATTTATTAGAAAAAAATGTGCAATTTCTGTATAAATAAAATAAAACAAATATACATGCGTTTGCCACATTAAAAACAAACTAACAACAAAGGTTTTTTTTAAACAACTTAGTAAATTCAATTAAAAAAACGGAATAAACGAATAAACAGCAAATATGTAATAAGTAAGACAAAAATTACACAGGTATTTGTTTATGTTGTTGTAACTATGTTTTTGAAAAAAACAGTTTACACTGAATGACTTACTACACGAATCACATTCCACGTTTTTCTTATTGTCTTGTTCTGGGCATATATTCTGCCAAAGTAACAAGTAGAACTAAGCAAAAGAATTGCACAAAACAAACTTCACTTAACACTGTTTAGAAGTGTTGTAAATTTTAGTTTACAAATATAAAGACCAATATTATACCATTGGTCAATATGAAAAGAAATTTGTTGTAAGAAACACATGTTTCCAATATGTTTGAAATTCCGTAAATAGTAAAAATCCATATTCCAATAAAATTTAAAACTAGTCAAAAGCTTTGTTGCTTTATTACTTACAATAAATGAAATTGTTCAAAATTTATTAAATGTTTATGACCTTGTTGTAAATTTTATTAGTAAGGATTTAAAACTGAATGCTTTGACAATAAAATAAGTTTGTGCAATGTCCATTTCGGTAAAACCACTGTGTGAACTAAACATTCAAGCGAGGTACAGTATATGCGTCTCACACGGCCTGTAATGGTAAATCCATGCGTTCAGGCCACGAGGCACAAACGTTGTGCCTCAAACAAAACTTTGAAAATTCGCCAAAATAACAATAAAAAATCTATTTTGAGAACATTTACCAATTTTCTGATATAAAAGGAACCAACCTAAATATATAAAAAAAAAATTATGGCCCCCGGGACCCGAAATGTATTGTCAATGGTGGCAGTTAACGTGTTTTAAAACAAACGAGTCGTTTTAGAAATGATAAAGGGGTTGGATAAATCAGCGATAAATGTGATCAACGATAATTTTTTCACGATTCTCGAACTAGCTAAAGATTTGACAAATATTTTTATTTTATTATATTGACTTTTTTAGAAAAAAAATTAAAATAATCTTCTTAATTTGATTAGCGAATATAGGCGTTTGAAGCAATTTTTTTACTATGTACTGACTTGATCTGATTTTTTGGGGCCTCATAATGATGTTGCGCCTAGGGCCCCCAAAAGTGGAAATGCGGCACTGAGTAATTGTATAATATAAGCATTGCTGTTTTTAAAGAGTATAACAGCAAGTGTCGTTACTTGTCAAAAAAAGGCTTAAAAAATACGAGAAATTAGCAGGTGATTTAAGAAGATATGTAGATGAAAATGAAAGAAAACTTAGCGGGATCACAAAACTTATTCAAAAATGCGTATAAACTACAAGACCCCACAACAATAGCAAGTTATGAAATTTTTAATATATCAGCTTAACATCTGATCCCATTCTCTGATTGTAGTTTAATAAAAGAATGTATTGAAATGGCTGTGAACTTTATTTGCACTGAAAAAGGCTTTTTTTCTGATACTATTTTATTTAGATTTACTGTGGCAAGATAAATTGTTGAAATGGCAGAATATTAACTCGTAAATATACTGCTAATAACTACGCTAACTACGCTTCTGACAAAAAAATTTAAAACCGAATTTTTTAGGGAATTCTTAGTAGGTTTGTCACTGCGTTGCTCACATTGAAAATGTATGCGCGAAAAAAAATATTCAGTTTCAAAATTTCTCTGGACCCTTCACAATTGAAGAATCGCCATACCCACGATTTCATAAAATTCGCAATTGGCCCTTTGGCTTAAATAATTACACGGGCCTGCTTTATGCAATAATAAAAGTAACCTTTTCGTCTAAAAACAAAAGTATTCACATTTTCGCTAAAGGCTATTGATATTTTTAAAAGCAAACTATTTACGAAAGCCTAAAACGTGCAAAGTACATTGGATAACTGACCTACCCATCGCGTAAGGGTTAATAAATGGATATCAATTTGAGTTCTTTTTTTGTTGAGATAAGTTTTTTTCAATTTTCTGTGCCTATATTTAAAATTGCGTTTGGGATAACACAATTTGTTTTAGCTTAATGTTTAATAAAAACTAGCACGTAACCCGTCCTAGGACGGGAATATTGTATATCTTAAATTTTAACTATTACTTTTCATAATACCGTGAGCTGCAAGTTAGACACTGTTATGTTACCGGTGAGTAAAAATTTACGGTTCATTAGACACAACTCAGTCGGTCAAATGAACCCGTAGTAGTTTACTGCGTTACTATATTCATGCGTTACAGAGTCACAGATAGAGTCACAGACAGAGTCAGGCTAAACTTTTATATATATTTATATACACTTGCACCGCTAATTCATATTTTCTTGGGATTTCCAATGAAGTGTCACAAAAGGAAAAGATATGTTGCTCTTTAAAAATTAAAAGGCTGGGTAAGGGATGCAGATGTGGGGGGAGGTGACACATTAATAACCATACTGTTGGGTGTCCCCCAACTTCAAATTTGATCTGGTTATTGAACCACCTCTTTATCTTTTCTTGTTCTTCAGATGCTTTCGTTAACGAACACTGCATAATTAATTATTAATTATTTAATTGAAACTAATTAAGTGAAAACGTCACTCTTAATTATAAAATATGCACTACACCTGCACATTACAACATAATTATAGTTCAACTTTAACTAGTATCGGAATTTTATTTAAATGCTGATAATACTGTTATAGTAAACAATTAGGTTGCGAAAGGTAATTTGAATTGTTCTCTGGCGTAACAAACTGATGGTAAACAGGATTACAAAAAACATAATTCCAAATGGTGTACCACTTTTTTAAATTATCATTTTTGGTAATTTTTTTCAATATTTTGTTAATAGTTGTTATTACTTTAGTATATTTTGCATTTTTGGGACAGCATCTTTGACAAGTAGATATACAGGGTGTCCCAGATTACATTTCCAGCATGGGGATCTCGCTTATTATAAGAGATACAGGTTTGTTTAAATTAGATGAATTATTCCTTAGTATGAGAGGAACCACAATCAAGTTTTAAAAGTACAAAATTCGTCGTGCTTCAGATGTTATAGCAAAAAATATGAAAACCTCAAATTTCTTTTTTCTTTCATAACTTTTTTGTCTTAATCAATAGAATAATTTTATTTGTACTTTCTTAAGGTACTTTTTCATGAAGAATGTAACTGTCATTTTAGATTTTTTTTACACCTACCATTTTCGGGATATTACCCCTAATTTCATTTTTTCTTATAGGCCGCGAAGTTGGCTATGGAATATTTAAATGTGCTTTTTTTTCTCGTTTAAATAAGATATTACTTGCTATACCTATTTCTATAAACAAGTCACAAAATGAAAAAAAAACGTATTTTACCCGTCATTTGTCAAGCTATCTATGAAAATAAAAACAAAAAACAACTAATTAAATGTCAAATGACAGTTACCGTTTGTCTGCGGAATCATTTATTAGAATTTTATAGTATTGTTGTGTAATTCGATAGTCTTTGTAGCAAATTTGTATCATATAATTATGGGCACATGTACAACTAATTAAAAAAATTTAATGTTGAAATGCAACATTCTTTACAATAGAAACTGTCTAAAATAATTAATTCTAATTGTTTATGGATTTGTTTTGGATTTTTGGTTGGTTTCCGAAGAAACCATATTTTTTAAATTTATTTCCAAATTTCTGTAATTAGGTACACACTCTTGGTTGCCTTTTCTCAATATATAGCTCTAAGTATATTCACTCAGCTTACACGATTTTTATGGTAAAGAATGCAGCATCTCAACATGTCAAATTTTTCGCTTTTTTTAAATGTAGCCATCATTATAACGATTACTACAAAGACTATCGAATTACACAACAATAATAAAAAATTCTAATAAATGATACCGCAGACAAATAGTAACTGTCATTTGGCATTTAATTAGTTGTTTTTTGTTTTTATTTTCATAGATAGTTTGATAAGTGATGGGTAAAATACGTTTTTTTTTTTCATTTTGTGACTTGTTTATAAAAATAGGTATAGCAAGTAATATCTTATTTAAACGAGAAAAAAAAAGCACATTTAAATATTCCATAGCCAACTTCGCGGCCCATAAGAAAAAATGAAATTAGGGGTAATATCTCAAAAATGGTAGGTGTTAAAAAAAAATCTAAAATGACAGTTACATTCTCCATGAAAAAGTGCCTCAAGAAAGTACAAATAAAATTGTTGTAATGATTAAGACAAAAAAGTTATGAGAGAAAAAAGAAATTGGACATTTTCATATTTTTTGCTATAACATCTGAAGCACGAGGAGTTTTGTACTTTTAAAAATTGATTGTTGTTCTTCTCATACCAAGGAATAATTCATCTAATTTAAACAAACCTGTATCTCTTATAATAAGCGAGATCCCCATGCTAGAAATGTAATCTGGGACACCCTGTAGATTTTTTTATGATTCAAATTCTTCTGATTTAGAAAATATGAAACAATTTAGTTATTAATGATAAAAGACCATTTAAATTACTAAAAATGGGCAAGTTGTACAGACTGATTTAAAATCATTCACAAAAAGCTTTTCCTTTTTGAACAAATTTTCGAAAAAAAAATTATCAGGTACCTACTCAAAATGTTTAAACCTTGTGTAACTTTCAAAGTAATTGTTACCATTGTATATTTCAGGCAAGAAAAATAAAACCATAAAAATTAAATTAAAATGCAACTCTCAAGTCAATAGATGAAAATGTTTCATGGACGTCATTAAAAGTTTCAAAACCTTTGTTATTTTGATGCTTTTGCAATAAATTATTTAAATAACAAAAAAAATACTTTTTCGACAGAATGTGTAAAAATTTTTGTAAATAATACTGAGTGCTCGATTTTATTTGCAAACCTAATTAAAAAACCAAAACATCTATAAGTTGATTTGCATACGTATTATGACATGCCAAATACAACAATGCAATTTTAATTTATTTAATTTCTTAAAGGACTAAGCAAGTTGTCATAAAACGTTTAAATAAATAATATTGCCCAACAAAACAGTAATTTCTACATTCATTTTGCATAGTTATAAAAACTTCAATAAAACATGTGTAATAAAGCTTAAAAGAATATAGGTACACTAAAAAAACAAAAAGTAAAGATAAAAACAACAAAAAGCTCTGATAATTAGTTTAAAAATACACAGGAAATGGAAAAGTAAAAACATCCCTCAAGTTAACTACGCCACTGTCAAAACAAAAATTTTAAAATTTTGTAATTCCCCGCCAATGTTTAATTGCATGTTTTACGTGCCTTTTAAGTAAAAAAAAAATCGTTCTACCTTATTTTTTCCAAATTAACACAGAAGTTCTTCACTTTATGTTTAATTGCACAGAGAATCACTTATATCACTTTCCCTTTTTGCGTTATGTATCGTCAACACAAAACGAGTCGCGAATCAGCTGCGTTTCTCTGGCAGCTCGTACTTCAAAATGGTCGAGACATCAAGCGTACAACTTCGGAATTGTTGATGGTTATCTAATCTCAAAAATTACACTCGCATGTAGTTGGTTTTATATCAAGCAGGCGTAATTTTTGTGGTAAATTTAAAAATGAGGTTATGTGGTTCTCAACGTAGTATTGTAATGAGGAATATATAACCTGCAGGCGCAAAATTTAGAATATTGATTTGTAAATACATAATGTAGAGTACTACTGAAGAAACTTAAATCTTTCTTTTCCACTTTTAAATACATCCTGTAAATTTTTATTGAAGCTTTATCATTTATAATTACTTGTATGAATAAAAATGTAATTGTATAAAATTTTGCAATTCTGATACAATTTCAATAACAAGTCAATTAAAAAAAAAACGCCATGATAAAGTGCAATTGCTCTTCAACGTCAAACTTTTCTTTAAAAGTTCACTAATTTATCGTTGGTACGACTATAAAGTACGTCATTACACAAGTGTATGCGTTGCACTTTTTTTACAGGGACATCTAGATCTAGAATAATTAGTCAATCAGTCATAACTCAAATAATCAAAAATAATGCTTGGAACCAAAATTTGTGGAATTTTATACCGTAAAAACTATATTTCAATTTTAATTTTTTGAAATAATTTAACATTTTGACAAATAAAACGACCCCATTGCTTAAAGTTTTAAAATTTATTGTTTGCAGTTAAACTCTTTACATTTTGAGCCATTCTTTACATTAACAGAATTTTTTTTGAAATCTGAAACGGAAAATAATTGTAGACTTTTAGTTTTTTTTACAAATAAATATACTCACTCACTAAATCTGTCCCAATTCGAATGTTAGAAGAATCTTCGTATTGCATTTCCTTCTGAATATGTTCTTCAAATGCTAAAGCAGCTATTCTACAAAACAGTTTTGCAATGTTTTCGCCAGTTTTTGCAGATACAGACCAATATTCGGCCCCCAAACTTTTTGCAATTTTTGTAGCGTATATTTCTACGTTATTTAAAGTTGCTGGTGGCTAAAAGGTAACAACAAATTTTAAACTGTGTTATAGTGTAAGTAGAATGTTAACAATAGCTAGTACTGTGCGTCTCGCATCATTCGAAAACGTGCCGGGGATTTACCGCACTTGTCATCACTGAGAAGAGTGAGAAGTAATGGATTCAAATATTCTCATATTCTAAAGACTTCAATTTTGGGTTTTTAGGAGTAAAATGCACTTACCACTAAGTCTTTTTTGTTCCCAACCAGAAATATAAAAGGCTCATTGCCATAAATAACTTCTAATGCTTCTTGTAACCATGTTTTACAACTAGCTAATGTTAACATACTAGATAAGTCAAACACTACAACAATAACTAGAAAAAAAGGAACATTTTAAATGCTTTCAGCTTTTTTAAATAAATTTACAAAAATTCACCTTGGGCCCCACGATAATAAGCCTGAGTTATGCTTTTAAATCTCTCTTGTCCTGCAGTATCCCATCTTTAAAAAAATATATTTAAATTTTAAACAAATGAATGGATAAAACTGATTTCTTACATTTGTAAATTAAATGGAACGTTCAAAATCTCAAACTGTTCGATTTCAAAATCTACTCCTATTGTTGCTTTATAGTTCTTGTTGAATATTTGATGGCAAAATCTAAAATTAAAGAAGTTTTGAATTGGGTTGAATTTTAAATTAAATTTTTCTTACCTATTTGCAACACAAGTTTTTCCAACAAAAATATCACCTAATAAAATAAGTTTTGCTGATTTAGGCGTGATTAGGGAGGAAATTTTTGCTGTGTAGAGTTTACTTAATTCGCTAAAATCAGGTTTATGGTAAGGAGTGCAGTTTAACTTGTAAGGGCCCGGAAAAACCCGGATTTTTCGATTATTCGGAGTTTCTTCTAGCAAAGTCTGCATGCTATTTTTATTGCAGTGGCTTTTTTACTTGAACAACTATTTTGTGTTTATTTTTAGTGCATATACCGCCTTTATATCACGAATGTGTGTTGCACATATAACTAAAATATAAGTTGTTTGTTGTGATTGGTTTGAGCCACCCCCCGGTGTATAAAAAACATGATGCACCTGCTGGTGTAGGAATTAATCCAATAAGTTTATGCGGGTATACAGCCTTTCAGAAATTATTAACTCATTTACTATTAGTTTGTATTTGTTTAGATATGGAAAGGACGTAGTTTTATTAAGACGTTTTCAACTTCGTGTATATGGTGTTAAGTTTCATATTTCGCGCGTCTTTGAATCGTGTTTTCCGGTCAGTGTCATACTACGTTGTGTTTCCTTTTGTAATGTTCGTCTGACAAACATGGCTCCGACGAAAGGAAAAGGTGGTGATAAACCAGGTAAGTCTACGATATTAACGATGTTATGTAATAATCTTGCAGTGGAAGTAATCTTCTCTTTGGCTATTATAATCGTTTTAATTTTCAAGTTTCCGTAAAAGCATTAAATGTCGTGTTGACGTCGACCACGCGGTCATATAACCTAATTTACATTAAGTAGTAAAGTATTTATTTACATTATATTCTGTTCATGGGTTGTAATTTTGAGTGGTAGTGTCGCGACGGTTTGAATACTTGAAATTTTAAAGTGGCTTCGTTTTATTTCATGAATCATATTCATTTTGCTCATTAATTATAGCTGGTAAAGCTGAGGGAAAACCAAAAGATACTGAGAAAAAGAAGCCGGCATCAGCACCTGCTGCTGGCTCTTCATCTTCTAAAGCTCCAACTGCTTCAGCATCGAAACCTGCGTCGGCTTCAAAAGCAACCAAACCTGCAGCAGCTAAACCCGCTGCAGCTAAGCCTGCCTCGGCAAAGCCCGCTTCTGCAAAACCAGCTGCCGCTAAAGCAGCCAAACCTGCAGAAAAGAAGTCGGCAACAGCTAAACCAGCGGCCGCTAAAGCTAAGGCCGGTGCGAAACCAGCAGCCAAACCTGCGACCAAAAAACCCGCAGTCAAAGTCGCTGCCAAACCTAAAACCCCCAAACCTGCTGTTGCTAAACCCAAGAAAAATATACCCATCAAACTGCAAAAGGGTGTTGGAAAGCCCACAACTGCGGCGCAGAAGGCTCTTAAAATACAAAAAAAAGTAGGTCCAGATTTATGTAATTGTTTTGCCAATTTAGATGTTATTAATTTGAAGCTCGTTCACAAATCGGGCAAAACCGGTTGCCAAGTTATAGTCCGTTGTAGATGCGGTAAGCTTAAAGTTGGTTCGATGAAAATTTCCAAGGCGAAAAAAGTTAAAAAGTTAAAGTCGGCACCTGATAACGAATCTAAACTTGATATAAATGAAAGTGATCTAAATAAATCAGAACCAATTGTACCTGATGAAACTTTAGCAAGTTAGTTCATAATTAATGCAAAATTATCAGTCGTGATAAAAAGATTTGTAAAATTATAGTTTTATATTGAAATTATTAGTGTTGTTGTATATTTAAAGAAATGTGTGATACTTAAATTTAGAAGCTTCTAGGATATTTGTTGGGCCAAATTATTGTTATTTATTGTGATATTAAGCATATTTAATTTCTGTTTAAAAGTGTCAGTACGTAGCTATTTAGTGACTGGCAATTAATTTCTATAAGCAGTGTGCAATTGTTTCATATTTGGTTTGTTTTTCTTGTTAGCTTAAAGTTGATGGCTAAATTCCTGCAGCATTTGTTTATTAGCATGGTTCTCATTTGTTTAAAGGAACCATGGTTTTATCGATTAGTTTACCATCAACTAGCAAGTTAAAATGATTTTTTACAAATCTGTTTGTTCAAGTTCTTTAAAATGTTCTATAATTTCCAAGCTGGTATAGTGGCAGACAAAATTGCATTTAGGTTTATTAAATCAAAATTCTGTTTACATTGCATGATGTACAAACTATATCAATAATAAATGTGTATTTTTTCAATTTTTTTCATATAACTCCTTATCCTTTGGCAACTTTTAAGGAATTTAATTCATTTATGATGATTTATGTGTGGGAATCTCTTTGAGAAATAATGAAATTAAAACTTAAAACACAATACTGATGTATTCTAAATGTTGTTTTATGTTCCCCAATTGTTTTTTTGTTCAAGTAATTAATCCATTTGTGTTATTAAGGTGATCAAAGGTGTACATGGAACACGTACTCGTAAAATCAGGACGTCAGTGCATTTCCGTCGTCCCAAGACGTTCAGGCCACCAAGAAATCCAAAATACCCTAGGAAAGCCGTACCCCATAGGAGTCGCATGGATGCCTACAATATAATCAAGTATCCGTTGACCACCGAAGCGGCCATGAAGAAAATAGAAGATAACAACACATTGGTATTTTTGGTTCACACGAATTCAAATAAGCATCATATAAAAGCTGCCGTTAAGAAACTTTATGACATAAACGTCGCTAAAGTGAATACGTTAATTAGGCCCGATGGCAAAAAGAAGGCTTACGTACGACTGGCGAGGGATTACGATGCCCTCGACGTTGCTAATAAAATTGGAATTATATAGACTATTCTTCAAATTTGTTTTTTGTATGTTAAGTATGAATAAAGTTTGGAGATACTTCTAATGACTTTGTTTTGTATTGTAAGATTTAGAATTATGGATCTTTATTAGAAATATGTTTTTTTTTTTTTAATATATTCTAATGAGCATTTTTGGGATTTTGATCAGTGTTTACCGAGTGTCCCAATCTTGTGGTCTGCATAACTATAACTATTTATTAAAAGAACAAAAGAATTTCTTTAGCAGTCTCGGACAACTATAATGTCTACAAAAAAAACTCAAAAACTAAATTTTTTTAAGGTGTATCACACTTTTTCATGTCATTTTTGTTTTTCTAGTTAATTTGCAACTAAACCTTTTGTAAAGCATAGAAAATATTTGAAAAAAAAAGTTAAACAAGTGAGTGTACAGGGTGGAGCCAATTCCAATGTTTTAATGCACTGTTTTTCAACTTTTTCAATGCCTTGGAAGCCAGAGCCGGTTGCTTCATTTCCACCCCTAGCCAGAAAACCCGACTACGCCCCAGTCAATGGCGTTTCATCAGCGTGGTCCCTGGTGCAAGACTAGCCAAAATATTGTAAATTTAAGAAAATGCCATAAAATTCCATTCACACGTTTTATAAAAACATTTTAATCAATATTTCAACCAACTGAGTGTAAATAACTGTTATTTATAAAATAGTTGAAGGTACAAGAAAAGTTATGAATAGTTTTTAATTTTTGAAATTACCGCCTGTTTCTTAATGCAAAACTTTTCTCGATTTATGTTTTGAATTTTGCATTTAATGAAAGTTTGGTTAAGTTTATGAGGCCAATGTTTCTCATTTTACCCTGAAAGACGTTATTAAGGCTAAAATTTAACTTTTTAAAGTCATTTAAGATCAGCTGATATGGTTGAATGAATGTTAACATGCTTATATACGGACATCAAATGGACGCAACATTGTCAATGAGTTAGAAGGAGATAGATTTAGTATCGGACGTCTGTTATTATATCTAGTCCAGAAACGAAAGGCTCTGTTTGTTTCTTTTTAACACGTTCGTTGTAACAGTCGCATATGTCGTAGCTTACTCGTCACCTCCTTTATGTGCTCCTGATACAAAATATAAGTAGAAAATGTCACCGATAGAGGTCACGGCCTACACGATTTTAAATTGTATAATGTATAGCCAGTTTGGCTGATGTACCCCCATAACTTAATTGTTTTCAATGGAAACCCCTATAACTTAATTTTTTTGTAAATTGCAGAAAATTCTCTATGATATGACGTTAAATACGGTGAATTAGATTAGACTTGCGAGAGTAAAATTTTTTTGAAAAATATAATAGCTTTGCAATAGCTGCACCTCTTCTATTTGAAAAAGAATAATATCTTAAAGAGCTGTAAAAAATAGTTTCAGGACGTTTTTGAACAAACTTAAGCTGGTAATGCATTGCTTACGGTGTTCTTAAGATTTTTAGAAAATATGGAGACCATTGCAAAACTGTAAATTTTTGTCAACACTTTTAACGTTTTTGAAAACTTTTAGATAATATAAAGACAATTGCAAATTTTTCTCAAAGACTAGCCAAAATATTGTAAATTTAAGAAAATGCCATAAAATTCCATTCACACGTTTTATAAAAACATTTTAATCAATATTTCAACCAACTGAGTGTAAATAACTGTTATTTATAAAATAGTCGAGGGTACAAGAAAAGTTATGAATAGTTTTTAATTTTTGAAATTACCGCCTGTTTCTTAATGCAAAACTTTTCTCGATTTATGTTTTGAATTTTGCATTTAATGAAAGTTTGGTTAAGTTTATGAGGCCAATGTTTCTCATTTTACCCGGAAAGAGGTTATTAAGGCTAAAATTTAACTTTTTAAAGTCATTTAAGATCAGCTGTTATGGTTGAATGAATGTAAACATGTTTATATACGAACATCAAATGGACGCTACATTGTCAATGAGTTAGAAGGAGATAGATTTAGTATCGGACGTCTGTTATTATATCTAGTCCAGAAACGAAAGGCTCTGTTTGTTTCTTTTTAACACGTTCGTTGTAACAGTCGCATATGTCGTAGCTTACTCGTCACCTCCTTTATGTGCTCCTGATACAAAATATAAGTAGAAAATGGCACCGATAGAGGTCACGGCCGGTATTATTAGAGCATGTTTATTAATTTTGGGAACTGTGAAGCTTTCTATAAAACTCAAGCCACAGAAAATTGCAAGCCTTCTTCATTTTAAGATGATTCAAAAACGGCTCTAAAAAATGTTTAAGCAGTAGATATTTTCAACTAATTATGTGTAATAGCTCTTTGTATATCATTTTGAGTACTATGTTTAATTATTACCTTACAAAGCTTTAAAACTCATGTGATCTCATAAAAACTCATTTTAAAAACAATTACTTTTAAATTTTGATCAATAACAGTCAACAATCATATAGGTGAATCTCTGTTTCATATTCCACTAAAGTAATAACTATTAACTATGTTTAATAATCGTCTTTTATAAAGTTCTCGAATATTTAAAAAAATGATATTATAAGGTTCAAAGGTAAAGGCAAAAAGTAATTTTATAACTAATTAACCCTAAATTATAGCCAATTTCTGTCCACAATCGTGTAGGTACATATCTGCTGCATACCTCACTTTTAAACGTTTACATAACGAGCTCATTTAACGTTTTTACATTAAAAAATCCACAAAAAACTGCATTATCGATGACATTTCAGGGCGGCCATATTATTTTCACGTCATTTGGTTTGTAGCCAAACGTCCAGTATAGTTGAATGCCTGCCCTTCACATAAAATTAACATTCGCGTTTACATTGCGCATACGGGACTTAATTTCAAAACCTCGTTTTTGTGACGTTGAGAACTAAGCTGGTCGGTTGTGTGAATTAGTATAATAATACAATAGATGTCGCAGTGTACCAGTTTTTGAAATGTATATAAGGGATATCGTTATTTAGATGATTTGAGAGCTAATAATGATAATTTAGGCTAAAAATAACACGTGTAAGAAGTTTTAAATCATTTACTTTTTTTTTTAAAGGGAAAACAAGCTAGCTGTAAAAACAAACAACAAAGCGGAAAACCTTTTAAAAATCATTTGGTACAAGTTACGAAAGTTTTTTAATTTGTTGTTGAGATAAACATAAATATGTTGAACTTGGTTCTAGGGTGCTGAACCGCGTCTGTTTCTGGTCTCTAGAGAGACCGAGTTTTCGACGTTTCGACGAGGTCACACTCGTCATCTTCAGGAGTCTGGGTTGACTGGCGATCTGTGTCGTGTCTGTATTTATATACCCGTTTCTGTCATGCTTCGCTTCGTAACAACAAACATAAATATTTGAACATAAGAAAACAACAATATAGTCGGAATCAGCAGTTATGTAGAATATTAAAAAACAGTTGTTTTTGTACAAGTTTTAAAAGGTTTTACACCCTGTTTTTGTTTGTTTTCAGTCTAGTATATTTTTCTTTTAAAAAAGGAATAAAAAACCTTTGTAACTTGCGTATTATTGGGATTAATTACATTAACCCTTATACAGGGTGTCCCAAATTCGAGTAAATGCATGGGGATCTCGCTTATCTTAAGAGCTACGACGTCGGTTAAATTAGGGCAAAGTAGTGAAATTAGATGCTCATCAAATATCTGCAAGGAAAATTTTCGTAGCTGTCTTAGTTCAAAAGTTATTCAAGAAAAACTGAAAAAATTGATTTTCGTTTTTTTGCCAAATTTCCTACATTTTTTAAGATATCGACAATCTGGAAGCACTTGTCCATGGCAACTTCTTACGTTTTATATTTTGAGGAAACAGAATTTCCAACAACGTTTCGTCTCTTCAGAACCATCATTACAGGGGGGGGGGTAAGTGCCCCGTTTGCCCCCCTTGCGGACGCCCATGTTGGGATCAGTAAAATTATTTTAAAAAAACAACATAAGATTTAAGTTTTAATTGTTAACAACAACATAATATAAAACATCACTAAAACCACTAATCAACATGACTATAAACACAAGTTTCTGCATCATGAAGGCAACCATCAGGGTGATTTTTATTAAACCAACATTGTTTATGTTTGTATACTTTCTTGGACTGTGCGTACAGATCAGGAACACGCAATTTAACCAAGCCTTTATTCAGTTCAAATATGTATCGATGATTTTTGAGCAGTGTTTGTAAACCTCCGCACTGATTTTTCAACTGTTGTAAGTCGTCGGCTGTAATAATTGTCACCAAATCCGGCAATGGTACTAATCCACCTTCGTTCCAATTCTGTCCGTTGTGCTTGCTACGATAATTTGTATGCTTTAATAATTTCTCCACAATGTCATTTATTATACTGTTAATAACATTTTTGTGTATCTGCGTACAATTCTGCACTTTTTCTGTAGCCGGACGAGCTTCAAAACTGCTAACCCATTTCGAATCATCATTACCAGCGTCGTCCGTATCACAACGTACATTAATAAAGTTCGTAATACGCTGATCAAAATCTGGAAACTGTTTTGGTTCGTACACTCGCGACGTTCCAACGATGCATGTACGTTTAGTAGACGGTATTCTCAGTTTATCCACTTCCGATTTGAAGCCGCAAATATCACTAATTCGACCGATATATTCCAGATATTCTGTGTACTGACTTTTAGATGTGTCCGAACGTTTATATTTTTTGCCGTTAAATTCGTAACTACAACACGGTAAGACAAAGAATTTCGTTTTGTGTGAGCTTCGGGCTGCAATGACCGGAATCCACGGTGAAAGTTCATCAGAATGATTACCGATTATCCAGTCTGTGTCAGGAAATAACGCGGCTGCCGATGGTGTGATTGTTTTTATCTGAAATAAATTAAACGTGATTGGTTCGTTCAATTGTCAGTCATTTATTTCATGGCATACTTGTATATCAAAAACAAAAAAATTCTGTAAGAAAACAAAGTTTCTGTCAGTTGAAAATAAGTTTCTTGTACAGGTTGTCCAAGATAACATTTCCAGCACGGATACCTCATTTATTATAAGAGATTCAGGTTTGCTTAAATTACATGAATTATTTTTAAGTACGAGAGGAGCTACAATCCATTTTTAAAAGTTCTTAATTCCTGATACTTGAAAAGCTATAGCAAAACATATGAAAATGTTGTTTTTCTGTTATAACTTTTTTGTCTTAAACATTTGATCAATTTTACTTGTATTTTTTTGAGTGCTTTTTTAATTAATATGTAACTATAGTTTTGAATTTTTTTATCACTTTTAATTTTTTTATGGGCCGTTGGATTTGGAATAGTTAAATGTACTTGATTTTTCTCTTTCTAATGAAATATCACTTGCCTTATCTATTTTTATAAATAACTCAGAAAATTAAGAAAAACTGTATTTTACCAATACCAAATAAATCACTTGTCAAACTCTATGAAAAACAAAACAAAAACAAAAAAAAAAAACAATTGAATGTCACATGACAGCATCATTTGTCTGCGGTATCATTAATTAGAATTTTATGATAGATTGTTATGTAATTGGATAGTATGTATCATTTTTTTTAAATAATTATGGCTATATTTACAAATAATGAAAAATTTGACATGTTGAGATGCTACATTCTTGGCCAAAAAAACTGTGTAGAAGCTAAGCAAAAATGTGTGGCAAATGTAATTAGAGCTATATCCTGAGAGGAGGCAAACTTGTCTGTTCAATATGTTTCAAAGCTAACAAAATAACATTAGTAAAATACGATTTTACTTGATATTCTGAGTTATTAATTAAAATACATATTGCAAGTGACATCTCACTCGAAAAAGAAAAAAAAGCCAAAGCCAACTTGATGGTCCATAAGAAAAAATGAAATTAGAGGTAATACCTCAAAAATGGAAAGGGATAAATAAAAAGTACCTCAAGAAAGTACAGAAAGTACAAATAAATGATTAGGACAACAGTTATGCGAGAAAAAAAATTCAACATTTTCAATTTTTTTTTGCTATAACTTCTTAAGTACGAGGAATTTTTAACTTTTAAAAATGGATTGTAGAGCCTTTCATACTTAAGAATAATTAATCTAATTGAAGCAAGCCTGTATCTCTTAAATTAAGCGAGATCCCCATCCTGGAAATGTTACATGGGACACACTGTATATTTTTTTTTATAAAGAAAATGATTATCTAATAAAATTGGACTACTCGGATAAATGTTTTGTGAACATCTATTCCAAATAAAAATAAGTACTTTATTGTCTTACCTCCAACTTGGTTGTTGCAGGATACATATCCCAAATTTTTCTTTTCCGAACATCTATGCCATAACCGGCATAGCCCTCCTGATTTAAAATATGAACCAACAGCCCATTACCACAACCGAGATCAACAAAGCTTGGTTTTTTGTCACAGCTGGCTTGCCACAATGAAATCAAATACGACGCTATCGCTATGTCCTCGAAAACAAATTTAGATGGATCGGTACTTTCCGGCCATATCTAAAAGTAACTGCAATAAGTCAGTGATAAATTAATGGTAAATTAAACAAGTCACCTTTACTAGTTCTTTCCCGTACTTGTTTTTTAAATTAAAATACAACTCTGAATAATAATCTATCGCAATAAGTGAGAGTGACTGTTGTATGTTCGTACAAAACTCATTATCGTTTGCCCACTTAAGTAGTTTCGTGAATAAGGCATCGCACAACCATTCTGCACTGTTCGTGTCTGCATCTTCCATATTTTCTACACAAAGTCGCATGATACCGTCCGATTTTAGCTCCATCTTGTATCGAAATGAAGGCGCTAACGCACTGTTTTGTTGCTCCATTACCGCGAGAAACGACGCAGAGTTGTGATTTTTATCTAAAATCGCAACTTCAACACATTTTTCATGATTCTGCTGTCGTGGCAGTAATATCCTCACAGACACATAAACGCCTTCTTGAGAACTTTTAAAATCTTCCATATTCCTACTAATTATATCACAGTTCTTATCGTACGGTTCCACTAAATTTTTAACTAATTCATCAGTTATAAATTCCTTTGATATACTAGGCAGTTTTCGAATTTCATATAAAATAGCGTGACGAGTAAATAAATCGACAATATTTTTAACTGAATCATTTTTTAGACATATTTCAACGAAAACTGCAGGTATAATGCCCATTAATCTTCGATTAACAACGTGCGGTCGGTCATGATATATAAGTACGGATTGCCAGAAACGCTCCAATGGTATTTCTTCTGTACTAGTGGCTAATGGTAATTCAAACATGATACTAGTTTTTGGAACCCAAGTACTAAAGTAAAGATCGTCAGTAAAAAGAATAAAGTAAATTGAATAAACAAACCTTTTTTAAAATCCAATCTGTGTCTTCATGAGCCCTTTTAATTATTTGCTGAATTCTTTCAGGGTCTGTTTCGTTATCGTGTTGTTTAAAGCTCTACGATCAATTTAATTAGTTTTTGAAATTGATACATAACCACTAAATTACCTGTTTTATGGCAAATAAGTAATGTTTTTTGGGAGCATCAGGTAAACGTTGGCACTGACGTAATAAATATTTGTACAAAGCTTTCGGTGATCTATTGGTGATTTGTGTGCAATAATTTGCAATTAATAGTTTAAAATGCATGCCTCAATTTGATAAGTTTTTGACGTTTTAAAAACAAGCGCATGTGCAAAACGTAGAATAAATAAATGTCAGTATAAAACATAACCTAAAATTTTGTGGACTATTTATATTTTCGGCTGTCCATCATGGTTTTTGAACGTTTGCTGAATGCACGTAGTTTTTATTTTATAAGGAGTTATTGTAAGAGGTAAATTAATTTATTTACACGTCATCGAGGAAGATTTTAAGCTTATATTTTTCAGCACTTCAGATACAAAAGTAAAAGTAGTTCCCGAAACGTTTAGTAGAAATGGGGACAGTGGGACCTCTAAAACGTTAACGGGCGAAACGTTACCAAAAGATCACAAAATATTTAACGCCATTGGAGCAACAGAGGAACTTTTAAGCTATATTGGGTAAGAAGATTGTGATTTTACTTGTCGAAATGTAAATCATTGTACGTGATTGTAGCGTGGCAAGGGAATACGCACAAGAAGGGGAGCACGAATATAGTGATAAATTAAAAAGGATACAGACTGTTATTATAGACATTAGTACAGCAATATCAAGATTTGGCGATAAAAATGAAAAGCTGATACCATCAAATTATACTAAAGAATTAGAAGACTGGATACACGAGTATTCCAAACAACTACCACCACCAGAGCAATATATTATTCCGGTAATGAAATTGTGTTTTACTGCAGTGTATGTGTTAATTATAAAAGTTGTAGGGAGGTGGCGTTGCAAGTGCGTCATTGCATGTAGCTCGATCGATTTGTCGTAAAACAGAGCGAGTCGTCGTTCCACTTGTCCGAGATAAAGGCTTGGATAAAGAAGCGCTAATTTATTTGAATAGATTATCTGACTTCTTATTTACAGTATCCCGCATAGCTGCTAAACATGATCAAAGAACTGAAAGTATTTATATCCCCAAACCAGATGAGAAAATACAAGCCCAGTAATTTTTTTATTTTAAGGTATATTAGGGTATGTTAATTTCTCAAATTATATTGTTATTGTAGGGTGTTGTATGCTAGAAGAATCTAAGAAGAAGAATTTTGGTGGGGTGGCACATTTTCATCTGCAAGAGATAAAATGTAATTCTCCTGTAAATTAACTTTTGTTGTATTTTATTAACCTGTTATGTTGAATATATATGTATAATTACAGGGTGCTCCAAAAGGGCGGAATTTTTTATTGTTGTAACTTTTTTATTTAACATTTAATTTTTGCAATTTCCGACTTAAAGTTAAGCCGAAACAAAAAACTATTAAACAGAACATTACAATGTCCTATGTCTTGGCTTTATATAATTTAAATTGCTCTAAAATCGATATTCAAGCCGTTATTCTGTTGTGTGTACAGGGTTAACCAAATTCGAATGTTTTATGGGGTCTCTCGGTTACCATAACAGTTAGCGAAAATCTGAATGTAGGTCTCTTGGGTTATTTTTTTTGAGATAAACACACGTGTTATCAGATTTTTTATATCACTTTTCATTTTGGCACTACAATCTAAAAATGAAAATTTTTGAAAATATACCATTTCTGTCTTTATAAAAACAGAACTAAATCTTAAGGTTTTTAAAAAAAAAAAAAAATGTTAATTTAGATAACATTTAAAAAAAAAAGTAACTACCTTAATTTTTGAGATACGAAGCAAACATATTTTTTTAAATGAAAACTGGTGGGTCATGACTTTATATGAAAGAGCATGAGCATGTTTTAGCTTATCAAAAATTTATAGTTGTGTATATTTGTTGCATGAAATAACCGAGATATGGCTAATTTTGTGAAAATTTTATTATCACAGTTTGCCATGATTTCGTAAACAGTTGATGTTTGCAATTAATAAACAAGTAAACATAATATCCAAGAAGTTTTTTAAACACTTTAGCAAATTGTGTATTATTTTGTATTTTTTAACTGTTTATTTTAGTATTCTGAACATGAGTGAATTTGAAGATTTTGAAAAATTTAATATGTTAGAAGTTTACATTGTAAGCGGTAAAAGCTGCTGGAGAATTTACTTGGATATGAGGTTGGGTTGTATTTGAATTGCAAACATCACTTGTTTAAGAAATCATGGCAAACTTTGATAATAAAATTTTTACATTATTAGCCATAACTTGGTAATTTTTTGCAACAAATATGTAAAGCTATACATTTTTAAATAGCTAAAAAAATGTTTTTTACATAAAGTCATGACCTACTTGGATTTCCATTTACAAAAACATAGTTACAAATTGTTTTAAAACGGTTTTTATATTAAGCATGCCTATAAAACATTTAGTTCTTTTGTTGTAAATAAAGAGGTTATAGTAAATTTTCAAAAATGATGAAATTTCAATTTTTGTCAACAGTGTTGTAAAGTAAAGTGATAAAAATTTTGATAACACAGGCTTGTTTATCTCTAAAGAATAACCAAAGAGACCGAGATCATATATTTGCTAACTATTATGTTAACCAAAATACCCTGTAACACATTCGAATTTGGTCCACCCTGCAAATCTAAAACTATTGAATGGATTTTCAATAATTTTGATTTTCTAAATTTGCGAATGGTAAGATTATCACAGAATTTTAAAATTTGTTTAACTTCATAGCTAAATTTTATTTGAAAAAGTTAAGATTTTGTAAAATAAGTTGAAATTTTGTAAATAGAAGTTGATTGTTGTGGCTAAAGATTAATTTTGCTAGCTAACCCAAAAATCTGGTAGCAAATGGGAACATTATAGGCAAAATGAATAATTCCGTTTTATATTGGATCACGCTGTAAGTCTACCTAGATGTTGATGTTTGCGTATATAATTGTAAATAGTTCAAATAGTTCTTAACTGCCACATGGTAAAAGTCCGATAAAAATTTGTTAAAAAATAAAGTACACGTTTAGAAATATAAATATGTATTTTACCTTGTTTCAAAACTGTACAATGATAAATAAATATTTTATAAAAAACAAATTACCAGCATTCTTCACCCAACACAATCTCCTTATAAGATAAAACGTCTAAAACAGCTTTGCCTTTGGAGGACGATTGAACCATTTCGTCAATCTCTTTGAAGTGCCCAGGATCTATAAGAACTATAATAGTGTACAGATCATCAACTTTATCTTCTTTTTCAATCTGTACGGTCGGTATTTTGGTAAGACTTTGCCTTAAGCCTTTAGCCTCTTTGCCACCAAACACGACTTTTAATCTCATTTGTGCTCTTTCAATCGGCATTACTTCTTTTAGTAACTTGATTACTTGAAGTGCCTGTTGTTTTACGTTTTGGTTTGGTTTGATCGAATAATGAACTTCCTTCATAGCTTTTTCGATCATGGTGATAGGATACGGGCGTTTCAATTCTGGATTTACACATTTATCTGCTACAGTAGTCGCTATGTCTTTAAATAATGAATCTAACTGACTGTGTCGCTCTTTATCAGAAACTTGGAGTTCGCCTTTCTGTAAAATTTCTTTGCAAATTTCAGTGTGATCGTCTTTGCCGAATGCCTTCAATAAATCTTCTTTTTTGGCTGCTTGACCTTTTGATACGTTTGCGAAAACAGTGTGAGTTTGTAAAACTTCATCTATGTCTTTCTCTCTGCAATTAATGACGCATTTAGAATATTTTAAAATGACAATAATAGATGTCTTACACTTCATTTCGCCAGGACACTACTTTATTCCTATAACAGGCGATTTCAAATCTTTTTCCAGCCTTTTTCATTCGCACTACAGCAACGTTTGTTAAACGAATTTGATTTGTTGGTGTAAATATCTTCGACATTGCGATGTTTGTTTTTAAAATTTACTACTTAATTTTGGTTATGTTTACTGTAACTTAGGATTGTGTTGCCAGAGTGCAGCACTTCAATGAGTCATTTTATGACATTGAAATCTGCATCGTGATTGGTCAGTCTGTGTATGGAATATGTATCGTTGAATGATGAAGTATTGAACATGGTTGTTTGACGTTTGTATTTTTCTATTGTCAAACATGTAGTTATTAAATGGGTTGTGATATGTAAAATTGGGTTGTGCTTTGTGTATTTAGTTTAGTTTTATTAATAAACTCTTGTGATGGCTCTAGTAACTGTGCAAAGGAGCCCTAGTAGTACCACTTCGTCCCCTGGATTGGTAAGTTTACCAATTTTTTTTAGAAAATTGGGGTCTTTTGTTCAAAAATTTAACTGTCTATCTGAATTCTGTGCTTCTTTTGTGCCCATTCATAATTTTAGCTATTCATTTAGTGTCGTTGCATAACCTAATTCTTACGTTCTGTATTATAATCATCTCGAGTCAGTTATAGGTTATTGTAAGCTGTCATAGTTTTAAGATCGAAGGAAACACATTTAATTTATTAATTATTGAGCCGCAGAGTGACGAGATAATCGTGAAGTACTGATAATAAAAGTTTTTCGTTATTTACTCTTGCTACTATTTATCTTGTTTGTTTGTTTGGTTTACTCCTCTTTAAAATAAAATAATTGGTATCTTATCGTAAATTACTGTTTATAGTTTGTATATTACTATGTTATTGATTTGCAAGTTTGTTACCCTTTTATTATTTCCCATTTTTGGTGGTAACGGTATAGTCGTTTTTGGTACTTGCCAGTTGTGGCGCTACTAGTATAGGAACTAAAACGTTCATAGTATGGTATATGGCAGTCCGCTGCAGCTGGCGTAGCTGTCAGTGTGTTTCGGCTTTCGGTTGGCTCGTGTAAAATCAAAGAAACTGCATGACGTCGACCAAAGTACGTTTTAATCGAGTTACAGTGATATAAACCATGTTCCATAAATATGTGGAACACTCGCGGGTTATGTTTTCAAAATTTTAAATCTTTTCTTTGATGAATACATCACAGTGTATAATAAATACAGTGTGAAGTGTTTTAAAATCCAGTATGTTGTATATTTTGCCACCCCCGAGAGCACCTAACCCGCCTTCACCTTGGGATAGTATATTGTGTTCCACAAGTACTAATGCCGAATCGACAACCAGCAATGACAGACCTCCTTGGGATCATAGCAAAAATAAACGCCATCCACCAAGAATACGACTTCGTAGTTTAAAATTAAACAAATCTAAAGTAAGTGTTGTAGTAGTGTACAATACTTTTTGAGTTTTGCTAGGCCTTCGTGGCCACCAAATACGTATTTTTTTGTTCTGAAGGAAATTTATGAACCTGATTGTGATTGAGTAGGTCTTAGACAATAGAGGCCCTAAGCGCCTAAGCTTATGCCTTGAGATACAACTAAATGTTTTATTATTCAGATTTTTGTGGAGTCAACATAAAGAGTACCGAATATTCTTTAGTTGTAGTACGTAAACGCTGTTTGTAGTATTGATATTCTAACTGAGTAGATTTAAAACAATAGGGGTCCTCAAGTGATGCCTTGTGGTACTCCTAAATTTTTCTGCATTAGCAGTAATCGTTCAGAAATCAAATTAAGAAACGCCGAGTGGCTTACGTAATATTAGTTGTACGGATTTAATTTTAATTGTTACCGAACTGATTTGTTTTAATGGTCACACATACGGTGCAGTAACAATGGGGAAGTGAATACTCGATTGTTTTTCTGGATTGCGGTATGAGGAAGCGAATGGCTGATGCATGATCGGCGGAATCAATAGGAGTTTAACCGGTTTTTCGCGTCCGATCGTTCTTGATGCAGTTCGATTCGAATTCATTGATTGTATGACTGAAAGAAGTTGCCGTCTGTCGTGGAAATGCCTTTTTGGAAATTCATGAGTTACCGAGAAGAGATTTAAGATAGCGGCCGGTAGTCAACATAATAGAGTCGTCAGCAAAATGCTGACTTGGATGTAACGTATCCTATCCTATTTGACATATTTGTAGATCAGTTGGGCTTCTTAAGACCCCACTTAAGGCTATTATTATTTAATAGCTTATTGTTCTTGGATTACGTTAGCTATCGAGTCAGCAAGTTTGAGAATATGTAGTAAACTAACAGGTTATTATTAAAAACGCGAGGCTTGACAAACGCCGCTAATGTGTTAATAGCAGTTCAGGAAATGTAAAGTGAATTATGTCTCTGCATGATAGCATAAACATTTAGCACTGCTGCTTGTGCCTGTTTCTGAGGTAAAAAGTATGTTGAAAAGGGCATAAGTAGGTAGTCTGCTTTCTAACCTGTACCTTGTTTATTTACAATTGTACAAGAATAGAATTACCGGCTAGACACACACCAAAAACATACACTATTTGCTAGGAATTCTGAAGTATTTAGCTGAGCATGCTTTGTTTTATCAGTTTTAAGCAATTTTTTTAAAGTTTTAAGTAGACCATGCTATGTAGAAACTGGTGCTTTATCTAACTCTTGTGTTTTTTCAATGTCAGAGTATTATGAAGAACTGTAATTATGCAGATGTGCTATTTTATGTTTTAATATCATAAAATAGGTCGCACAGTCACGAGATAGGGTTTAAAGGTTTCACTGTACTCTTTTTCGATAAAAAAAATCCATGAGTCTGTTATCCTCAATGTCGAATTGGTTTGATAATCGGCGCTGTGGCATTTTAAAGTTTAATCAGACAATCTAAAACCAGTTCAGGGGTCTTTTTATGTGGAATGTCGAGGGGACACAACGCTACGTTTTTTTTTTAATTAACAGAATTTTTGTGTGCTTGCGTTAAGTAGCACGTCTGACGGGTTGAGGAGGCGAAAGTTCATAGAAATTTTCATCCGTTCCGTAACCCATGTTGTAGTTGTAGTCACACGTAGCCCGAATTAATCAATCATGGTTTAGAAATCGCCAATTTTGCAGTCCTAATTTGCTGCAAGGAAATGTGAAAAGTTTCGGTTGTTTTAACTTTGAAGGCGTGGAAGTTGCTTGTGCTCACAAGCAGAGCTTTCGTCTTTAATCTCTCTGTTTCCTAAGTTTTTTAAATCTTGGAGCATGTTTTGGACTCATTTCCAACTACAAAAGTTAATAGGAGAGGATTAGAAGCACTAGGATTATTTTTTTGGTACAGTAGTGCCTCTTTTTGCACTTTTTTCCCTGAAGATGGCGTAAAACAGGAGTAGTAACCCGAAAAAAGTCGGGTTTAATCGCCTATCTTTTTACACTCACGCCAGGGTTGGTTTTACCATAAGGCGACCCTAGGCAATTGTCTGAGGGCGCCAACCTTACCCAAAGAAACAAAATGATGAATTTGAACAAAAACGGATGCGGGAAACATCATTTTGAAGTGTACGCCCGTCAATTCTACCCAATATGAACATAAACAAACCATGGCTACCACCAAAATGAATCGTTTTATATTGGCATATTTAATGGTGCATCTTCACTTATATTATTTTTTACTCAAACACTGTAGGTTTTACGAGAATAGTTAAAGAATTAAAAAAGTTTCTAAATAAATCAAGCTTTCAAAAACAAATTGTTAAATTAAAAAATTTGAACCCACCAAAAAGTTCTGATTCAAAAACCAACAGGGGTCGCACTTTTCAGCCCCCTGGGGAGGTGGGAGATTATTACAAATATTACTATGGAAAACCTTTTGATAAGTATAAAACATTTACCAAATATCATTCTCCTACATCTATCCAAATTTGAGAAATAAAATAAACACCTAATTTTACCGCTCCTTTAGGGGGATCTAACTCCGAAAGGAGACGTCTAAGGCAAAAAAAAGACCCCCTTAATTATCGATAAGGAATCATCCCCCGATGTTTTTCGCATTTTTTACGAAACACCTTGTATATAAATTTAAATAAATACTTCAGCACAACTGCTTAAAAACGTTTGACATTGTAAAATTATTTAAAACATGATATTTTGAGCGCTACTGACGGAACATGTTCATGTAGTGAATTACAAATAATGGCAAGGCGAATTCCAAGAAATACTTTTTCAATAAATGTCTTGTTAGATAGACGTAGAAATTATTTAGAATATAATGTTCCAAATGTGTTTATTGTTGGGAGAATTTTTGCTACATTGCAAGTGTCGGTAGCTAGTTCAGAAAGGAGTTTTTTAAATTAAAACTTACAGAAACGTATTAGGAACCACTCATTTGTCTAGGAATAATTTATCTACAGAGCATGAAATTGCATCTACAATCGATATAAATGAATTACTTATTTCATAACTTCGCCCAAGCAAAAACACGACAAATTAATATTTCTTAATTTTTGTATTTCAAGCGTAAAAATATTAGAAGTATCATATTCATACGTATGTAGGTATGTACAAATATATTAGTGTTAATTAATAAAAAAATATTTAAAAATTTATAATAATATTATTTTTATAAATATAAATATGTTTTGGGCATTTACACGTGTTAAAATTTGTTCATTTGCTGTTCGACGTTTGGGTAAATCCCCAAAAATATATTACACGATAATGTACAGGGGCGCCCAAAATTTCTTTGCGTAGGGGCGTCAGATACTCTTGCGCCAGCCCTGACCTACGCTAACCAATTTTTCGATCAATGTTTTAAACCTGAATCGACAATAAACCAACATTCTAATGGGTTCAAAAACGCAGTATTGCAAATAGGCTTTTTGAGGACATATTAACACAATAAGTGTCTATTTTGAGTTCTCGTGATCCTCATTTTAATGTGAAGAGCGTTTTTCATTTTCAATCATAACATTTTTCTTGTGAGTCTCCAAACCTTAACCAAATATTATTGTGAACACAGTCCTAATTTTGTTTGATACTAAAGAACACCGAACCAAACTCATTTGTTTAGTTTTTGAAACTTTAAGTCGTAGAGAGACCATAAAATATAACTTTATTTGAAGTTGATGAACTTCAAAAGTAGATTTTGTTTGTAGTTTGCATCATAATTAATAACAATTTTACATGCCCGGCTTTGAATTTTTTATTTTGATACACCTTGCCAAATTCTGGCGGCAATGACCTCCATCTCCTGACAGTTTTAGGATCTCGACAGTAAAATTAATCGCAACACGGAATTGCCTAATATTTTCGTGTAATTTTAAAGCACATTGCGCAAAAAAGTCTCCCTGGAATTTCACGACGAAAATTTAGCTTCGTAATAGCACCTACGTTATTGCTTGCCAATGTCGGAATCGTACGTCTACAAAGTGTCGTTCCCCTTGGGACATACCTGAGAAGTTTTCAGCCGGCGGTGCCTTTCTTTGTCCGTAACAAACATCTGCTGCCGACGTTTCTTGTAATTCGTCTTTTCTTAGCCGGGGTCGGTAGTGCACGTTGAGAACTTAACTTGCACATCCTGTGAAGTAGGACCGAGGGGTGTATCGATGTAATTTCAATATCGGTATAATTTTAATATCGTAGGTACGATGTTTTGTAATGTTAGGTATTTGAGTACTCGCTACTTCAATTACAGTACAAAGTATCGTAGGTATTTATGTTTAATTATAAATAAAGATAGATGGCAATCAGCTGTATACATTTCGTTGTTACTGTAGGGGAAACTGCGGCAAAACCGGATAGCGAATATACAGGGTGTTTCTTAAATATAGCGAAAAAATTCGGGAGGTGATTCCTTATCGAAAATTAAGGGTGGTCTTTCATACATTTTTTTTTCCTTAGACGTCTCCTTTCGAAGTTATATTCCCCTAGAAAGGAGCGGTAAAATTAGGCTTTTATTTTATTTCTCAAATTTGGATAAATGTAGGAGAATGATATTTGGTAGATTGTTTTATATTGGAATATTTAATGGAGCTTGCTTACTTATTTTATTTTTTACTCAAAAACTGTAGATTTTACGAGAAAACTAAGGAATAAAAAGAGTTTCTAAATAAACCAAGCTTTCAAAAAAGAAGTTTTTAGTTGCTAAATTTTAACCCACCACAAAGTTCTGATAAAAAAACCAACAAGGGCCGCACTTTTCGGCCCCCTGTGAAGGTGGGCGATAATTGAAACTATTACTATGGGAACCCTTTTAATAAGTATAAAACATCTACCAAATATCATTCTCCTACATTTACCCAAATTTGAGAAATAAAACCTAATTTTGCCGCTCCCCTCTAGGGGGGTGCAACTCCGAAAGGAGACGTTTAAGGAAAAAAATGTGTATGAAAGACCTCCCTTAATTTTTAATAAGGAATCACCTCCAGATTTTTTTTGCAATATTTAAGAAACACCCTGTATATTTCATGTTTGAAAATACAACAGTAGGCAAAAAATCGACTAACTTATACCAGTATAGAATAGACTCGCTGCAATCAGAACGTAATGTTTTATTTAAAATAAAAATTAGTCCGAAAAAATAGTTTTTGAAAAATGTCAACATATTCGGTTTTGCCACATTGTTGGGGTATGTACAATCGGATGCCTTAGTAAAAACCATATAATACTAAAAAAATTGACAAAATATTTATTCAAATTTCACCAAAAAATATAAAAATACTCCAATTTAATCATATGAAACTAAATATTATGTCAAAACCTTTATTTAAATATCACAAAAAATCAGTTGAAGTTTTTCAGGATTCCTTAAAGATAGTGTTTTATGATGTCTACCAAGGAAATCATAAAGCCAGTCCCTTTCAACTCTTTTTCCTGTTGAATGTGTGGAAGCTGGAAGGGTTATATTGTTGGTCTTGGCAAACTCAAATACGAGTTCACGAAGATCTTTGTTTTAACAGCAAAAAGTGCTTCACATATTCCTATTCTTGGACAACTGAAAATACTGACATAAAACCACCAATCTTTTTTGAGCACCTTTCAAGGGGGATATAACACCCCTGTGGAGACTTCTTCTTGTAAGCATCAGATGCTCTCTTGTAGCCCATATTTCTATCAAGAAGTTCTTTGATTACTCACGCCATGCTTTTCACAGACAAGCTTTGCATTTGTGTCTTGGCACTTTCTTGTCATCTGGAAACCTGCAAAAAAAGGAATGTGTGTTGTAAAACCGGATACTGTCTGATTTTGCCCGATACATGGGTATCCGGTTTTATCCGAAAAAAAGTCAATTTAAAAAACATGGCGTAACTTGACTTCAATTTGAGGTAAAAGTTGTACTTCCCCTTCAAAGTACTCCTAAAAAGATAAAGCAGCCCCACTGCGCTATCGTACTGTATACAAAGTGGCGAGTAGACATGGAGTAGGGGTGATGCGTGATATAAATGTTATTGGGGCTGCAAAACGGCTATGAACTATAGAGCTAATTTATTATTTCTAGTGTTTTATCGATATCAAAATTTTGATATTGCTAATCCCTACTGTCGAGTACCTAAAAGTAAGGTGACCAACCGTCTAGGGAGGACAGTCCTCCTTATTTCACTTCTGTCCTCCCTTGAAAAGTGTCCTTCTTTTTGTCCTCCTTTTTGTCCTCCTTTTTGTCCTTTTCGATATTTGAAGACTAAAATCTGTAAATCTCCGTATTCGATCGTGAAGAAATTAGAAGACTGAATGTATATTTAAATTCTGAAAAATTAATACAATGGGAAAATCAACACGTTGAAATTGATAAAAGATGGGTGGAAATATTCAGCCATTTCAAAAATGGACATATTCCATGTCAAAATTTATTTATTCTTGTTCAATTTGTGTTGTGCTGCCCTGGAACTAATGCAGCAGTTGAAAGAGTTTTTTCAATTGCTAATGATTTTTGGACAAGTGAGAAATCGAGATTGAATGTTGATACTCTAGCTGCAGCACTTGCCGTAAAATTCAATATGAAGGACATTTCTTGTTCAGATATTTCCAATATATTGTTAGAAGATAATACACTGACAAAAAATATTCATTCAATGGAGAAGTTCTCCTTTAAATAGTTATAGGCATGTAAGCATAAAATTTCATGTTGGTGTTAGTTACAAATGTTTTTATTAAGCATTTATCATATTATAATGTTTGCAATGCATAAAATGTGTCTTTTATTTATTTACTTTTATTTTTTTACTTTTTTTTTGCTCTTCAATTTGTGTCCTCCTTTTCATTGTAAGAAAGTTGGTCACCTTACTGAAAGAAATATCAAAATTGTGGGTGTTTTTGGAATTCATCATTCTGTTAGCTTGTGTGTTAGATGTTGTGTAAATATTATGTTGCCGCAATATTGCAACTAACATGTACTTGCAAATTTTATTTAAATTGCTCCATTATTCCTTTTACGAAATATGGCAGTGTTGTCCACTTGTCGCAACACTTAAAGTTAAGAAATATTTACACAAAAATATGTTTTGTTCGTACGTAATACTTTGTTGAAGCAAAGGACCGCTTTTTGGTCTGCTAACGGTTTTTGCCAAAACTCGCTGCTGTATTTAGTCCACAGTATGCAGATTCGTCTAAACTTTTTTACGCATAAACGTATCAGGTCATGTTCCAGGTAACTGTACACGAATAATTTACAATTGTTATTAAATTAGCAGAATAACGGATGTTTAATGTATGTTTTTTTTTTCGTACAATGTACAATGAGCAATTGTTTATTCCTGTCAGTCGTCATAACAATTGACGGTTGTAAGTATTGTACGGTAGTAATATACATATTTTGTTCTTTGTTGTATATTTTACATTCGGTTAAGTTGTTATTCTTTACATAATGTTACACACATAAAATTCGCAATGAACGACAGCTCTTTGTCTATCGGTTTAACGTTACTTTTTGTAATGTTTCTTGCTGTATTATGGTTGTACGACACGAAACATTTGTACGCACGCAATTTTGTGCATATTCTGTGGTACAGTGGTTAGGAAATTCTGATTTAATTTGATCTCTGGTGCTTCTATTCCGTGATAACTGCATAAGGCCCGATTGCATTTAACCTGGGATTAACCTAGGGGTTAAACCACGTTAACCCTAGAATTAGACAGTCGCAGCATAGTTGGCGCTGATGTTGCCTAGTTTTGGGGATTAATTCGTATTTTCAGACCAGTGTTACTTCGTACAATTGGGCCTAAATGTGCTATTGCAATAACGAAGTATCCTACGTAAAAATATTGAGATTGATTACGCTAAACAACTTTTGCGTAAACCTTAATGCCTGATTGCATAAAAGCTAAACCCAAGATTAACCTTGGTTTAATCCCTAGTTTTAGGCGTTAACCCAGGGTTAATCCCGGTTTAGCTTTTATGCAATCAGGCCCAAGTCTGCGCAAAGGCAAATTGTATTCTGATTTGGACAACGTTAAGTTAAACTCCAAGGTCCGATCGCATAAAAAGCTAAACCTGGAGTTAACCCTGGGATTAAACCACGTTAACGGCTTAAACTAGGCAACATCAGCGCGATTACGTTGATCGCTTTGAAATCACAACATCACAAAAATCCTAGGTCGAATCGAAAATTCTTATGCTTATGACGTATTTAGCACTACTGCGCTTGAGCGGTGCTAAATTCTAATCCGTCGACGAACATGGGTTAACCCTGGTTTAGTAGTTGATATGCGGTTAAATCAACTTTTATGCAAACGGGCCTAAGTGCTGCAATAAATCCTATCAATTAATAGATATAAAAAAAAGTGTATGTCATCCTTTAAGTTAAATTATTTTGTTTAACCAAGTTTTGTAATTTTTTGGATACTATAATGTGTTAATATAAATTACAATTGTTTTATTCTCTTTATCGACATGTATAGGTAATACTTTTTTGAAGCATAATACATACCTGCGTGCAGGGGCGGTTCTAGGTTTTTCGGGGCCTAGGGCTTATTGAAGTCCAATGGGGCCCCATTTTTTGTTAGATTAAGAATCTTTAAATTGGGGTTAAAAATTCATTTTTAATAACATCAAAATCAGAGTTGAAATGTATTTATTTATGAAATGGTGTTGAATGACAAACAGAAAAACATAAGAAATAAAGAAATATTGTTAACAAAAACGTATAAACAAACAAAATTTGTGATAGTAATTCAATTATTGTGGGCCCTTGACACTTGGGGGCCCAGGGCTTAAGCCCTATTAGTCCCTATGTAGATCCGCCCCTGCCTGCGTGGCCAACTCTACGACATTTGTGGTGAAGTTGTCGATCGACTTATATTATTTTTCTCGTAAGTGCACTCACTATTTGCAACATTGATAATTTTGAGAGCATAAGAGCTATAATGAAAGAAAGATTGAGCTCCCACAACAAGTCGTTAAAATAATACTCCTATTTCTTTTAGTCGGTTTATGGCTTTGTTTCTGTTGAAGTTCAAAATTGGTCAGCCCCGCCTCATTTTAAGCTATTTACTTTATGTGTTGCAAAAAATGACGAAGGTGCGATGTGAAAATTGTATTGGAAAGCGTTGTAGGTTGTGTATAGGTAAATTCCTTTTAAGTAAAACGATTCTAATTTAATAAATTTAAATTAATCGACCACATTCTTTACAATCGTTAATCACCGCTTAGCTAAACTGATAAAATTGGGTTACACCGTTTTCTGATAAGGAAGGAAGAAAGAAAGACCTGTTATTCGCGACATAGAAGGCGATGGTTTTCTGGTGCAATAAAAATCCACATTCGCGCGCTACTGGTGCAAATGGGGGTCATTAAATGCGAAGTCCAATCGCCGAGACGCGTCGTAGCAAAACTTTTTATGTCCTGTTTGTGATATTATGCACTATCGACGTCGAAAAATCATTGATCATGACCCTCTTCGCAGTCTCTTGTCTCTCCTTATATGACAATATACTGCAGTTCATAAAATTCAGAACCTTACGTTAATGCTTAAAGTTATGTCTTTTTTTAGTCATATTCAGAAATGGCATTGATTCGTTCGATTGGACATAATCGTGTTAATAAATGTTAATTATTGCACAAACGAGTAATTAATGGGGATATTGTTCAAAAGGAGGGCGCAGTAAAAGATTTTTTGAAATTTCATGTGCTTATAAATAGTATTGACAGTGGACGTTTTTGTACCTTTTGGTTGCAGGAGTGTGAAGGATTTATAATAAGATAATAAGACTTTCCGAAGAATAAATTATGCAAGAAGTTGGCATGGAACGCTAATGAGATATTTTTACTTTTCGTTAAATTTACTATCATTTAAATTAATTCATAACCCGACAAAAAATACAGCTTACACGTAAAAATATTTGACATGAAAAAAAAAAAACAAATTTTCGAAATATTTCCAAAGCCTGCTAGTTTAATTCTACTTAATATTGTGTTGGTGCCCGTAAATTATCAGTAGTAATGTAATTAGTGCATTGCAAATTATCGATAATTTTTGGTAAATAGGCCCGAATGCAAGTTAAGCTGAAAAAAACACGAGTGGACGAAGTGCACGAGTGATTTTTTGTTATTTATCTTGCACGAGTGACGATTTGTCAAAAATTATAGATTATTTGCAATGCACTAGTTATATTTTGTCAGAAAATTTCCTTTACCTGTCAAATTAAATGTTTGTTATGTCAAATTTTACAAGTACTGTCAGAGTGGTGCGTCAGGGGTGTGGTTTAATCTGTATTAAAGTAACGCTACTGGTCGCCGAAATTCGTCAAAAAATTATCAAGACCAAAATATTTAATCGCCTTTCCAAATTTATATTTTCGACCAATCACAAAGTCATGTTTCTTAGAAACGACCAATAAACGCATGAAAATCTGTTAATTGCGAAAACGATATTAGAATTTCTAGGAAATCTGAGTTTGTTATTGGTCGAAAACGCAAATTTGACAGGAGGATCAACATCTGACAGGGGAATGTAAAATTATTACCGTGTAATATTGCTCCTGTTTGTAATCTCTCTAGAAGATTTAAGATTAGTGATCAGTTGAAAACGCAAATTTGACAGGCGAATGAAATTTTCATAAAACCGCAATAACTCGAGAAATACTAATTGTAGATATATTTTTTTAAAGATTCTTAAATTATCGATGAGAAAATTAAATTATGTAGGGTGTTTGTTAAATAAAAATTGATTTAATCGTCTTTAAGCCAATTGGACTGGACATTAGAAACACCCTGTGTATTATTTTAAAATTTTAACTTGACAGCAGCTAACCATGACACTATTGTCAACTAAAGTATCAAGAAAATTTGGCCTTACTTTGCTAACTTGTTAATATTAATATTTTTCTAGTTTTGTTCCTGTCAATATTTTGAAAAAAAAATTGAATAACTTAAAACCGATTGATTTTAGATACACAAAACCTTATACATTTTTTTATAAAGAAATTTATTTTGGAATCTAAAAAACGCAAAATATACATTTTCATTTAAAGGAACAAAGTTACGTATTGGTGTGCAAAAACAAAACACTGTACAGTTGAAAACAATAATTTAAGGGGATGTGGTAAATGCCCATACCAAATTTTATTCAAAACGTTTTAAAAACTTTAAAAAAATTTATTGTTCAAGTGTTGGCAACACTTTCAAGACGTTCTTTCACGTAAATTTTGCATTACCTTGTGTCTCTTGTATTTTTGCTCACATAACGTCTATACATAGATTTAAAGTTTTTAGTATCCAGACATAAAATAATCTAGAGCCACCAAGTCTGGTGATTTCGGCGGTTGATTATTATCGTTAGTCATGATATAAATATTCTAAATAACATATTTCTGAAAACATTAATCGCTTTTTGAGATGTATGATATGTCGCTCCGTCTTGTTTGAACTATAGTTCGTCAACTGTTTTCTCTAATCGATTTGTCATTGGCTGGCCCAGTGTATGTATTGGTTGTTGATCTGTTTAAAAGGCGAGTTTTAATGTTATGATCGATTGCTTGTTCCTGAAATAACAAAAACATGCATTCGATTCGATCCAGAGCGAATAAACCTCATGTTAATTTTATGCCAGCGTATGTATAAATTACCCACGAGAGAACTATTTATTATGGGATGGTCGTTAAACTTTGTTTTTATTTGCACGTGCAATCCATCACGATATAACCGCAATCGAGAATTCTTTACATTTGGGATTTCGATCGAGCTCGTTTTGAAAGGCTTCGCCTGCAAAATTTGGTTTCGTATTTCTCGATGACGTTCGTTTTATTCGCAGATTGAATTACCCGTCCGTCCCCGTTAATGTATTTACAGTCGCTGCATCTTCGTGAAATAAATTTCGGTTCGAGTGCTCGGAATGTGAGCAGAGTACAGTGTACACAAAAAACGACTTTAAATTGAATCCTCTGTAGCAATCCCCACGTCCATTTTACTTTAGGAAAAATAAAAAATGACTAGCTGTTTTTGTGAATGTAAAGATGTTAAGAATAATAAAAATGTGTACATAATTGGGTAATTAGAAAAATTATCGGAACTTAAATGCTGCCCAAGTAATTATAGACAGTAGTTTAAGCAGAATTTTTAAAAATGTCTGTATTTATTGAGCAGAGGTGCTGTTTTCAACTGCCGTCCCATATTGCCGAGTTAAAAAAATTTGGCAAGCCAAGCATTGCAAAGACTTTTTAATTATGAATGTTGTTTAAAACATTAAGACAAATTTCATGTAACAGTAGAAGAACACATGACTAAATTTAAAAAAAACTACCTCATCATTTGCAAAAAAAAAACTGGACCATTTCTCTATTCATCGGAAGTAACTTTTCCTAATTCGTCGTCACAAAAAAATATTTAAAATAAAAACTATATTAAACGTTCAGCAATTTTTGCCTATAAATAACGCATCGGTGGTCCGGCACCTCCTTTAGTTCAGACAAAATTACAAGATTTTGAATATCCCACAATGGTTTTACTGTTGGTCCGGCAAAATGATTAATCCGGTAAGGCTCTGGAACCAAGTACCGGAAAATCGGTGTTGTACCAGTTCAATGCCTTCATAAAAATTGAGACCATATTGACAGTATTTTTTGGATTCGACAAGTGTATAAAATATTTTCAGAGCCGAGCGATGTCCCTATTTTGAGCTGCTCCGATCTGAGCTTTGTTTTATCTTATTCAATCTGCTCTATCAATGAAAATCTAAATAGGCGTAGGGTTGCTATATATCACATTCACCCCCATATGACTTTCAAGATAATTATAGAAGGGACGGCTAATTTGCATTTTCAGTATTAATCGCCCGAAAGGCTGCACAGGACTTGGATCACAATTAGGGCGAACAGAAAGGCGCACTTGCAAAACACATTTCGTTTTTACTCGACTTGAATTGATTGCGTTTGGGTGTATCGCGATATTTTATTACAATTCCTATCGGTTCAATTGCTCGTATCATAAAAAGGCCATTAAAAATTTTAAAGCTTCTGTAAAAGTTTATGATTGCGGCGTACGCAATTATTATGGCATGTTTTCCACTGAACTGCTCTGCAGAAAAAGTCCGGTGCGCTGAACCGCGGCCATTTGTCATTAATAATTAACTTGTAATTATGAAAACGATTTTTCAACGGCGAGCGAGATAGTTATTCGCGATAATCTGTCGTGTAATGAAATCGCGCGCGGCGACCGTCCATCGTCGCTAAACAAACTCTTTATTTAGCGTTAAGGACAAAATGGCCGGCTTTTAATAAGGGAAGTGTATTCATGAAAATTTTGTTTGTATGGCACGATTGGTTCGTTCATTTTCAGCGTGTGGGTGTAGAATCGTGGGGGTCGGAGGATATTGATCCGAATAGTGCGTTCCGACGTTTTTACTTGGTGTAAAAAGCGACGGTGTACGGTAGGGGTGAACACGTCACACGGAGCGTTAAGGGTTGTAAATAAAAGTTTTTACGAATTTAAAACTCGCAAGACGTGTTGTCATTCGTCATTGTAATTTATTTTCAGCGCCAGCCGTTGTGGCGCTCTTGAGTGGATAAAATTCGCGTCATTGTTGAGGGGATATTGCACGTCAGACTCATTTAGTTTTTAAGTCATCTGGAATAATCCAAAACATACAGTGGAACCTCTATATTCATTATTTTTCCGTTCCTGAGGGACGGACGAATATAAATTTAATAATTGTTCGTTCCATAGCAGTAAACTAAAATTGAAATAATCCGCTACTAACCACGAATCTGATTTATGAGCAGTTTATTTTGAAATTGGAATAAGTCACTTATTGCGAAAAATTAGTTAAAGCTGTTTATGATAACAAAAATGTATGGTATTTTTATCTTTAAACATTTTACCTTTTATTTCTCTCGAAATCATTACTATTTTCGTCAATAGAAATTTTATTGTTAAACAAAAGTGCATAATTCTGGATTTGCTTTACTACACAGGATGTCCCAGATTACATTTCCAACACGGGGATCTCGCTTATTATAAGAGATACAACTTTGTTTAAATTAGATGTATAATTCCTTAGTAGGAGAGGAACCACAATCAATTTTTAACAGTACAAAATTCCTCGTACTTTAGATGTTTTGGCAAAAAAGATGAAAATGTCGAATTTATTTTTCCTATCATAACTTTTTTGTCTTAATCGTTAAAGCAATTTCATTTGAACCTTCTGAACGTACTTTTTTTATGTAGAATGTAACTATTATCTTACATTTTTTTTATCGGGGGTAATTACACGAGAGCCGGACAAACTTGCGTTGCTACGAAAGTTTGGTTGCTAGGAAAGTCGACGAAAGTCTAAATTGACAAGACAAGATAATTCCTGGGTGTATATTAGCCAAAAAGCCGTTAAAAGGTATTATGTGTTTGTAGAAAAAGTAAGCTACATAACACGAGTTATAAAGCAATTACGCACTCGTGGAAATATAATATGCTTCTTACAACTCTTGTTATGTAATATGCTGCTCCTATTATAAATATTATAATTTTCTTTATGATTTTTATTTTTATTGTAGAAAATTCCCTTCACCTGTCAAATTTGCGTTTTCAACCAATCACTAATCTTAAATCTTTTAGAGACTACCAATAGGAGCAATATTACACGGTAATAATTTTACATTCCTCTGCCAGGAGTTGATCCTCCTGTCAAATTTGCGTTTTCGACCAATAACAAACTTAGATTTCCTTTAAACGGCCAATAAACATAATCATACACTGATAATTTACTTATCGCAATTAACAGATTTTCATGCGTTTATTGGTCGTTTCTAAGAAATCTGAGTTTTTGATAGGTGGAAAATATAAATTTGGAGAGGGAATAAGGTATTTTGGTCTTGATAATTTTTTGACAGATGTCGGCGACCAATAACGTTACTTTAATATAGATTAAACCACACCCCTGACACACCACTCTGACGGTACTTGTAAAAATTGACATAACAGATTATGTATGTACCTAAATACTATTTGGTTCATTAATTTTTATTAAAATATAATTCTTGAATTAAAAATTAGTTATAAATGATCTATTAATAATAACAATCGCAGTAAGTAGTAGGTATACTTTAATTTATCTAAATTAAACAACATTTTAATTTGACAGATAGGTTTAGGTGAAGGAAATTTTCTGACAAAATATAACTCGTTCATTGCAAATAATCTATAATTTTTGACAAATCTTCACTTGTTATATTACTATTGATAATTTTTCATTTAATAATCAAATAATTTAAGACATATTTCAATAGATTTTTGAGATGTTCTGTTTGATTATTCTGCAGAAAGTACATTGTGATGACATTGAAATTCCTTTAAAATAAGAAAAAATATACACGTAACATTTGAAATACATAAATTGCAAATTACTGCAAATTAATCAGAATTTTCAACGTAAAGGAAGTTCTGACGCAAATCAATTAATCAAGTTACCAATAATGTACTCCACTTACGTTCCACCCCAACTTAATATTCCACTCTGCCATTGTGTGGGGGTTGAAGCTCGCAATCCTTTTGTCGAATATCGCACCGCTTAGTACGGTATCGAACTCTTTGTTCTTCTGCTCGCCGATTTTTTCAGAGTCGAATATTTTCCTTTGTTGCCCGCCACACGAAAGCCCGTCTCGTTAGTTACTTGTAATCCTTGTTATGTTGCTCTATAATTTAACCACTTGTAAATAACTCCTCGTGCAAAGGGGAATAAGCGATTTTTGCAGACTTATTTGCTTGCCGGCAAATATGTGGCGCCCTACACATTGTTACAACGCGTTTTGTATGATAATATTGGGCATAGTTTTACAAGCGGAGCACCGGTTGTACACGCAAATGAATGCGTTCAAAATAAGAGGTTAAGAGGGTACAGTTAATTCTGGGCGAGCTAATTAGCATTAAAATTTAAAAAGGAACCAAAGTGTTTTACAGGGTTTTAATGCAAAGCTTAATGGCGTGGGTAACAGTTTTCATGGGATTTATACTTTGATGTCCTAGATGAGTTGAAAACTAATTTCTTCACGCTATTGCACGTTATTACATACAATTACGGGAGTTGTACATTAAGTTGTTATGAAATCGGGCTTGATTTGACCGTATTATCTTGTGTAAAATAGCAATTTCTTGGGAAACTGTCAGCTATGCAATAAATTGTAAATGACTTTACAATATCCAGAAAGTAAACCATAGTTTAAACGTATAAGGCGCACCTATAAGCAATGTCGTTTTCTCGTAAAATAAACTTCAGTTATTAAAAAGCCATGTTACCGTGTCAAACAATCGATGGTTTGTGTCCTACATTGATGACCGAATGTCCTACAAGGGGTTCAAAAAGTGTGGGTTTACTTTTGATATTTTTAACTTTGTCCGTTCCTAGTTACTTCAGGTTGTACATTTACAGTAATTCCTTCTAAATAACTTGGTAGTATCAAATTAGAATCAACAGTAATGAATCCAAAGATATTAGAAAACATCATTATAGACGTCAACAATTTTAAAAATAGTTATTTGCGTAACAATACCGGAAAGTGGTACTTTACTGGGCGAGTAGACAGTTTTGGGACGAGCCGTAGGCGAGTCCTGAAAGCATACGAGTCCAGTAAAGACACTTTACGGGTATTTTACGTACAATATTTTTCGCGTCCACCTACTGACACCAAAATCACTATCGTCACCATCTATAATCAAACAATAACTTAACGAACTACAGGTGACAACTCGCTTGGTGGTGTAATGACGCTTGTTTGACAGCGCAAATCAACAAAACAACTCATCACCATGGCAACCAGCTACCGGACTAGGCTTGTTATAAGAACCATGGCAACCAGTTACTTTCTGGCCTAGGCCAGTAAAGACGTCTTTTCCAGCCTAAAAATCGATTGGTAACAACTGATTTTTTTGGCCGGACGTTTTTAGTAACTAATGCATCTAGCAAAAAGTAATAAGTTCTTTCCCCTAACTATTCAGTATTTTGCCAAGAGATAATAACTCTATAATAGGCGTCTTGAATAAAACTGAAGTTCGATGGGGCCAAGTCTGGCCAGTGGAGCATTTTGAAGCCAATTAATTAATTTTAGCCAACCCAAGACATGTGACATGGCGCATTATCCTCTTGAAACAGATTTTTTTCCCGCTAAAGCAGGCCTTTTTTCACGAATTTTTCGGTACAGCTGTTTTTCGCAGCTTAGTTTTTGTTTCTTGCGGTCCATCCAATCATCTGTTGTGAGGCCTTTACTTTCCATTGCTTCTTCCACCTCGTTTTTCCATGTTCTTCTTTGGTCTTCCCTTCTTTCTGCGATTTGGTGTATGCCACTTTAGTTTTTTTACTTGGCCATCGTGTATCATTCATTCTTTGGACATGTCCGTACCATTTCAATCTTTATTATATCAATATCAATTCCCATTTTTCTTCTAATTTCAATGTTCCTTGGCCCATCCATTCCTAGTCAGTCCACAACATCTTCTCAAATATTTAGTTCATTTCCATCGCCTGTATCTGAGAAGCGTCCTTTTTATTAATTATGCATAGCTGGATTAGCTGGGACCCATAAATAGCAAATATGAAAGGTGAAACCAAAAACAACCAGTTAAATGTCAATGCCAGTTACCATTTGTCTCATAATACAGCTCTAAGTATATTCGCTCAGCTTCTACACAGTTTTTATGACAAAGAACGTAGCATCTTAACATGTTAAACTTTTCGTTATTTGTAAAAGTAGCCATAATTATAAAATTCAGGGGTTTGGAGCAGTCCAATTTTTTAATTGCTCCGCTCCAATCTGCCTGCTCCAGCTCTGCTCCAAATATTAATAAAATAAGTTTTTTGATTAAAAAATTGGTTTTTTAAAACAGAGCTTTGATTTTATCGGATATGTGTAAATGTGTGGGTCAAAAATTACAATATTTGACCCTGACAAACAAGTTAAGTTAAATAATTGTTGGTAAGAACAAATTATTAATCTTCAAACGTTAAAACAACGGAAAAAAGTTTTTGTTTTTTAATTGTACTTAAGAAACTGGAGCAGCGGAGCAATCAAAATTATTTGCTCCGGACTCCGCTCCTGCTCCGGGCAAAAACCCATTGCTCCACTGCTCTGTGCTCCAGCTCCGTGCTCCGCTCCAAACCCCTGATAAAAACTACTACAAAGACTATCTATCGAATTACACAACCATGTTATAACATTTTAATAAATGATAGCGCAGACAAATGGTAACTGTCATTTGACATTTAATTATTTGTTTTTTGTTTCCTTTTTCATAGATAGCTTGATAAGTGTTTGGTAAAATACGAAATTTCTTGATTTTTTGAGTTGTTTATAAAAATAGATACCTATAGCAAGTAATATCTCATTAGAAAGAGAAAAAAAGCTCATTCAGCTATTTTCAAGCCAACTTGACGGCCCATTAGAAAAAATGAAATTAAGGGTAATATCTTAAAAGTGGCAAGAGATAAAAAAAATCTAAAATTATAATTACATTCTACACAAAAAAAGTACCTCAAGAAAGTACTATATATGTTATCAAATTCCCTTCTACCCGTAGGTGTAGGGATCACCTCAAGAAAGTAAAAATAAAATTGATCTAATGATTAGGACAAAACAGTTATCTGAGAAAAAAGAATTTTCAAATTTTTTTGCTACAACTTCTGAAGTAAGAGGAAATTGTACTTTTAAAAATTGATTGTGGATCCTCTTGTGCTTAAGAATAATTCATCTAATTTAAGCTAACCTATATCTCTTTTAATAAACGAGATTCCTATGCTGGAAATGTTATCTGGGACACCCTGTATATATATATATTTTTTAAATAAAAAAGTGATTGCGTTCAACATGCAGACTGAACAACGCTATAATATGAAAGTTAATTATTCTATGACAAATAGAGTACGTAATTACCAATATTATTAGATTCAATCTGAAATTGCGTTGAAATAATGTAATTCCAACTTGGCCGCGATTAATCGCGCCACTACAGCGTGAACATTGCAACACATCGAAACGGATCAACGCTGTTTAATGCAAAGTCACAGCTCGTGAAAGCGACCAAAAAACGACCAGCTACCGATTTCATAAGAACATTTTCGATATTCAGCTGGTTTAAACAATTTTTTTTCACGACTCGTTCATTGTTAATTATCGTGAGCTTTGATTAGTTTTTATTAGGCACGAGAAAATGAGATTTCCCAGGAAGTCGTTTTTATCTCGAAGGAGAAAGTTATGATTGAAGTATTTTTTGCATGATTTTATTTGCATATTGACGCCGCGTTACACGGTATTATCCATGCGAATGTTAAGTTTTTATTTGTAATTATAATACTTTTATTATATTTTTATAGCAGCCGTGGATTTAATCTTCAAGTAAATTATTTAAGCGTTAGTTTCACTTACGTTATTGTTTAATTATTAATTTTAATGAAAGCAGGTGAACAATAAACGCATGAGTTAAAAAATCACTTATCTTATTTGTAAGAAGAATGAATCTTCGTGAAGAATAACTCGATTAGTTTTGAAACTGTTGTCGCTTTGTCGGTAGATTTCTTTTATAATTATTTATTCACATGCAGCTTTCGTAGCAACGAAATCATTGGCAAAGACTAGAACTTTGGTGAAGAAACACATTTGATACGCTAAATTAAATCAGACACCCAATGAAGGCTTGTGGAATATTCGTATAACTCAAAAAGTTTAATAGATTTGTATGAAGTTACGACTTTAAAAAAATAATATTAGTTTTTCCCAGGGGTTTGGAGCAGTCTAATTTTTTAATTGCTCCGCTCCAGCTCCGCTCCGGCATCTAAATGCCTGCTCCAGCTCCGCTCCAGCTCCAGCTCCGCTCCGTGCTCCAAATATTGTTAACATTAAAAAAAAAAGGTTTTTGATAAAAAAGAATGTTTTTAAAAATAAAGTTTTAATTGTATCGGATATGTAGAAGTTGGTCAAAAATAACAATATTTGGCCCTAACAAACAAGTGAAGTTAAATAAATGTTTGAAAAAACAGATTATTGATCTTCAAACGTTGAAAAAAGGGGAAAACAAGTAGGTTTTTTTTAAATTTTACATAATAAAGTGGAGCAGTGGAGCAATCAAAATTATTTGCTCCGGGCTCCGCTGCTGCTCCGGGCAAAAACCCATTGCTCCACTGCTCCAGCTCCGAGCTCCGCTCCAAACCCCTGCTTTTTCCACAGTATTGTTTTATTGTGTTGGAATGGGTACGTACACTGCATTAAAAACTCGCGTCTTCGTTTCTTTTGATATCTCCTTACTTATCAATCATTTATTAGTGGCGTAGTAAAATTTCGTCGCTGCCGCTATTCTATTATTCAGATCTTCCTCCAATTTACCATTATCTGCAATTATTGTTTCTAAATATTTAAAATTCGCTACCTGCTCTATCCTTTTTTGGTCTGGCATAAATGTGTATTTTGTTTATAAAAACAAAAAATTATTAACAAATACGCTACGAACTTATGCAGCTAATAGTCTAAATTCTGTTTGATTTTAGTGTTAAAATCTGGGAATATCGAAATTCATATTTCATTAGGCGAATCACTTTCATATTTTAAATGTCTTGGTGGCAATTCAGTCAGGAATTTTGCTAAAGTCGCTTTACAGTATGTCCTAAATTTGTAATACTCAATGAATATTGATTGCCAATATTTTAGCACGGAAATCCGCCGTTTCTTAGTGCATACGTCGTTTAGTTTTTCTATATCCTTATAGATTTTGAAACAATATAATAAACATTAAATTGTTTTTTTCTGCGTCCGTCCAAAAAATCAGCTGTTTCCGATCAATTTTTACGCTGGAAAATACGTCTTTACTGGTTGCCATGGTAATGAGTTGTCTTTACCGGCCTAGGCCGGAAAGTAGCTGGTTGCCATTGTGATGAGTTGTTTTGTTGGTTTGCCGTGTCAAACAAGCGTCATTATACCACCAAGCGAGTTTTCACCTGTAGTTTGTTAAGTTATTGTTTGATTATGGATGGTGACGATAGTTATTTTGGTGTCAGTGGCGGACCCAGAAAAAATATTGCACGTTACATACCCGTTAAGTGTCTTTACTGGACTAGTATGCTTTCAGGACTCGCCTACGGCTCGTCCCAAAACTGCCAACTCGACCAGTAAAGTACCACTTTCCGGTCTTGTTAAACAATAACTATTGTTAAACAATTGAAATACTCCTTATTTAGTATAAACATACACAACACATCTTTTAAATTTTCTAGATTACATTTTGCGTTTAGGATTATATCAACTGTTTAGTTAACGTTTTAACGTGGTTTCGATAAAATACATCTACTGCTTGATATTGTAGCGAAAAGTTAAGATTACGAAGTAAATTAATAATCCTAATAAAAATAATCTAATGGACGGTATAAATTCACACAGACAGCTAATTTATTCATTTGTATCTAAGTCCTTGTAATACCAGAAATATTATATAATTATAGTGTAATTCGCTGATAATTACATATGAAAATCTCAACACTTCCATTAAGCGTGTGTTACGAAACATGGGGAAAAAGCACAGAGCATAATCGTTAAGTAAGAGATACATTATAATTTAAAACAACAGAGAGTCGTTAACCTCGAGCTAAAATGTGCAATGCTTGCGCTCGTGATATGTTTTCCATCCATCAAGTGCATCTTTGCACATGGGTTGGTTAGGCAATCGAACAAACTTCGTCATTCACCCGTTCATTTATCAAGCTTAAGCAATTTCCCCACGTTCGCTTTGATTTAAAGTCATGCTTTAACCAGTAAGTGGGATTCGCTGGATTAAATTATCCTGTTTAGCCATGGAACAATCGGAAAGAGACGTTCGCGTTTTTTTTATAAAGATCAAAACTTGCAGGTTGCAACAGCTAAGAATAAAAAATGATCTTAAGACGACAAGTTAAAGACTTAAATATTTGCGATTATCAACGCTAAGTACTTAATAAAAACATTTCCTCACACAAAGTGTATATTTCAACATGCAGAACATTGGGATCTTGGATAGAAGGATGGTTAAATTAGCAAAGAAGTGTGTTTTTACGTGCTTAGAAAAAATGTGAACTAAAAAGAATAGATAAATATTGTGCCAAGTTTCTGAAAGAAACATCCTGAACAACTATAGTTTTTTAAAGGATAATATCTCAAAAATGGAAAGTGATAAAAAAAATCTAAAATAATTGTTACATTCTAATTCAAAAAAGTATTATACGTCGAGAACGTACAAATAAAATTGATCCAATGACTAAGACAAAAAAGTTAAAAGAGAAAAAATAAATTCAACATTTTCATACTTTTTGCTATAACATCTGAAGTACGAAGAATTTTGTTCTTTTAAAAATTGATTGTGGCTCGTCTCATACTTGGGAATGATTCATCTAATTTAAGCAAAACTGTATCTCTTATAATAAGCGAGATTCCCATGCTGGAAATGTAATCTGGAACACCCTGTATATTAAAAATATGACGAGTAACATCGTAGGTTATCAGCTTGGGTTGAATTATTAACCTTTGAGTTCACTAGGAAATTAGTATGAACCTCTCTCTATGCGTCGTACTTTTTTTGTTGTTGTGAAAGTTCAACGAACAAATGCAAATATATTTGCTGAAACGTAACAGTTATGTAATTATATGGCCAATATTAAATGTATTTTCCACATTATAATTTTAAATACCGTCTTGTAATCATGCTCTTCCCGTATATAAGTTGTGTTACTTAACGATAATCGGAAGACTGTGCGCGCACACGATGGGGGAGCACGTGTGTACCATTTAACTAATGCATTATACATGCAGCACAGCTGATATCTGTTTTATCATAGTCATTTGAATCGAGAGGTAGTAAATGGCGGGCCAACGCAGTCCCAAGCACATCTGCACGAGCCCACAACTTATTAATATCGCAATTGCATAAGTTCAATAACCTGCACAAGATATTACTTACAACTTACTAGCAAACTGTGACCCATCTCGTTGGATTTTGAACAGGAAAAAAACTGAACAAAAACCGGCGATATTGTGGCTTTAAAATGATTTATTAAACAATGATGTACACTGTATATAAGGGTTACACATGCATTCATTAAAATGTATGTTAGTTAATATGAATACGTAATCTATTTCTGATAGTATTTAAGTGTGTCGAAAATACAATGTGTTTCAGAGATCGACTATAGGTTTGTTGCAGCAGACGATCTTGTACTCATTCATGAACTAATATAACCTTTCTTATGCGAGTCAACTATAGACTAATAAACGTACCTATTGGTGCTTGCCGTAACGCTTTAACGACATGGCTAACTGTAAATGACATTTGTGTCTATTGGGGTATAGAAATTCACGCATCGCAAGTGTTATATTAAAAAACCAGTAATACATGGGGCTGGGAGGGCGATGCATAGCTACCAGAGCTCACGTTAGTTATGAACAGCGCATGCGTGTAAAAATCCCAGCGCTAGTTTTTGCCTTCGTTCACGTACTGTTTATACCGTCCACAAACTAATTCATGAACTGAATGGATAACTGCTGGAACAGCTGACTAACCGTCCGATGAACTATCAGGGATTGTGCTGGAACGCGATATTGATACTACGCAAACGCTGATAGATAGTCCATCGGATTGTGTGGTTCACATGTGTGTTTCGCTAGCGCGGCAGACTGCTATGGGAGGGGGGATTGACCCCCCTCTTCAGCCGTTAGAGGTACAAGATAGTGGGTAAGGATGTGGATAGTCAAGGATAGGTGGAAGTACTACCACAGCATTTGCCTTAACTGTAGAGGAAACCACCTGAAACATCTACAATTACAGTCGGCCCTGGGATTCGAACCCATGACCTCCCGATTGCAAGTTAAGATTGTTAACACAACCAGCCACCGAGCTCGGTCCATAGAATGTATTTAGCTTTGCTGGAAGAACAAACCTCATTTAGTTTGATTGAGAAATTTCGTTAACTAACTTTATGATACCAGGTGATTCAGTTTTGACTGTCGAACCCCTATATCTTTGTTATTTTAAGAGAAAACTCCCTGTAAACCTTACATTTACTGGGGTTTCCTCTTAAAATATCACAGTTATAGGGGTGCGACAGTCAATCTGAATCACCCGGTATATTTTTAAACAGCGGAAAAATCTTACAAGTACATAAAAAAGGAAATATGAAATGGTTAAATGGTTTTAAATGTCTTAGCCCTTCTATTGTGGGTCGGGTCTATGTGACCCTATAAACGTTTTAATTGTTTATGACTGCTTTTCCGTTTATAATATAATTAAAAACTTTTTTTACTTTTATTTCTGAACATTATTAAACATTCTGGATAGGTTCATCTTCTGATTATGTTCATTTTGTATGCCGATTCATATTTGTTACATTAATTGTGTGACTACGACCCGTATGTGGAAAAACGCATTCGATATGTGGCTTGTATGTTACAATATGTTCGCTTACGAAGAATAGAACACAAAAGAAGGGTGCTTAAATTAAATGATGTTTTGTTTTGGTTATGCAATCGTTTTAATTCGCCACATTGCCCCTATAAAACAATATAGATATAATTATGTCGATAATAATAAAAACGATAGCTACCCGAAATCCGCGAGCGGCGTTCGGTAGGTACTTGATATGTATTCGAGATTCTAGGAGATGAATGTTTTGGGCGCGCCAGGGACGGAGCAGGAGGGGGTAAAGTGAAAAAATTTGTAAGCGTCCTATACCTAGATCTCGCCAACGGGCGACGATTAAGAAAAACTGACCCCGGTACTCGAAGATTAATGCGACTGCGACAAAAAAGTTCCATTGGGCCATCCCTCCAAAACGTACAGGGACGGATTCAGAGGGGGGGTCCCAAAACCACATTTTTCGACGATTTTACCCACCTGACGAAGAGCACGTGTTACTTTCGGAAACTTTTGTGACGGGTAAACTTGACCGACCATGGGACCCTCCCGACTGCACAACCGGGTTTCGGTTGATGACGTTTCGACGCCGAAAATCGGTCTCGAATGTCGAAATTGTCGAGAAAGATGTGACCATAATCTTTAATGGGACTGTCTTGGCTGCCTGGTTTCGGCCGGAGGCCGAAACCTTGCCAGTATCCAGCGTCTGCAAGCGACTTCAAGTTTTCGGCCGAAGGCCGAAAACCCGCCTGTACCCAGCGCATGTTTTCGGCCGAAGGCCGGAAACATGCCAGTGTCCAGCTTATATTTTTTAATAGGACTGTCACGGTTGCCTGGTTTCGGCCGAAGGCCGAAACCTTGCTAGTATCCAACTCTTACACCCTGTTTCGGCCAAATGTCGACAACGATTCGGCTTTACCGTAATTCCAAAACGGTTCGAGCTACAGACATGCGGTTTTAACTACTATGTAGGTGTTGTCGAGAGGAATTTTTTAATACAAAGTTTCGAACTTTTTGGACCATCTTCAGGTTAAAATTAACTTCATTTATAACTGGAAAACCGTTGCAGATAGAAATGTGCGGTTTTCGCCATTGCAATGCTACTTTTAAGCCAAGTTACATTTTATAACGTTTCTAATTAGGTTGACCCATCTTCAGGGCTACAATTTCGTATATCGAGAACGGGTAGAGATAGAAACGTGCGGTTTTCGTAGTTTATTAACTGTTATCGAGTAGACGAATAAGATTTTGGAGTTTCCAATGTTTCGTCACTTTTAAGACCATCATCAATTTCTACGCGCCGCGTTCTTTCTACGCGCACCGTTCTTTTTACTTTGAGCGTTCTTTCTACGTTTATTCAAGTAATTCTTTGAGCGTTCTTTCTACGCACACAATAATTTTCAAACAATCTTATACAACTTGTAATAACCTAAACTGGAAATAAATTAAATAAAACTTGCCTTTAGTACTTACAGCAAACTGTACCAAAACCTTAAATAAAGTCTGAATATAAGTGCACAATAATTATTAATCAACTGAGTTAGAAACAACGTCTATTTCATGCTGTAAACAATTCCTGTTACATGAAATAATTTAACGTAAACATAAAACGCGCTTTGTGTATCTACATATCAACAAACTTACAGACAACTATTGCTCGTGGCATTGAACTTCGAATAAATTCCGGTTGATTTAGCATGCATTACACCGTTCGCGAATTTAATAGCAGAATATCCAGACAACCGACCACATGCATACATGCAGTAAAACAAATACAAACAAAAGCCATTAAGTTAAGTCAACTTAAGGCGCGGATGCACTTAAGTGAATCAATTTACAACACACTACACGAAATTACAGTGTCCTTTACGATTATTTCTATTCCGGACGTATCTAAATTTACCTCGCACTATAAACATTTCGTTACGATATCGAACAGTAGTCTTATTTTATGGAAACTATGTTAAAACGTAAACTAAATAGCTGACACAATCGTAAATACGTAACGACACAAGATGGAATCTAGAAAATGTAAAAGATTTACAGCGTGCGTTTATATTGAATAACGGACATTTTAGTTGAGTAAGTAATATGCTTCGCAAACAAAATATTAAAGATTTTGTTGTAAAACGAACATGATGGAATCTAAAACGTTTAAATGAGGTTTATGTTAATTTTAAATACAAATCATTTTAATTGTTTTTAAGGTAACCATTTTGTAAATAATAAAAATTAACTTTCATGTTCCAAAACATAAAACGATATAAAAACTGTACGAGAAATATACAAAAGGCAACGGATTTCCGTGCCAGAATGTTGTCACTAATCAAAACGCAAGTGAATGTTAAAAATATGAATTACCAATACCTTTACTATTATTTGGAATAAGGTTGTCTAAATTGCACAATCTCCTTAATCACACTGACTTGATATTGGATTTACAGCATCTACATTTTGTAGCGGTCATTTGTGAACATCTTAAAACGTTAAGCCAATTATTATCATTAAAGGTTTGTACATACAAATAAATAAAAATTAAACATGAAGTTCAGCCTAGTAGTGTTCATTGTGTGGAAAAAAATAATAAAACCAAAGTGTATGAAGGTGGCAAGTAGGGGTGGGCGATATCCAAATTTCGATATCGAATATCGATATCGAAATTATATCGATATATATCGATATATCGATATATCGACATATCGATATATCGACATATCGATATATCGGAATATCGATATATCGATATATATCGACATATCGAAATTGCGAAATAAAAGCGGCGCGAAGCTAAAAAAAAGTCGGTAAAAAAGTGAAAAAGAGACTGGTGGCCTAAAAAAAAAAAAAAGCTTCTCGCCCTTAAAATATCGATATGTCGGAATGTCGGAATATCGATATTCCGATATATTGATATATCGATATTCCGATATATCGATATTCCGATACATCGATATTCCGATATATCGATATTCCGATATATCGATATATCGATATTCCGATATATCGATATATCGATATCCGATATTTCGATATATCGATATCAAAATTATATCGATATTTATCGATATATCGATATATCGCCCACCCCTAGTGGCAAGTATAAGATAATTTGTCACAGTTTAATTAAAATTAATTTCTTGCACTTCTGTAACAATGACATTTTAAATCGAACCGCAGTAAATTGTAATTGCTGTTATGGATCGACACTTTAGAACCAAAGTAAACGGCGAAATTTTTAATTTCTTAGATTCTACTTGTACACATCTGACCTTCCACGACGAGTAACACAATAACCGAAACATTCGCAGATAATGTCGTCATCATGGCAATGGACGAAGATCCTTTAACAGCATCCACTCATCTGCAAGACCATCTCAACATACTACAAGATTGGTCGGAAAGATGGACAGTTGACATAAATGAAACTTATCACTACAATTTGAAAGTGGAAGTGGTCAAAAAGGTAATAAGTAACTTCGGCACTTTTATACGAAAATGAAACGTGGACACTCACAAATAAAAATAGTAGCCGAGTGAATGCAGGTGAAATAAGATTTTTAAGAAAAATCCAAGGAAAAACCATAAAAGATAGAATCAGAAATGAAACTTATAAAGAACAATTAAAGGTAAAAATCAGTTGAAACAAAAATACAAGAAAGACAGCTGGGATGGTATACCATTTCTCTTGGACACAATCAAAGGAAGAAGCGGTAGACATTATGATAGATTGTAGCTTCATGCAAATCCGCCCCTCCAATCATTTTTGCAAAGCCGGGACGATAAAATACTGAAAAGACGCTGTTCGACCTAAAATAAGGCGACAGAAGTCCTGTCACTGGAGAGAACCTCATCAGGACATTGGTGGATCCAAGCTAACCAGGTAAGGTCACGATATGTTGTCACTAAAATCTGATCAAGGCTGTGTTTATGTTTATTGCATCAAGAAAATCAAAACTAAATGTTTTGCAGAGGATAACCTGAAAATCTGAATAACAAAGGTAATTTTTGCGATCGCGTTGGCCATGAAACCGTCAGAGATACAATCGAAATTCTTCTATTTACCAATTCGCACATCCTTTGCAAGTAAAATGGTGCAAAGTTTTTGAAAAAATCTTAAACGGTTCTGGAGAAACACGTCAAAAACGGAAAGCCCTGCAAAAGCGCTATGATTTGAGAATTTGTGGTATATCTGTTATAACTATAACTAAATATGTAACTTGCATAGGAGTTTAATATTAAAAAAAAAACACCATTTTACTTGCAAAGGATGCGCGAATTGGTAAATAGAAGAATTTCGATTTTATCTCTGACGATTTCATGGCCAACGCGATCACAAAAATTATCTTTGTTATTCGTCTTTTCAGTTCTTTCCCTATTTTTCCGAAGGAAATGGCCAGTGGCAGTTATAACTCTGCAAAACATTTAGTTTTGATGTTCTTGAAGCAATAAACACAGCCTTGATCAGATTCTAGCGACAACATGTCGTGACCCTCCCTTGTAAGCAGATCACTACCAGTAGAATAGCTAATAGGATACAAATTCTGATAGCTATTCAATTCAGATTTTTGTTTTTAATTGGTACAAGTACCATATATTGTAACGGAGGTAAGTTTATCAACAAACAAAAAGCCTTTATTCAATATGTAAAATTGCAAGTGGTAATGGAAATGCAGAAAATGGCAAAAAAATCTATGAACCTTATTCGATTACTTTCATCAAAATTTGAACATATTGTTAGGAAAAACATGAAGAGGCACAATTTGGGCTACCTTACCTACCCTAACAAAGTCTCAAGCAAGCCACGCTCAAAAAATGTATCGCACAAATGAAATGACAATATAAAATCAGGATCCACCTGTTGCACACAATATACGATACATAAATCAATTTGTCAAGGCACACTGAGAATTGAAGCCTCAAGGGAAAGGCAGGCTAGCCCTTATTGTTTTCCGTTTGAAACATGCCCAACCTGACCTCATTAAAATAAAACCTATCAAGACACTTTTAGCGGACAACATAATCTCAAGTACCAAAAACAGCTAGGCGATTCATCAAAACAACTGTAAATTAATAAATATTTATGTATTAAAATGAAAATCTAATATAATTAGCCTAGATGCTTCCTACACAACGAACCTACACGAACAATGTACATAATGAAATGATTCATTCGCCTAATTAGTAGTCGTAAAACCAGTGAAGCCGGGTTCACTCAACTTCAAGACATGCACTCGTTCATAACAACAATAACAACAATGTTCTCAAGTCGATTATAGCATTGCTACGTCGATTAAAGCAAAATATACATTGCACGTCCACCAGACACATAAACAACCATTAACGAATAACATGCAGCACATATTTCTGCATAATTACGAAAGTTACTTACAAGTCTGTTTTAGGCTAAACCTACTTCGCGAAATCCTAAACATTTTACGAGCAGCATAAACCTTAATTACGCGCGGTTATGTAAAACACTTTTTTACAACTCTAGAAATGGGCAGCGGAGTTATTAAGTTCGCAAATTAAGATAGTCTACGCATTTCTGACCCACAAAGTAAATCGTACAGACTCATAAACGCGTTGAATTAATTTGCTTCATTAAAGGATATATCTGCGCAATTGAATAATTGAAAGTGATTTTTAGTCGAAGAGAGACGGAAAACGAATCTTACAGAATTTTTTTAGATAATGAAACGTATTTATATTAACTAAACAGAACGTCTTCCAAGTACATCAATTGTTATCTTTGTATACAGCGTGGTCCAGGTAGAAGGGCCATTATTGGGATCTGGTAAGAGGTAGGGATTGCAATCCCGGGATTCGGGATCCCGGGATCCAGGTCGCTTTTTCGTCCCGAAAATACCGGGATTTTAAATGTGGAATCCCGGGATTTTCGGGATTTAAAAAATTTAACTACAAGTACATTATTTTGTAAAAAAATTGCTCATAGTTGGTATTTACTTTTTCTTTTATTTTTGTTACTTATAAAACAGTCTATTTTTTAAATTTTTAGTGAATTAAAGTGGTGCTTTGTTTGAGTTTTCAGCAGTTTCAGCAAATTTATGTTTATGTAATTATGGATTCTAATGTATAATAAGTTTATTCAAATATATTTCATTTATTCAAATGTTATATCTAGTAATTCGATTATTTCTATAATAATAAAACATAATACGGTAGGTATATACCGGGTGTTAACCACCAGCCGTGAACATAGGGAATTAACATTGGTTTTAACTTTTTTTCCGATTCCTGCTCCCCAATTGAATTTATATTAAAACTAATGGTAACGATAGAAAGATAAAATTATTACGCATCATTTGAGACCATTAATAAGCTTAAATGTTTAATATTTAGTTTATAATTAATATTTTAAAATTGGATTAATTTTACAAATATAAGTAGCCATGACTGTCAATCTGACATTTGTCTTCATTAATTTTTGTTATCTGTCGATTTTTAAAAAGGCGAGTTATTTCTTTAACGATTTTGATTAAAATGAAGAAGAAAAAAACTATAATAGAGGAAGAGTTTTAATGGTGAAAACTTTTTACAGCATTATAGTGGCGCATCTTTGTGGAGATTAATTACAAGAGTCGTCACTATTATTACTTAAATTTCAACTTAAAATTAAAAACAACAAAAAATATAAAAGAATAAATTTTACAATCAACACTCAAAAAGCCCCCCATTCCTACATAAACAATACCCCAATCTATTATAACAACCGTTTCTCACAGAGGCTAGCTGTCTGTTATTAATTAAAGCACATTCTGCTACTATTGCATTCCTCAAAGAATTAATATTTGGGTGGCGTTTTTTATAAATTTTACTTTTAAGGTGGCACCACAGAAAGAAGTCGCAAGGTGCTAAATCAAGATATCTGGCTGGCCAATTTATTGTTCCACCTCTACTAATCCAGCGATTGGGAAACAATCGTTTAAAAAGTTTCTAACATCTAAACTGTAATGGGCTGGACAGCCGTCATGTTGGAACCAGATCTCCTGATTTTCTCTTGCAACTTCTTCCAGCGCAGGACCTACCTTGGTTATTAAAAGGTCTAAATATTTTTCTGAATTTAAATTTCCCTCAATTTTAAAAGGACCAACAATTTGGTTATTAAAAATGCCAGCCCAAATATTAATTTTTTGAGGATATTGCGTTCTGGTGGATATGTAGCAGTGTGGATTTTTCTGTGCCCAGTATCTGCTATTTTGAACATTTGGTTCATTGTTCAAATTAAACGTAGATTCGTCGGTAAAACAAATTGATGAAAGAAAACTGCGATCGTTGTTGGCGCGTTCTTGCATTACCTCACAAAAAAAATTCTACAGTCTTGATCCGCAGGAAGAATTTCCTGGTGACACTGCGATTTGTAGGGATGATAACGGTGTTTTTTTTTTAAATTTTAAATACCCCTGTTCTGGACAAATACACTTCGCGGGATATTTGCCCTAGACTGGACGTAGGGTCAATATTAATCATCCCAAAAACTCTTTCTTCCACCAAACTAGTTTCATTAATTTTTCGGTTTCCTGTGATATTACGTTTTAAAAATTTTGTTTTAATTTCAATAAAATAGAATATACTAACCACCTGTGGTGCCGGATTCTACGGAAATGTTACCGCATTTTTCAAATTTTTGCACATATTTTTGTATCGTGGTTGTAGATGGTATTGGGCGATTTATAAATTTTACGGCAAATAAATCTCGTACTCTCCGCAAAGAAACGCCGCTGTAAAAAGTTTCCACCATAAAAACTCTTTCTTCGTTATTGTAATTACTCATTTTAATACATACCTATCGTTAAAGAAATAACTCGCTGATTTAAAAATTGACAGATAACAAAAATTAATGAAAACAAATGTCAGATTGACAGTCACGGCTACTTATATTTGTAAAATTAATCCAATTTTAAAATATTAATTATAAACTAAATATTAAACATTTAAGCTTATTAATGGTCTCAAATGATGCGTAATAATTTTATCTTTCTATTGTTACCATTAGTTTTAATATAAATTCAATTGGGGAGCAGGAATCGGAAAAAAGTTAAAACCAATGTTAATTCCCTATGTTCACGGCTGGTGGTTAACACCCGGTATATATTTTTTTAAATTATTGTTAACATCTTTACACCTATGATATAATTAAAACAAATTAACAGAAGTTATAGAGGAAACAAATTAAATAAAAAGTTAATAAAAATAAATGGTAATTAGGTACTAAATTATTCAATAATTATGTAATTCTAAAAAAAATATATACACTGCATTAGCTTCTGTTTTTAAGCAAATATTTCACATTATATATAATCCCGGGATCCCTGGATTAAAACCTCTTCAATACCGAAATCCCGGGATCGTAAAATTTGGTCGGGATTGCAATCCCTAGGTAAGAGCTACAGAGAAGTTTATTTTAGCCAAATTGTTCCCCTTTCTGAGGCCTATTTAGTGATGCTTTAATGTTTTAAAAAAGTTCCAAGGAACGGTAGATAATAAGCAAAAATCAAAATGGCATTATTTTACAATCGTTAATAACTCGATTATACTTCATGGTATAAAAATACTTTTGCGGAAAAAATTATAGATTTATTTACGAACTGTACAATGAAAACATTCATTTGTTTCAATATTGTTAAAATTTATGGCTCTTTATAGCGTCTACACGTTTTTCGCCCAAAAATATTTTTTTATCATTAACTATATAACCAACTTTATCTCGTTTTTTAAAAAATGCCCTTTTTCATTTTTGTTTAACATCTAGGCTGCTAGGGAACTTTTTTAAAACATAACAAATTAAAGAAACTATAGGCACTGTTACTATAGTATATCCCATATAAGACTTCTCATATCGGCTTAAGCAGTTGGAACAACCCACGTACATACACAATCTTGGATTAGTAACCTTAAATGATTTGTAAGGCACAACACCTAAAATCATAATCGCATACCACATCTTCCTAATTGCTTTTCTTTAAGCATAATGACCATAATGCTGCCGTTCTAAACAAGTTCTCGCTAAAAGCTTATTACCTTATATACGCTATAATAGATTTTAAATTATAGAAGTAATTGTTTACAAGCAAAAACTTTTGGGAAACACTGATACAGATTTTAATTTTCTTTTACCTAAGAACAAATTAAACCTTATTGAACCTATAATAAGGGATCAAATTTCGACTGCTTGCAATAATCTTCATGAATCCGCCTTCAATTAGATTACAACTTTCATTGGCGTAGACTGAATTGTAAACACAAATAATATATAAAGAAAGAGACGGAGATTGTGCATTTGTTTCGTTTAGTTCTGCCTCTTCTTAATCCGCTGTGAGCAATTTTAAATGGGATATACTATACCTACCCGTGTTATTTCATCCCCGGTCTTCCCTACTTATTGCAAGAACTTGTACTTAAGACAAGACTTGAGTAATTTTTGGCCAGTACTTGCCCAGCTCTGCTCAAGGGTTACCTACCTATAACTGATTTTTAATGGATCTATATGTGATACCATCAATTAATTTTAATAAAAAACACACAACAGGACGTATAAAAACTGATATTTACTTGTAAAATTAAAAAAGAGTAATGTTTTAGTGACTAAACAGAAAACAAACACTTAAAAACAGATTAATCAACTCTCTTGGACTCAAAAACTCGAAATCCAAACAAATGCCACTCTAGATAACGTATTGATTCATAAATTACAGAACTGTGCCAACAAAGTCATCATTCCATTCACAGAAATAATTACACAAATGTTCAATCAATATCTGAATTTTAAATTGCCTATGCGCAATTCCGTTCGTGTTTTTGGTTTTCTTTCTGTAAACCACTTAGAGCAGACTTCAGCAAAGAATCATTAATATAGTCGTAAAACTGTCCCACTATAACCAGCAAAAACATGTTTTTAACGTAAGTAACTTTGTAAATAGCACATAAAAGAAACAGACAAATTTCACTAATATTTAATTTACTCGAAAAACAGAGTTAATAAAATAAACTTCCACAAAAAATAATAAATACATGAAATGTTTCCGGAAATACGTTTTTTAAATTGCAAATACTCAATTTTGTGCTTTCAAATGTTCCAGTAGATTGACACATTTCATAACAAACAGTGTTTTATTAATTGCGTAACTTTTGTATGGCTCAGATACGTGACGGAGCATTTGCAACATTACAAATGCAAAAGCTACCAACATAAAACAAAAAAAGAGCACCGGACGCATGCGTTTCCCTTTGCACATGCATGATTGCCTCTGCATGAACCTGACTATAATAACGTATGAATAAATACTATGGACGACTGTTCGATAAGCCTAAAACTTAATTTTAACGCTTTATTTGTTATTTTGTACCAATCTTTATTGTTTGGATGTAATAAATCAAAATTGATTGAACTTTTTAATTACGTTCGTTAACTAACATCCAACATGGATCAGGTGATCCATGTTGTACATAAACTAAGTTTTATTTAACTGCATTTATGTACCTTTAAGTAGTTGACATGTACACTGCCAGTAAGACTTGTGCATTGACGTAATCTAATCTATTTTAAGTCAATCGATTCGGAATAGGAATAATGACTATGAACTTTAAAACATAAGAACGGAACTCCCTTCGATTGCAGGCACTTTCTATAAAATTGTCGAAACAATTTTAAACATCAAAGAGTTTAAAGATATGACACTGGGTGTTAAAGTATGTCAAACCATGACAAAAGTTCAATAAACACTTTATAATAAACTTCCTTTAATAGTATATTACATAACGAGAGTTGTAAGAAGCATATTAACTACTTTAAAACTCGCGTTATGTAGCTTACTTTTTCTACGATCACATAATAGATACGATTTTAACGGCTTTTTCAAGATATTATAATTCGGATTAAAAATGAAAGTTATTAATTTGTGGTAGATAATACTACAAGGAAGAGAACCGTCAATGGACTGTTCTCAGCAAGTTTAGTTTAGGTTTAGTTTTAGTTTAGTTTAAGCTAACACAACATTTACTTATTGTTCAAAAGCAACAGATTGTAAATAAACAGGGATTTCTAAAAAAAAAAAAAATTAATTTGTAGCACTTGGCAGATAATTCTTACAATACTTTCGTAGTGTTGATTTCCGTCATTATTGCATTTATTACCTCCTTGGTTTAAAGTTTTCGTATGGTAAGCAAGTCTACAGCCCCTCTATTGCCAGTTTTGGCGAGCCGCCACTGACACATTTTTATTCTCAGTAGGTGTGACCAATTTTTATTATTTTTCTTAGGATTAACTTTACCAAACATGGTCTTTTACGTTTGATTAATCGTCGCAATAAAAGAACAAATATTGCTTTCTTGTTTGTGGTTTATTTCACATTGTATTCTAAATAGTTGCCAAGTTAACGAGTTTTTTATGGATTCGAAACTCGATTGATTTTTAACGGACACGAAAAATGCTGACTCATTCGAATGCGCCAAACGAATTCCTCGGATGGAAACTTCAAAATTTCAGCGCGGATCAGTTTTCGATAACTTTCTAAAAGGTACATTTTCGTAATATTCTGAACAATTAGTTGTGCATTAGGACACACGCGGCCGTAATGTCTTGTCGTTAATTTTATTATAGTGCAGTAAATTTGTGGTCGTTTGAAATTAATTATTAAGAAATTTCGTTTGGGCAATGATTATAAAAGTTGCTGGTCTCTGATTACGGCCGTTCCATATGTTCAGACAATCGAATTCTTTATGATTATTTATGGTTTTATACTTAACGATGCGACTGGTGGAGTTGTTAAATTTCCTGTTGCGCTTTTGAGAAACTTCGGGATTTTATTGTTAACGTAACTCCGTTGAGTCATTATTAATGTAAATAAAAATGTATAAAGATTGTGTGTTTATTTAATGCATTTATTAGACAGTTTTTTTTTTTAAATCAAAAATGAGCTGTGTGCATTAAAACATCTTAAGTTATAAAGCGGGTGATACACAAACCCATAAAAACAGCTTAAACGTGGATTTAATTTAATCTGCAATTTAAAATCCATTTTTGCACTTACCTGTGGTGGCTCAGTAAAATATGCAAACATATTATATATTTTAAATGTATTTTATTTGTTTGGAAATGCAGTAATTATAATTTCAGTCGTTTTCAAATTTTCGGGGGGGGATTTATCTCCCTAATCCCCTCCCCTGCGTACACCACTGGTACCAACCATTCAATAAAATTATGAAACATTTCATTTATTTTAGGCATTAAATTCCATGCAGTTTTAAATTTTATTGTAACAGGGATATTTTATACTTCCGTTCTATTTCAAGCATTTGGTTTGAGGTATAAATCCCTTTTTATATTAACTAATCGTCTAATGATTTCTATTTTTAAATGGAGATGTACAAAAGTTTCGAACAGTGGTAAGACAACTTTCAAATCATAGGGCACAGACTGACGCTTTTTTATTACTTGTCGGTGAATATAATTATTGATTTTTAAAACTGATTATTTCTGATAAGAATTCTACATAATTTACATCATTTGGATATTTAAGGAATAAATCACAAGCTGCTTTTTTAAACTTACTGTATCCATCAACATTAATTTTTCACCAAATTCGAAATCAAACGAAATCCCATACCAGCTTTTCAAATCTCCATCTAAGTTGTGATATTAAAATATATAATACTCTTTCCATTTCTACTATAAATAAATATTTATCATTATAAGGAACTGATTGCTGAGTTTGATCATCTAATTTAATAATTTTTCTTCGTTTGTTTTCAAAATCTGTAGATAATTCCATTTCTGTAGCCAAATTTTCACTCTTATTTTCCCATGCGGTGTCTCATTTGCTGCAAGGAATTAGATAATTCTTCTATTAAACGCGAAGCTTTAATTATAGTTATCTGACGAAACTGCAACATACATTTGGCTTTTTTAAATTTATTTTGCAATGTATTAATTTTTATTTTTCATCAATTGTTCAGCGCAAGTGCCTCGTTTGCCTCACCCTTGTCCCGGCCCTGATTTCTTACAGGCGCCATATTAAAATTTTGCCTAAGAAAGTAGTTACTTCTTCTTCTTAATCGGTTCCTCTTGTACCTTTCGGTGTCGAGGTTATTAGACAACATCCAAAACTCATAGTTCAAGCTCGCGATTTTGCAACTCCCAATTCAGCATTCGATCACGCGATCCAAAAAGAAAACGAATTGGCAAATGATCGTTCAAGCCAAAAGCACCCCATTATAATGACGCAAAATTGAGTCAAAATTGCAAAAAGACAGTTCATGACACAACGTCTTGTTTTAATAAAAGTAACAAATAGGTTTAGCAAATCTAACTCCTATTGAAGTCCTACATTTCACAATCAATCTCTTTGCAACTATTGCCCCACATGTAACAAAATAATGGTGTCGAAATCGAATATTTGTCTTCCGATGCCCATTCCAAAGAACCAGTAACTAGCTTATTTGCTCCAGTAATAAATACACAAATTAATAAAATGTTAACCGAAACTGTAATTAGACCATCAAAATACCTTGGAATTTTCATCTATTAAACAAAAAGTATTATGTTCAAGGTTTAAAGCAGAAGTTACAAATTACTCAACAACTAGTGCGCGAATTAACTCGTAAATCTAAATTTACTCCCAAGTGTATTTATCATAAAAACTATGAGATATGGAAAATTTTGATATAGCAGCTTCCTGGATTGGACCTTACAACATGGTTAGTCAAAATTCAACAATGAATTACAAAATTTCGCCTGGAAAAATAGTAATAGCTGTTCACTCTAACATATTAAAACATTTAATTTCATAGTGCAGAAATCTGACCATATTTCGTCTATCTAATTATTTATTTACCCAACTATTACATTAGGGCCTATCTGGATTAAAAATCAGAATGATCTCACCCAAATGCTCCGAATCGCTTGGTCCGGGGCGTCTGGCTTATTTCATCCTCTGACGACGTATCAGTAACGTTACCCTAGTCCATGCCTTTTGTTTATGTTACGAATCTTATTGCCAGTACCAAAATTCTTTTTAATTATTTCTTCAGTTTTCTAATCCAGCTTTTGTTCTACAAGTTCCTCCAATATTAATTACGATTTTATCTTCACTTTCGCTGTCCATAACCATTCGCATCTTACTTCGGTAATCCATAACTGTAGTTACAAAAGTTCTAAATACAACCATATTTGATAATATAATAAGCGAAATCCACAACCAATTATTGAAAATTTCAATCAGCCAGTTATGTACGTAGCTGACAAATTAAATATCAAATTAACGGTTTTGGACGTGCGTATTTAGCAGAGAATCACCCGTAGGTCAAAAATGAAAGTTTATCAAAATGGTGAAATTACTCTAACAAGCCCGCTATGATTAAAATAATTACTAATTCACTGCCTCTATTAGCCTGATGATGGTCGCCTGTATTTTATTTTAAAGATAACAGTGAGATTAGCGTCGACGACTTTCAAAAAATTAGCTTATTATTATTGTGTCAGCTGCTCTTTCATTAATAATAAATGATGTTTATTTATTACTTAACGGGGAGTGTTTTTCATTTGATGTGATTATACCAACTGCTAAGTACGTTAGGTGTAGCAAGATGTATCGAATATCATTTATAAACAAGATAATTAATTGGTAATGGTATTTGCATTTTTCTTCGACTATTTGCTAAGAATCATACACCGTAAAAATACGGTGTTAATTTTAAATTACCACCAATAATATCAATAAAAATATTTGTACAAATAACTTAATATAGTTGGATAATATTTAAAAAAATATTAAACTATATATCGTTAATTAGGCTTCTATTGCGTCAAATATTTATTAATTTTTGTCATAACTAAATTTTTGTTTTCGCCAATACGAGTGTGCTCGTAGATTTTTGTATTATTGTAAAATGGCACAGTTTTACTACTTCATTTACCCAGTGTTTAATTAGATTATGTGAAATGGACTTAAACTATTTTTATTATAAATGATTAGGCAATGTTGTTTACTAACGAATTTTTTCAAATGGTCAAAGCATGCGGATATTTCACAATATAAACTGTAAATTGCCTACAAACAAAACATTAAACTAAATACTTTAACAGATATCCTGTGGGATAGGCTATGAAAAGGAAAACCACAAAATTATTTTCCCATTTACCCATTTTTCTGTTACGGCAGATCTGTTCAGCCAAGCCCCCATTAAAATATTAAGAATTCTTTGTGACCATTTCAATTTATCATGCGTTTATTGTTTGCGTTCGTTGTCCTGAATTCCTTCCAACAATGGACTGCGTTAGTTCGGGGACTTCATTAAAATGTTGTTACACCTGCCTTGGCTCGTTTTCTTGACTTCACCTTGCTCGGGGTGTATTATTATCTAAATTGCATATTGTCAGTGCACGACCGACTTCGCTTCTTGCTGCAAATACAAAAACCTGCTCCGTGTCCGTTGCAGGCTCTTTTAAGCCGAAGGGTCGTGTCTTTGTTGAAGGTTATTGCTTGTACGTAATTATTTCCCTACAAGATTTACTTTCGAACGATTCCTGTTCAAGTAGTTGCTTGTGAATTGCCAGTGCGAAAATGAAGTTATAGATTTTATTGGTGGACAATTCGAGTTCTTTTTTAGGGTGCCCCTTGAAAAAATAAGTGGAGATATCAGTTGTGTTTTTTAATTTCAGTTCCTTAACAGAGTTTCGCGTCATCGCGTTGCTTCGTCAGTAGAAAAAATTTGTTTCGATAACCTGAACAGAACCGATTGTAATTATTGTATTAATATCTGTTTGTTTAAATCAAAGGTTCGCACTGGGGCCAATATCGACCCCCTAGGCGTCGATGAAAACTTGAAACGAGTCCATGAACCTGTAGGGGTCGTTTGGAAGCTAATGAGCCTTTAAGGGTCTTTTGGGGGTTGATGAATTGCAAGTGGTTGACTGGGGGTCGGTTAAATAAGAACTGTGTTGTATTACTACATTTCAATTTTTTAAATATAGTTTTTTTAAACTAAATTCATTTATTTTAAAACTTTTGTAATTAAAAGTCTCGTCGAGTCTTTTTGTGCAACTAGAAAGTTGTGCAATTCTTTGCAAGAAGAATTATTTAAGATTAGAGAAGATCTAGAATTAAAAGTTACCTTCAAAACAAATGGATATTCAAAAAAAAATACGGCAAAATGCCCAGAATTAAAATATTTTTGAGTCTTTATTGTTAGCCTTTCCGGTTCTTGTTTAGTGGAGGAAGATTTGGATCCTGAATAATTTATTAAGAAAAAGTAGAAGTAGATTAAATGTATCAGAACGCGGAGATTTACAGATTAAAATAAGTAAGTTTGAATCAAACATTTCAGATATTATACAGGGCGAGGCATCACTTATGACACCCCCACTTATTTTGTTATTGGAAAGAAATATCTAAAAAAGTTTCAAATAAAAGTTGATACAATGTTTTCCAAAATATTTACATGTCAAATTTTTGTTTTCTTTTGTTTTTTAGGAGTTACGGCACCATATTTGGCTTTTTCCCCCTTAAATCGAACCATACATATTTTGTTATACGGTTTGAAAGAATTTTTTTTTCCTCTTTTCAACGCACTAAAACTTTTATACCCTTATATAAAAAAAAATTGTAAGAAAATCGCAAAAGAACAATTTCTTATTAAACTTGTTTTAACAGCGTACGTTATTAATTAATTTACACTAGTAGAGGCTTTGAAAATGATAAAACGGTATAAAATTAAAAACGAATGTTAAATAAACTTAATTAACGTTTTTTTTTTACAACGGCACGATAAAACGAAAAGACATTTTAAAAAAGTACTCAACACAAAACTGTCAAATTATGATCAAATTGTGACATTACATTTTTTGTTTGCAAAACCTAATTAATTTATGATCAATGCTTAACAAAAAAAAAACTCAGTGTCCACTATTGTAGAAATTCTTTTGCTTGCGATTTTCTTGAAAAATTTGTTATGTAAGGGAATAAAAGTTTTAGTGCGTTGAAAAGAGAAAATGTTTTTCAAACCGGATAAAAAAAATTGTATGGTGCCATTAAAAAAAAAAAATATATGGTGCCGTAACTCCTAAAAAACTAAAAAAAAAAAACCTGACATGAAAATATTTTGAGAAATATCGTATCAAACGACTTTTATTTGAAACTTTTTTTGATCATTCTTGCCAATAACAAAATAAGTGGGGGGTGGCATAAGTGATGCCTCACCCTGTACATAAACATCAAGCTCAATCTCATTAATAACATAATAATGATATTATTTTCTTTTATTTTTTATAACTTGTCCTGTTGTTAATAAGTTTTTTACGTTTTATATTTACGTACTATTGCTGACTTCATACTAGTGTGTTATATTTTGTACAATAAATTATTAGGCATTGGAAAATGTTGCCTTTTTGATCAGTCGAACAAAATTTTATTATTGCTAAATTAATACACCTCTGACTAAAAAATTTAAAAAAATTATCATGACTATCTTGAAATTATTTACAATATGTGTTTTGGGTGCTATGTAGACAGAGAGACAATGCCCCTGTCAAGAATCATGTTTTTTTCCGTTGAAGATCATTAGGTATTAGGTCAAAGATTTAGAGTTAAAGACCAAAAAATAGGGGGGGTCAATGGCATCTTTTTTTGTAAGGGGTCCATGAATTATAAAGGTTGGGAACCCCTGCTTAAAGTTAAAACACCCACTCTAGATATATATACTACCTACATGATTTTTTAATTTATACTTCTAGATTACATTTAAATCAATTAAACATGTAAAATCGATTGTTCTTATAAGGTCCAGTTCATTTGTACTTTCAAACATAAACCATACACTGATATCGTAATTATATCAAATATGCATTGACGTGCAGATAAATATAAACGTTTTTGACGTCATAAATCGCGATAAGCAGCACTACACGCGATCGGTTTTAGTTATTTTTTCCACAGCCAACGTAAAAGTTAGGTACAGATTTCAGTTTTTATCGCCAATTTTGTTGCAACCTAAAATTAATATTATATTGTGGATACATTGTTGCAATCTGGGTAAAGAAATTCTTATCATAAAATAGTTATTGTTGCAACCGAAAAAATGAAGTTGTTAATAGCTCAAGTCTCAAGTGTATCAAAAAGTAAATTAAATGTTCTTTTACAATCAGACAAAGCTTGAACGGTGAATATTTGAATGTGTTCACAGATTTATAAATTAAGTTAAGTTGAAAAAATGCAAATAAAATGAAAAATGTTTTAATTTCTTTAAAATTAATCCAATTCTGTGAAGAAGTATTGGCAATGTCCACACTACTCTTTGGATCAGAGTTCTGAACAACTAAAACTGCAAAGCTGAAAAATTTCGTTAGATCTGTCAAGGGGTGTAACAAGAGACTTTTTTAAAAACGAAAATGTTTGCGAAAAACTACACATTAGTGCCTTATTCTGAAAAGTCAAAGGGAACGTTTAGAAAATTTAATCAGCTGAGAACATTTCCCGGCATAATTCTTATTTTCACACACATCCTGTGCTGTCATTTCAACCAATATATGTTTAAAGGAAACGACATTTGATTTCCGTACTTCTGTGCTAGCTTTAAATAAAATCGAATGTTGTTTTTAAAGTAGGAACAGCTGTGCTAGTGGAGCAGGTGTTTGTGAATCAAGGTGTATCGAACTTTTTATTATGGTTTCCATAAAAAAGTCGTTGTATTATACAACAAAGTTACGTTTTGGGTTGCTGTTTTCAGCCGGTTTAGCTGTAAGAACCACTACAGGTAACCCTAAACGTCTTTGAAGTTGTTGTTATTGTGTATGATTATGTAATTCTTTCTTAACTCGACATTGTTCTATTGTTCTTCCATAGGATGAATCGTTTTCTGGTTTTATTGTTCATGTTATACAAGATATATTCAAACTTTTGTTACGGATACACACATTAAAATATTTATGTAATTCTGTTTAGTTAATATTATTTATATGTGAGAATTTTTTGGGCTATTATTTACAAGTTCACAGACACCTAATACTGAATGTTTTACTTTATTTTGTATACAAAATTCTCACTTGAAATCGTAAGATTTGATAATTTTGAAGTTTTTTTTGTACTGGACAACATTTTAAAATAATATCAGAAAGGAGCTGTGATTAGGACTTCAAATTATTTGACAATTTTTTTTAAATAACTCCAAAAGCGACTTTTCTTTGTCTATGTTTTAATTATTAAAAGGCGTTTTGATCAGACTTTCAGAATTTGAAGAACATTCCGAGTTAATTTTAGAAAATATTTGATAGAACTTCAAATTATTTGGATAAATTTAATTAATGATGGTTTATAACTAACACTTGGTCACCTACTTGATACATTTTTTGGAAAGAGTTTTGTGTTGACAAAATTTTGAAAAAGTTGCGTACCAAATTTTTGATTATTTGGTTAACATTATGAAATAATTTCGGAAAAGGTATTTGAATAGAGCTTTTAATTATTTGACAAACATTTTGACACAATTTAATTGCCTCTTTTTAATATACAAGGCAATAAATAATTTTTTACCACGTTACATGACTAAAAATTTAATACAAAACTGTAACATACACGAATACCAGACCAGGAACAAAGACGACTTTAGACTACCGAAATTAACGAAAACAAATACACAGAACGCCTTGTACTACAAAGGGCTTAATATTTTTAATGAAGTACCTGTGGAAATTAAACAAACAACTTCCATACCAAATTTTAAAAAAACATGTTTAGAATATATGAAAAATAATGTTAAGATTTAATAGTTAAGAAAATATGTACAAATAAATATAAGCAGGGTTAAGATAATGTAAAATTAGTTAAAAGCTAAATAAAGATTTCTTAAATGTAGTACACCCATGATTTAATAATTTGAAGGAACTATTAAAAATTTTTGAATACAAGTTTTACAATTTCTGTAGCTTACAGTCGAAACGAATAAAACACGCGGTGCTTATGAAATTACAAAGTTCGAAAACGTTTAAAATCCCATAAATTATGCGGCATATAAACTCCTACTATGTACGTCCTAAGTACGTAATTTTAATGCACATACTCTTTTATATCGGTTGTTTTGTTGCTTCTTTTGTGTAATTGCAGACCGGAGTTTTTTTTCTACAAAACAGGGCGAACAAGTTTCTTCACAGAAAAAAATGGCGTAACATAATATTAACTAAGAAACCATTACAGAAGACAAATTATACACTGGCTGAAAACTCGATAAAATTACCTTTAAATACGGTTTTAATTATTCACGCCACAAACCTAACTGCTGTTTAAGTTTCCCCTGAATTTTAATTAAAAATTAATGTTAATGTAACTACCAATAAGAAACGCATAGCAGATTACTTAAAATGTTTTAAGTGCAATTTTTTAGTTCTAAAGAGCATCCGTTGCGTTTCTTATTTGAGTTAAATATTGACTGAACATAATGCAACTAAACTGGAGGAAAAATCTGCCCTATCTTGGACCCTTTTTCACGAGTAAGAAAAATCTTTTTTTTTTGTTGTTTGAGGTAAACAAAAAAGTTTTTTCTAGCAAATGTACACAGAATAGAGATTTTGACACATGCTTTTTCCATTGGATTTAATTATTATACAGGGTGTTTCTTAAATAATGCGAAAAAATTCGGGACGTGATTCCTTAATGAAAATTAAGGGGGGTCTTTCATATAATTTTTTTTCCTTAGACGTATCCATTCGGAGTTACACCCCCTAAAGGGGACTGGTAAAATTAATTTTCGATAAGGAATCAGCTCATGAATTTTTTCTCATTATTTAAGAGACTGTATGAAGAAGTTTTATGGAAAAAACTTTGTTTTTTCGAAGGATCTCCTGCAGAAATGTTATTAAATCTATCTTAAAGTTACGTTTATGCATAGCCCATTAAACCATAAAAAAAAAACACTCAATATTTACACTCTTTTTGTATTGCTTTACGATGGAATAACGGTTGATAGAATCAGAAAGTCCTCTAATCGTCTCGTGTTTAGTTAAGCCATAAACAACAATAAGCAATCAGATTGATTTCATACTCTGCGCGATTTATAGAGCATGAAGCAAGGAACCAGTTCAGCGGTTTGAAATTTAAATAAAACAAATAAAGCGTCTCGCGTTGCACAGTTCGCCGATACGTTACCGGCGACCAAATAAAATCATCAACCACAAGAAAACAATTTTGCGCGAATGGCGTGTCCTTAAAACTACTTAATTATGATGCAAAACCTCGCAAACAAAATATAATGAATATAAAGTAGGCTAGGGGACGCAAACACGAATTTGTCAATTGAGACATAACTGGAACTTCGTCAAAGTTAGATAGGGCGAAGTTTTGTGAAACTTTGTAAAGCGTATACATGTTTACCTAGACTGTTTAAAGTTCGCAAACAAAATAACAAGACAGACACAAAACGTACCTTCGCTATTTTTTTTTCTATGCAACATTTGTGTATTTATTCCATATTCAATTGATAAAAGTTTCTTAATTACTTTAAGTTGTATATTTAAAAGCGCTGTACAAAATCATTTCAAAATGTTTGCAACTAATCACATTTTACACAACATTCCTTAATTTCTTCCCCCATATTTTTGTCAAAGAATTAAAAGTTTTGTTCCAAACAATTTTCTAAAAATTTTCAATATTTCTGATAAATAATTAAGTCATAAACTCTGTTTAAAAATTATATAAATACGTTTGCCAAATTATTAAACAAAATTCATTCAAAATAATTACTAAATAATCAATAATCTTACACAAAATTTGTTAAAAATTGTTGCTAGACAATCAAGTACAGCTAGTTTATTTATGTAATGTTTTGTTTTTATTTTCAAAAACCTTTTTGATTATACCTACTTAACAAAAACAATCTTTTTTTTAAAGATAAACCTAACAACCCACACATCAATGAAACGAGAAAAAAATCTGTTTAATGGACCCATAGCCAACTATGGTTGCCATTAAAAAAGAGTTTAGTTTGGCTTATATCTCAAAAATCAAGTATGCCATGACTGTTTAGGTTTTTTTTTCTAATTCTTCGTGAAAATATCTACAGGAATTATTTCACATTTTGATTTTAACGTTGGTGGCTCAAAAAATCGTCTATTTTTAGTTTTTTCAAAATATTTTTACAAACTTTAAGGTGTACGTCGTCTAATGCCAATTTAACCGACTTTGTAATTCTTATAATAGCAAAGTTTCCCCTACAATACATGTAAATAATTGTCACCCTGTATATCCGGGGTCGCGTAAAAAATTTCAGGGTCGCGAGGAAAAAAGTTGAAGAAGTCCAGCTTCACACCACTTCAGTGTACGCTTGACCTTGGAACGTTTTCTTTTAATTTATTCATCGTTATTCTTGTCCCGCTTAAGGGCGATTCGAACGTAGTCCGTTCGTAATTCTATTCTAGGTTATTTTTTGTGATCGATTCAGCTACTTGTTGTCAATAATTGCCTATGATCTATTTTTTTCCTTCTAATTTACTAGCGTTGTTATACCCGTCGGGCCGCCGTGCCACTTCTGCAGTTACTCGGGTTTCGATCTGGGTCATGGTGCAAATTAAATTCGTAGGAAATTGCGAGATATATGCGTTCGAATCGATGTTATCGGATACAATTTATTACCGAGTGCTTCTCGTATTCTGTGTGTCATTGCTATTCGGCCGGTTTTAAATAACAATCGCCCGTCGCTGCAAATTAATTATGGAATGTTTTACATTGCGTTAGTGATAATTGGATGTTTTGTATTATAAACTTCGCTGGCAAGGTGACTTTTGTTGATAATCTTTGTGCATGTACTATTGTAATAACTCGTTGTATTGTTTTGCAAGTTTCTTCATTTATCAATATTTAATCATAATGGTCGGTGTTGAGCTGTGATTAATACACGATTGAATACGATTAGAGGACAGTGGCGGAGTTGGGAATGTACCGTGATATTAAAAATTAAATGGTCAAAGATGGTCATGGAATGGAAAACTGTCGTCCAAGCGTATATCATCCTTTCGTAGTAATTTTTGTCTAAGTTTGTCAAGTTATGTCTCATACTGACATCATCTAGAGATAAAATAATAATAAACTACACATTTGAACATTAATATTAAACACTATTAACGTTTTTATTAACAAAAAAAGCCAAATCAAAGTAACTGTTGAAGTTGTCCCCCGCCTGGTTCAGTGCACAAATTATGGTTGCACATTATTTCCGCGGAGGTGATCCCCTTTCGGGTTCCTGTACTGCGACCTATTGGTCTATTGTACCCTCTGGTGATAGCCCCTTAAAGAAGTCCTATGTTTTTGAAAATTTCCAGGATCTTCTTTAAGGGTGTTTTTCTTAACTCTTCTTGGTTGGCTACTTCCATTCCCAGAATTCTACGACGATAGGGTGTGAATCCTTCACACTGGCATAGTACGTGAAGATGAGTTTCTTCTTCACCACATCCTCTGCATATATCGGTCTCTGAGAGCCCTATTGTGTAGGTGTTTGTTTAGCCCACAGTGTCCTGTGACGAGTCTTGTGGCTGCTCTGGTGTCTTCTCTGCTCATCCTGGGCATTTCTTCTCTATTTTCTTTAGAGAACTTTGGTAGGGTAGCCTTAAAATGGACTTGTCTTGCAAATTTTTTCCAATGAGCATTATGTCCCTGTATTATTATGTCATTAAGACACCGCTTGGCTGTTCCATAGGATGTACCAACTGCGGGTTCTGGTTTGAAGAAAGGTGTCTTGTCCCCAATTTTGGCTAAGCGATCTGCCTTCTCGTTCCCTGGTATATTGGTGTGCCCTGGGACCAACCAGTTTAACATTATTCCTGCTTCCTAGCACGTTGAGTGCCCGGATGCAGTTCAGAACAAGCCCTGAGTTTACTTCCGACGAGCCAAGAGCTTTTACCATGCTTGCACATTCTTCAACAATTTTCTGAGCATGTAGCGGAGATTCAACAAAAATATGCGGATTATCAGTGCTCTACATCAGCATATTTTGAGAATTGACGTACCCCGAAAGATGAAACCACGCTTTTGGGGTGGTCTGCCTGGAAAAATGCTTGATTTGACTGCATCTTACATGGTTGCATTTCCATGTCCTTCTTTACAATCGTTCGGCATGCTTCATAAGAAAGTCCAATTTCTTAAGAGAGACGTTTCAAAGGTTTTGTAGGTTCTTGTTCCATGCGTTGACTGGCGTCATTAACAACTTCTTCTGTACGAACTGTTGGCTTGCGAGCACCTTTTTTATGAACCACAGAGCATGTTTTGCGAAACACACCCACACAATTTGTAAACATGCATAAAAACCCTTTGGTATTACTGCTAAGTCTGGGAAGTGCTCCCGAAAATCGTCCAAACATGGACGCTGACTGTTTTCTCAAATTCTGTTAACTAGCTCAACAATTCAAAAATAGGCTCCGGTCAAGTACATTTGATGCATTGTGGTGAAAACCTTAATTAAAATGATTTAAAAATAGCTTAGATTACAATAAAAAGAAAACTTCACCAGAACTGGTTTACAAATTTTGATAATCAAAAAATGATTGATACTGGCGTTGGTAATTATTTTAAAATCCTTGAGTACATATAACCAAAAAAATTTTGATATCACGCTACAATAATCTTCTACGTACGTATAATCATAAACAAAATTTTAAAAACATTGAGAACAAAGGAAGTAAAAGTTTTGGCACCAATTCAAACATTCAAAACTGTGTTGCAAGAGATAGCTAATTAAGATAAAAATCCCAATATTTCATGTAAACGAATCGATCAATCGTATTTCTTTTAACGGTGTTTGACAGATACATGTCGGCGATATTTTTTTAACGTTGGTGATATTTTAGAGAAAGTATAAATGACGTGAAATACACAAAGCGCCCGTAGCTAAAATATAAATAGTTTTTGATTTATGTGAAAATAACATTTCGCTGAATGTTCGTACAATTTACTATCTCGCTAATTTAATAACCGTGACAAATACCGCGAAAATTGTATTTTGTGACTAACAAGATGTGCTCTAACTTTGTCAGTCGACATACCTAGAATTTCGTATCGTTATTGTGTATTATGGAGCGCGCAATAATTATAACATTTGCTTGTCAAGCCATGGAACAATGTCATTGTTATCCTTTTTTAAGAAACGCTTTTTAAAGCGTCACAAATTTAAGAAATTGATGTGAATTAAATGGTAAGTGTATGTTTATTTATTGAATATTTTGATGTTCATTTCATGTACATACTGTACCTTTAGATTTAGTTTATATATCCCTAGCTTTTTTTTTATATTTGTAACTTGAAGTTTTTTTAAATCGCTTAGAATCTTCTACGGAGTGTTATATTTAAAATAGCATTATATGGCATTAATAATATCCGATCTAACCTACAGAGACCTATAGTTTTGGTTTTGAAAAAGATATGTATACAGGGTGTCCCAGATTACATTTCCAGCATGGGGATCTCGCTTATTATAAGAGATACAGGTTTGTTTAAATTAGATGAATTATTCCTTGGTATGAAAGGAGCCACAATCAATTTTTAAAAGTACAAAATTCGTCGTGCTTCAGTTGTTATAGCAAAAAATATGAAAAAGTCGAATTTATTTTTTCTTTCATAACTTTTTTGTCTTAATCGTTAGAGCAATTTTATTTGTACTTTCTGAAGGTACTTTTTAATGGAGAATGTAACTGTCATTTTAGATTTTTTTTAACACCTACCATTTTCGAGATATTACCCCAAATTCCATTTTTTCTTATGGACCGCGAAGTTGGCTATGGAATAGTTGAATGTACTTTTTTTTACTCGTTTAAATGAGATATTACTTGCTATACCTATTTTTATAAACAAGTCACAAAATGAAAAAAAAATCGTATTTTACCCATGACTTATCAAGCTATCTATGAAAATAAAAACAAAAAACAACTAATTAAATGTCAAATGACAGTTGCCATTTGTCTGCGGTATCATTTATTAGAATTTCATATTATTGTTGTGTAATTCGATAGTCTTTGTAGTAATTATTGTTATAATGATGGCTACATTTAAAAATAGCGAAAAATTTGAAATGTTGAGATGCTACATTCTTTACCATAAAAACTGTGGAAGCTGAGCGAATATACCTGAGCTATATCTTGAAAAAAGGCAGCAAAGAGTGTATAATTACAGAAATTTGGAAATAAATTTAAAAGAATATGGTTTCTTCGAAAAACCAACCAAAAATCCAAAACAAATCCATAAAGAATTACAAATATCTATTTTGCACAGTTTCTGTTGTAAAGAATTTAGCATTTCAACATTAAAATTTTTTAATTAGTTGTAAATGTGCCCATAATTATATGAAAACAAATTTGCTACAAAAACTATCGAATTACACAGCAATACTATACATTCTAATAAATGATGTCGCATACAAATGGTAACTGTCATTTGACATTTAATTAGTTGTTTTTTGTTTTTATTTTCATAGATAGCTTGATAAGTCATGGGTAAATACGATTTTTTTTTCATTTTGTGACTTGTTTATAAAAATAGGTATAGCAAGTAATATCTCATTTAAACGAGTAAAAAAAAGCACATTCAACTATTCCATAGCCAACTTCGCGGTCCATAAGAAAAAATGGAATTTGGGGTAATATCTCGAAAATGGTAGGTGTTAAAAAAAAATCTAAAATGACAGTTACATTCTCCATTAAAAAGTACCTTCAGAAAGTACAAATAAAATTGCTCTAACGATTAAGACAAAAAAGTTATGAAAGAAAAAAGAAATTCGACTTTTTCATATTTTTTGCTATAACAACTGAAGCACGACGAATTTTGTACTTTTAAAAATTGATTGTGGCTCCTTTCATACCAAGGAATAATTCATCTAATTTAAACAAACCTGTATCTCTTATAATAAGCGAGATCCCCATGCTGGAAATGTAATCTGGGACACCCTGTATAAAAGCTATTTTGCAGGCCGTTTATGCCCAGAGCTTGGTAATCGTTCTTCGTTATCGTTCTTCCACACTCTTCTCTCTTTGGCTTTCTTCCTCCAATTCATAATATTTTTCTCTCTAGTTCTGCCTCCACAGCTTCTCTCCATCTTTTTCTGGGTCTTCCTCCTTTTTTCTTGTATGTAGGCTCTTTCCACGCTCTTTTATTATTCTGCTGTCCTCCCTTCCCTCAATATGTCCTAGCCATTGTCTCCTTCTGGCATTTATTACTTTGTCTATGGTCGCTTCTTTGAAAATTGTATATACCTCCTCGTTCGTTCTTCTTATATAGCCCTCATGTGTTCTCTTCCCTCCCACTGTTCTCCTAATTTACTTCCTTTTCCATCTCCTTTGCATTTTTGTTCAGTACCCAGGTCTCACACCCATAGATCGCTGTAGGTCTTAGTATTGTTTTATACAAACGCAGTTTGGTGCTCCTAGATAACTGTTTTGCTCTTATTGGGTTATTTAAAGCTCCTGAACTTTTGTTGGCTTTCATAATTCTCATGTTTATGTCTTTTTCTTCTTCCATTCTGTTTGTGAGTAGTGTCCCTAAGTACACAAATTCATTTATTTCCTCAAATTCCCCTACCACTAGCCTGTTTTCTATTGTTGTCCTTTTCTCATTAGCTTGGTCTTTTCTTCGTTTATCCATAATCCCATTCTCTCCCAGTTCCTTTAAAGTTCTTGCCAGTATAGCTACACCATCGGCATAACTTATGAGGTATAAAAGGAAGGTATAAAGACTTGAATATCGTTGAAATAAGTAAATGAATAAGAATAGAACGAAACTATGTCAAAACATAAAATCATTTTTCACCCAATATGTTGTTTTTCTTCTTAGGACGAAACTATTTATTCCATCCGCGTTCATGACTTAAGCGACATTTTCTTGAAATAAAAAGTATATAATTATGCGACAAATAAAGCGAATCGGCCGATATGTAAACCAAAACTTGTGCATGTATTGCGTTCTGTTATTTTTACAGTCGACCCTGCTGTATGCGAATAAAATAAATCCTTTTTGTGGCGACACTGCAATGACAAAGCGGTAGTAAAAATCGAGATATCTTTATTAGTCAGCTAAGAGCTGTCTTATCGTCGTTTAGGTTGCAGTTATTAGTAAATTTTACGACTTGACTTTGAAGCTTTATCTAACGATGTATTTTGACCTCTCACCATAGTAATCTTTATGTCCGCCCGAGTTATGTTTGTTTGCCAATGTTGTTTAAACTTGTCACGCGTGCCAGCATAAACAAACGTAAAATTTTCCTAAAACCGTGTAGCGTTTATCAGAATGTAATGTTTTATCGGAATATTTGCCTTAAGAACGTTTGTAAATAAAATAGTTTAGTTTAAAATTTTTGTAATTTGCGAATTAAAGTTTTATTTTCTTTATTTTTGATATTTTTTTTTTATCTTGGATAATTGTGAAAGATCAATTTAATATTAAAAATATAATATAACTGTCCCAAGTAGGACTTTATAGGCTAAACTTGAGTCAAACTACTGAAATTCATATGTGTCCCAAGTTGCCCGGTCTTAAGTATTACTTGGGACAGAAAGTTTTTTTTGTTGGTATCTTGTATATATGCATATATATTTATTTTATATATAGAATATTGTTCATTGGCACCTCACCCAATTACATAAAAAAATTCAAAGTTTTTAATTAAAAAATGAACGTGGTACACGCTTTCAAATGTTGAAACTGTCCCAAGTAGCCCCATTCTACCGGTAATTAAATACACGAAATGGTGAATAAACCAAAATCAATTTGCTCTTGTAAAGTAATATTCATTGTGGAAATGCAATAATCCAAAAAATAAATGACAAGTTTTTGACGTTAGCGAAGTGAACAGTCAGTTTTTTCAATTTCCACGGCACTCTATTGCTTCAATAACGATTTGAAGAAAAATGTCGAATATCTCGAAAAGTATGAGTTTTGGGTATAGGACATACTTAACCAAATATGAAGCTCTTTTAAAGACGAATTCGATGACATAAAAAAAATGCAGGGGTTCGCATTTGAAAAAAAATCGAGTTACGAGCTTTTGAAAATCATGGAAGTTGTCACCTATTTATAAACACTCCTGTATGTGTGATTCAAATTTTTTCATATCGAGCGAACAGAGAATTTTTTTCTGCATGTCCATACCAAATTACAACTCTGTATTTCAAAATAACTTCAGGAGAATTTTTTAAATAAAGACTTAAAACATTGAATAATTTAAAAAACTAATTTTTTTTTACAACGCCGTATAAAAACCTGTAGTATTTTATATTGATGCAAGCTAAAATTAAGGCGATCAAAAATATTAAATAAAAAATTGGGTGTTGTATTTGAAATATAAAAGTTGCTATTAGTTCCAGAAAGGTGACTCACCCTGTATATTTGAAAATATTTTTATTGTGTTGTTTAGAAAAAACTGTATAAAATAGCATTTGATTCAACTTCTATCTCAAGCCGTTTTGCCACAATCGACCGATCCCGCACTAATGACACCCTGTATATAATTAGTTAAACCTCACCATTTAGCACTGATTTTTTCAAAATTCTTAATCATTATATTTAATTTTTCATTTTGACAAAAATTCACCAATGAATTAAATATATTGGTTATTAAATGTATTAGCACAAAACAGAAATAGCATGTGAATATGTCACTTAATTCGATAATATGGTACATTTGATTTAAATCAAAAAAATCTGATTTAAATCAAATAAATCGAATTTTTTGATTTTTTTAAAAAATCATGATTTTTATCCACCCTGGATTAAACCACACCCCTTACGCACCACTCTGACAGTACTTGTCAAATTTTACATAACGTACATTTAATTCGACAGATAGGTTAGGTGAAGGATATTTTCTGACAAAATATAACTCGTGCATAACAAATGATCTATAATTTTTGACAAATCTTCACATGCAAGTTGAATCAGAAAAAAATCGTGTTTTTTTCAGCTCAACTTGCATTTGGGCATATTTACAAAATAAATTTTAATTTTTTAATTCTTATCGTTTTACTTTTTATTTTTTCCATTCGTGACACGCCTTCAATTTTTCTTAGTATTTTCATTTCACACGCTTCTATTCTACTTTTTAGGCGATCCGTTAATACCCACGACTTACATCCATACATAAGCATGGGGACAAGTACTCTTTCATAAACTCTGGTTTTTGTCATTTTCGTGACTTTTTTTTTTGAAAAATGTTTTATGTAAGGCTCCATTTGTTGATACTACTTTGTTAATCCTATTAGAGATTTCTTGTTCTATTTTTCTCGTTCCTTCCAGTAGCGCTCTTAAGTACAGGGTGTCCCACAAGGTATGCCTTCGCTAATTTTTGCATAAATCGAATTTTTAGAACCTAGATAAAACGTTTTTACCGATAATAATTTTTTTCATGTGTCCCTTCATATACAGAGTGTCCCAAATATAGTGAACAGCATGAGAATCTCTTAAACGGTAAAAGATACGGAGTTGGTTAAATGGGTCAATATGATCTATGAGTCAAGAGCAACTGTTCTATAAAAAAAAAACTAAAAAAAATCAATAGTTTTTGCGCTATTGATGAAAAACAAAACACATCAGGTTTTTAATTTCTGCTTATAACTTTCTTAATTGAAATCACACTCAAAATATTTTTCGACATTATTAGGACACTTTTTTGTGTAGATTTGAAATTTGTCAACAAATTTTACCTATCTTCATTTGTTTTTGTTTTTTTAACATTAATTTTCTTATTTTAAATACGGCTGATGTTAAAATAACAAAAAAAATGAAGATAGATAAAATTTGTTGACAAATTTCAAATCTACACAAAAAAGTACCCAAATTATGTCGAATCATATTTTGAGTGTGATTTCAATTAAGCAAGTTATAAGCAGAAATTAAAAACCTGATGTGTTTTGTTTTTCATCAATAGCGCAAAAACCATTGATTTTTTTCAAGTGTTTTTTTTTTATAGAACAGTTGCTCTTGAATCATAGATCATTTTGACCTATTTAACCAACTCTGTATCTCTTACCATTTAAGAGATACCCATGCTGTTCACTATATTTGGGACACTCTGTATATGAAGGGACACATAAAAAAATTTATTATCGGTAAAAACGTTTTATCTAGGTCCTAAACATTCAATTTATGCAAAAATTAGCGAAGGCATACCTTGTGGGACACCCTGTATTTCAGTTGTTGTTTTGCTTGTATTTTTTTGTCTTCAATGACTATTTCTACCTTTTCTGTCTCATTTGCTATCAACATTATTTCAGTTTTGTTTTAGTTTATTTTCAAGTCATATCTTTTTAAATTATTTGCCCACATTTCAATCCGGTTTTGCAGTTCTTCTTAGCTATTTGCAAATAGTAGTCGTCAGCATACATGAGTTCGTTTATCTTAGTTTCCTGTACCTTAAATTCTTATGAACAAAGAAGTCAAAAATGTACCATGTATCCAAAAATAATCATATTTTGTTGAGCAACCCGAAGCTGCGAAACATCCTATCCGATTTTAATTAATTAATTACCAAATTCGCGGTGTTACTTCCGTTTCAAAACAACGAAATTTTGCTAATTTGAAATTATTAACGCTGCATTATTTTACTTAATAACTAGGCTCACATCGAGCGAGCAAAGCATTGAGTTGCAAAAGCGCTATCGTGTTGGTGTCGACTTGCCAAGTGAAAACGGCGTACGAAACGTTATCATCTCTTCTTTCCACGTATTGTCTAGAGACGGTGTCGTTGCCCATATAAGGGAATACAGATCCGCCACGCTCGCTTATTCGTTTAAGCCGCGCGCTATCACGAGGAGAAAGCAGCAAACAGACATGCGACTACCGTTTACACGAATTTTAGGTTTTCTTGTGCGACGCTGAACATCTCCAACGTCGGCAGCTTCGCTCAATTCTGCATGGAGGTTTTTTAGGGGGACGTAGCGATAGACGTCTGTAGTTTTTATTGAGAATGAATTATTGAGGAACCAGTTAGTTCATAACGTTCAATTAGGCAATAAAAATGAGTAGCCACAAACTTTAGTAGATGAATTTACATAATGTATAGAAAAACGTTACATAGGGTAGGTATCGGTATTAGTTTCGTCGTGGCAATCTCGGAAATTTTTAGAGATAAAGGAATGTTTAAATTAGCAAATAAAGTGTGTTTTTAGATGCGTAATAAGAATCTAAACTGAAGTGTGCAAACTGTACCCAGTTTCTAAAATATCCTGGAAACTAAATCATCAGTTTCAGCATTTATTTATTACTTTCTTATTATCAGTAGTTTTAAAGTTTGTTGTACATAGTTTAAGCAAAGTTGTTGAAAGTCGTAACGCTGTTCAAATTGCCATAACTTGCTTAGGTTTTTAATAGCAATAGACAAATATGATTGTTTTTGTGGGCTTATGATTTAAAGTTTGTCAAATCTAACTCCTCATCTCATAAGATAAAGAAGATTTCCATGTTGCGAAAAAGTTAAGAGGATCACGGGTATTATGTATATACTCGTAGTGCTAAAAAAAACATTAAAGGCGTCTTTTAGCCAAAAACACAGAAAGCAATTAGGTATGTTAAGAGGGCGTATTTTTATGTAATCTACCTAACCATGAAAGAAGGCACAGGACCAAAAACATTTATTTTTCTACATAACTACCTTCAACACTTGTACACTTAATCCAACGTTTATCGAGTTGCCGCATCCCTTTAAGAAAAAATTCTTTCGAGAGCTCCGCAAAATAGGTATTAACAGCTATCTTTAACTCATTATTAGCGGTAAATTTTCTGCCGCCTCGATTTTACTTTTAAGATTTCTGAACGAATAAGTAGTCGCGGGGTGCTACGTCAGGGCTGTAAGGTGGACGACGCAGCTCAGTAATTCCACATCCTGGAATTACAGCCTGAACATATTGCGTGCTTTATGGACCCTGCAATTGTCGTGCAGAAGCAGGTTCTTTTGTTGTCACGATAAAGGTAATTTCAATTTAAACGCTTCTTCAATTAGACCTCTCCATTGCTTGCAGTGTCTGTTTCCATATATTTGATAAGCAGAACCTCTCCTTCGTCCCAAAAAAATGGTTGCTATTAGTTTTCCGGCCGAACACTGTGTTTTGGGTTAATTTTGGGGGGGGGGCGAATCTTTGTGAACCCACTGCATAGACTGTTTTGGCCTTTTGTGGGGGAGGCGAACATTTTTAAACCTACTCCATAGAGTCTTGTTTGGTAGGAGAAACCCAGTAATACACAAGTCTCATACCCGGTGAAAAAAGGCTCTTTTCTTTCTTTGAAGCGATTAAATTGTTTTGGGATTTTTTTTTCCTGATATGTTTTTGCTCCGGCGTAAGGAACCTTGGAATCCAACGCGCAGACTTTTTCTTCATACTCAAATCGTCGCGCCAAACTTTCCAAACAATTGTTTCGGATACCCCAACTTTCCTGGCAATGAAGGACAACTCCATCCGCCGATCTGACAGCACCAAATCTTCAATTTTTCGAACCATGTCTTCAGTTCTTTCCTTAACTGGTCGACTTGATTTTGGATCATCCTATATAGTAGAGTTCCCGACCCCAGCGAAACTCTTAGACTAAAATTTTACTTGGAATGAACATGGGGCTTCATTTCGGGTCGGATATTTTGGTAAAGTACCGAGTTAGAGTAAAATGTTACTAAATAAATGAAAAAACAAGGCTGGTGACCTAAAAAAAATATTTTATTTTGGCATTTTATGTTTATGGCTGGGTAAAGATTACATAAAAGTACGCCTTCGTAGTAAGTCTTTTTATATAATCATTGTCAAGTCTAAATCTGTGAGTTTAAAAGTTTTTTACTCCATTTGTTTTTGATGGTCTTTGAAAAATTTGCAACGTTTAAGACTATTACTAAATGTATATTTTTTATTGCAGGATGGAGGTTCCGCCATTGCAGGAGACGAGGTGGATGCGAACCGGGGATCCAAAAGGTAAGCAAAAGCATCTTTCTTTATGTATCCAACACACTCCTGCGGTCGTAAAATCGTAAATTTGTATACGTTGCCGGCAATAAAGTTTACGTTTGGATTGTTAAAATTTTTATTAGGTCGGTTTCGATTAATTGAATTCTATTTCCATTCTAATATTGGACGTAATTTAGCTGGCACGTTTAATGAAGTAAATTGAGTAAATATTACGCTAGTTACAGTTTTTCTTGCGTTGTGCCGTTCTTCAACCAGTTTATTATTATTCGACATGTTTAGCCTCGCCCAAGAACACGTTTACTTGAATTAAGTCAATTCGTAATGTATCGTTAAGTTTTAACGGTATCTTCACATCACATTAAAATCTAAACCAGTTGAAGTTACGTATTTTGCATGGATATTATCTCTGTCTACATATAAATGTGGTAAAAAATCTATGCAAATGCGCAGGGCACCGTTACTTGAATATTTATCTTTTTGCGTTCTGTTCTATAAATTTTTTGGTAAATTACGACGGTGGAATAATTAGAAGAACTTTGTTGCCGAATTTGGTGGGCTGTTGAGAGTTGAATTTTGTTTGTCTTCGATGGTTTTAAAACGGTATTTTATAGTACATGTTTTGTTTTGGTTGGATAATAATTATTCATTAGTTGTGAACTTAAAAAAATCTGGAAATATTTTGTTGCTTGGTGTCGGTGTTTTTCAGACATTTTTTTTTTACCGATCATCGCTCGTGAAATTTTACCATAGATGTAGTGTATACACCAGTGATGTCCAACCAGTAGCTTGTGAGCTCCTGGTAGCCCGCGAGGCTATGTTAAGGCGCTCGCGAGCAGAAGTTGTTCTTACAGATTTTTCATATAAGAACATTTGCCAGCAATAAAAAATATGACAGAAGACATAGATCAAAATTGCCAGCCACTAAGGCACATTGAGATCCTTTAATCGCTCAAAGATATATTTGATGGACGTTATTAGGATCTGAAGGAAATCGAACCATTATTATTATTTTTGGAATTTTGACATAAGCTTTGCAAGAACTTACGTTTGTCGACAATTCAGATATTGAAATTATGGTTTTATGAAATGATTCCAGTTAAAAGCTATTGAAAATGATTGGTTTTGGCAAACAACATCTATTCAAATACCAGGTAAAATTGCCTACTTTTTGAGTTTTGTTTTTTGCCATGAAGCGGGAGGAAGGATGACTGCGATTAAGTAGCCCGTCAAAGTATTGAAGTAGCTTAACACGTTGACTGCGGCGCTATTCGACAGTACTTTGGCGTTGACTGAGTTACATACCGCCGGGGTCTTGTAACAGCTCATCTTTGCTGTGCGTTACGTACCGCGCGGGGTATGTACCGCAATGTTAAAGACATACCCATTTAAAATCTCCGCACAGGAGTAATGTTTTGTAAATTTCGCTCCCGCACAGTAGGAATGACTGCTACAAGACCCCGGGGTCTTGTAACGCAGTCAACGTGTTAAGTAGCCCCCAGCCTCAAAAAGGTTGGACATCACTTGTATACACCTTCTGTTCAGACTGTTGTCGGGAAAAATACAAAAAGTAGAAACGAAACAGTTTTTATTTATTTTTATTCTAAATGCATTTCTTTTGCTTCCGTACGACGATTAAAGCAGTCATACCTTTTTTTGAACCATTGTTTGTATTCCTCTTTCGAAATCGCTTCCAAAATCTCGTTCGAAAACCTTTTTATGTCCTCAATCGTATCAAAACGGGTTTCTTTCAAGTTTTATTTAATTTTGAGGAATACACGTAAGTCGTAGGAAGCCAAATCAGGCGAATACAGCGGATGATTGAGAACTACAATGCTTTTTTTGGCCTTAAAACCGCGAATGGGACTTTTGTTACTGCGCGTTATCGTTTAGTAGCAACTAGTTTCCTAGCTTGTGGTACCTACTGAGGAAGAACCTGATTAATCCTTGCCGCCAAGCGCTGCAGAACACTCAAATTATAATCTCCGTTTACCGTTTGACATTCTGAAACGAATCAATTGTGTACTGCGCGCACTTTTTTGTTCTTCTACACTGGGCGACGCGTTTTTGCCCAACCCCGATGTTGTTTGTCTATCAAGTCTTCTCTGCCGTCGCGAAATTTAGCAAACCACTGAAAACTCACAGCACGTCCATTAGCCCCACTTCCATCATTTATTTTAATCATTTCGCACGTTTCGGGGACTGTTTTGCCCAGTTTGAAACAAAATTTGTTGTTGGCTCTTTGCTACATCGTGTTTTTTCGACGCCGATCAAAATTACTGGCATATCTGGCATCATAACTATTGATAGGAATATTGCAGCACCATGAAACTTTTACGAAATGTAGCTGGAGTATCAAGCTTCACAACGCTATAACTCATTTACATCAGGCTCCACTAACAGCGTCACAAGAAAATCAGTCTACAAAATTTCGGGACGGAAAGTGTAAAATTAATGAAAATATATATCATTTCCACCCTGAGGCAAGAGATAACACCAGGGTCCGGTTTCTCGAAAGTTACAAGCCTCGTAATACAAGTCCGTAGCTTAGCTACACGTGTAGTTTTCGTGTGGTTTCCATGGAAACTACAGGTGTAGCTAAGCTACGGACTTGTATTACAAGGCTTGTAAGTTTCGAGAAACAGGACCCAGCTCTAAATAACTTTTTTCGCACATATCGATGCATGTAAAAAATGAGAATTGGTAGCGTGCGTTGAACTTTAGGAGCCACAAACTATTGTAAACTAAGATTTATTTGCCCCTCTACGGTGTTTTTGCTCCCGTTGAGAATTTCTGGTGTAGGTGATAAATGTGCGTATCTTTTTTTGGTTAAATAAAAATTCCTATCCTATCCGTTTCTCTTTTAAACGCTTTTAGGGAAAAGTATTTCCTTTTTCTCTTCAACAATCTTACGCCCTTCTATACCGTTAAGTGCGATTTTTTTTACCTAGTTAATAAGCGTAGATTATAATCATACTTTTGTTCTGGCTGACCAGCATTAAAAAAAAACTTAAATAAGATAAGTGATTTTGATTAATTGAAAATGAAAACACACACTTTGCTGCGATTGAAATCTATTTTGTTATCGTATTAACAATCATTATGTAAAGCGAAAATTTGTATGTCGAATTATTTATTACACCTACGATAATTGTGTCGACTAACAGTTGCGGAATTTTTTAAATGCATCTAAATAACAAACAATATTTGTATTAATTAAATGTTTTTCAAATAGAACAATGTACTTTCTTCTGTGCAGAGATAGTATCCAGATTATATGATACGTTTCTAAAGGCTTTACTTTCTATAAAATATTTTTATTCAGGAATTAAAAACTAATTTAGATAATAAGTTAGTTTTGTAGTTCGTTTGCGATATAATTATTCATGCGTTACGGAAAATGGTTCGAAGAATATTTGAACTAACAGTATTTTGTTGTCCGTACTGTATGAGTTAATCGATACGAAATATTTAGGAACCTTTAGTGACAAAATTAATTAATTTAAAAGTGCACATAGTTAATATTTGTACTTCAGAATAATCTACCTAAAATAACATAAAATTTATCTATTTATAATTGTTTTTCATAGTGAAAAATATTTTTGTTTTAAACTTTTGTAATTTTTTTCCAGAAACTTGTTAACATTAGTCAATGAAAATTTTTCAGGTCAATAAATTTATTTTGTAACTTTGCTAATTTATTTAATTATCTAGCTCTTATAATAACGAAATAGATTATTGTCAAATTGTTTATAGTTTCTTTTAACATTCGTCGCGTGTTCTTAATGTTTGTTATTTCGATCAAACGTTGCATAATAACGTTTCGCAACACTTCATGAGTGCGTACATGGATGTCGAAAGTAGTTTTTCAAATACGCCGGTTACGCTCGCGTCGATATTGTTTAAAAAGCGATTGTTTTTTGTTTCACTTGTTGACTACTGTCACACATATATTAATGCGTAAGCGTGCTCGCGTATATGGGGAAGTCGCGTCGGTCGTACTTCTTTTGTTCTGCGTTATTTTTAATGTGGTCCGCGCCGAAACAGGCACAGTGAAAGTGTGCTGTAGGATCTTGAAAAATGACGTTTTGTCTCGAATGCGCCTAACGCTACTACGTTCAGTGGCGTACCAAGTTTTTGGGTCCTTTATTTTCATCAAAATAAATTTTAATTGGGTACAAGCACCAGTTCTGAACCTGTGGGCCGCGGTCCCCCAGGGGTCCGCTGTATCATCTGAGGGGACAGGAAATTATTTGTTTACATAAATTTTATAAATATTCTTTACGTTATGAACAAACAGCATTGATGAACTACCGCAGGTTCTACAAATCGACTACCCACTGCACAGGGTGGACCAAATTCTCTTTCACATAAAGTCATGGCCAACTAGAGTTTCCATTCAAAAAAATGTAAGTTTACTTCATATCTCGAAAATCAAGGTTGCTAAAAAAAATTATTTTGTTTTTAAGTTGAGCATAAAAATGTGTATAGAAAACCTTAATAAAATTTTGTTTTATTTTAATAAATAGAGAAGTTATAGTAAATTTTCTAAAATGATGAAATTTCATTTTCCGTCTGTAGTGCCAAAATGAAAAGTGATATGAAAAATCTGATTACATAGGCGTTCTATCCTCAAAAAACTAGCCGAAGAGACCGATATCAGATTTTCGCTAACTATTACGGTAATCTCGATTACCCTGTAAAACATTCGAATTTGGTCCAGCCTGTACATCTTAGAGATCTTGAAGGATACAAAATTAGAACTATGGTATCATCGTCTTTCTAAAGAACATTTATCGGCAAATTTCGATGCTCAACGATTTTTCAGAAACAGAAAAAGAAAATATTGCTGATGCCATACGCAAAGATTTCCTGGTTCCGAATAGCAATATTTTAAATAAAAAATATTTTCTATCTCCTGATTTCAATGATAAATGGATTAATGATGATTTAAATGAAGATATGTTAATCATCGAAGACTTAAAATCTAAAGAAGAAGACAGCTGAGTTGAAATTTCTTGCGATAGTTCGTTAAAACTGTTGTTTAACAAATATTCTTTAATTGACTTTTGGTTGCATTTATGTTCTGAATATGCAGAATCATCAAACAAGTTGCTGAAACATTTAATTCCATTTGTTACGACTCATTTGTGCCAACAGACCCTTTCACCACTGTAATAAACAAAAAAATTATTTAAAAACAAATGAAGATCATAAACGTTGGCCTCTTTACTGAATCATAAATATTAAATGGTTTTCGCAGTGTTAGATAATTAAATCCAATACTCAAGCTGCCCTAATTTCAAACTATTAATCGCAAATTTAACTATATTTAAACGTAACCTCGAGTTGAACGTTTATTGGTTTAAAAATATGCATAGTCTATCAGTCAGGGCGACTGAGCGTTTCCTCATAACTTTTAAGGGTTTCTTCATTGTTCCACTTTTGAACTATAAATAACTCTTTGTTTATAAGTCAAAATTAATGCTGTTTAAAATATAGTCGTCTTAAAATAAACAGTAACGTAAACATATAATTTATTAAGAATAGAAAAATTAAACAATGTACAATTGCTCCATATATTTGTGGCATAAAAATGTTTTTTTCTGTATCCGTTTAGAAAATCAGTTACCGATCAATTTTTAAGCTGGAAAATATGTACACTTTGAATACATTAAAATTTAAGTCTGATTTTTTTTGTGTCGACGTTTATTATTTGTTTCTATTTTTTTTTAAAAATTAATTTTTAATACATTTCCATTGATAGTTATATGTAGTATAATTTTTAAGATTTGATCGTTTTTTCTTGTGTTAAATAGACTGTTTACTATAATTTGAATAAACTTTGAACTGATTTTTCTCGAAAGTTTTCTTATGTATGCATACTTTTTTAATACATGGTCGGATTCAGAATTAAATTCTCTATCCGAATCAACAAATATTTGTGTACTATTTAATTTAAAAAAAAAAAAAAAACTAGCCTATCGCGGATTTGACACACGTCATCGTAGAGATAACAAATGCACATCACTTAATAGAGAATTTGTCGCCGATTTCAAATATATAAGGTTTGTTGGGGTTATTTTCAATCATTAAAAAGTTATAGGGGTGCGACAGTCAAACCGAATCACCTCGTATACACCCATTTTTTCCAAGTCGCGTCCATATTTAAAAACAAACCAACAATTTCTTAACACGCAAAAAACTCAACGTCTAACAATTTCTGCAATTTTACAACTTTCAGAACCTGCTATTACTCAATTAAAATCATTTTTACGCAAACAATCTGTGAGAGAATTTTCTAAATAAGGTTAGTTGACAAACCGGGCAGACAGCAACTTTCAGAGCAATTATCTGTTACGCCTAATTGGACGTCACGAAAAAATCAAACTGGAAAAGTTACAAATTCGTTCGCACAACGCGGACATGAGCCACTTGCTTTGACGCGTCGCAAAAATCGGCGAGGGAAACTGAAAACTAACGAGCAACGATTATCACAATTAACAGAAAAAAGTTATAAAAACGAGAATTAACAATGCGCTGCCACTTTAAACGCTATAATAAGCTAATTAAGTCGACAAACGCGTTACTAGCCTATTGACGCGAAAATAATAATAAATTTAATAACCAATCGAGGTTTATATAAAACAGTTGAACGTCGTTAGTTATTAAAATTATTTCAAAATAAAACAAAAACGAGCGAAAACAGCTGAACGTCCAATTATTAAGAGGGAAACTGCATCCTGTATGGATTATTTAGCATATCTATTAAATTAACATAATACAATGCGACTGGGCCAGGGGCGTAGCTATCGTACAGCAAAAGAAGACAAAGCACAGGTACCTTACTTCATCAGGGCCTATAGAGTATAGACAGACACAAAATGTAAAGAAAACATTTTACATATGTTTAACCCTTATGTCAATAACCGAAATTCACAACGTTGTTCAATGACAGGGTACCCACCTACAGATTTTTCTGTAATAAACTTATGCTAAACGTTTTGTACTCTTTTGTAAATAGAATGACAGATTGGTCAAATCATTCAGTTTTAAGGAGGATTAATTAAGTAATAATTCACTAGAGGCTTTTTGTTTCAAGTAATCGATTCTTGATTAGGCTTTCTTGGAAAAAACATATCTTTTAGCTTGGCAGCGTTAATCAAAGATTTTAAAATACAAACAATCAATAATTTTAAAGACATTTGACCAAAGATGGTGTTGCGATGATTTTTCTATGTCAGTCAGCAGAAGCAACAAGCTTTGATATTTCTACATTATATCATTGTGAACTAAATAAAATCCAAATTAAACGAGTACGAATGTAATCTTAACGCGAAATTTTGTGTGTAAGAAATTCGCCAACAAACACCATCAACTATTTTTTACATCTGAAATACAAAATTACCTATAAATTACACATCCCAATTCAAGACCCATTTATCTAGCTAAACACGTTTCGCCAATAAATTATGCAATTAGCAATTAAATTTCAAACCCGTCGCTAGAATCTCTAGCGCGTATTTTTTTTTTTACAAATACGAACCACTTCGATTATAAAACGAATTTTTTTATTCACAAGTAAATCTACCGAAGTGGTCTGCATAATTGGCAGTTAAGTCAATCAGAAATATTTTGATTATAAAACGCATTTTTTGTTCGTAAGTAAATTCACTGAAATGGCCTGCATAATTGGCTGTTCGAGTCGATCAAGATTATTTTGCAACTCATTTTGACGACGTGGCTTTTTAATGTCGAAGACGATTAAAATTATTGCCGTTAGAATATTATAACGGTTATGGCATATACTTGACTAACTGCATATTGAAAGTGATTAATTAATGCATGTTGACGACTCGAAAGACTGCAAAATTGTGTTCTAAATAAGGATGAATACCGCTGTCATGTTCTCATGAATTTTTTATTCGAGTACTTTCAACAGAATGCCGTCTATTTCGCTAACGGTAAACAGAAGACGCTAGCACGAATCGAATAGATAACACTGGTTAACTGCAAAAGTGTTATCCGCCATATGCATTCATTTTTGTTCCTCAAAATAATGGCTCATCTAGTGACTAAGTAAGTAAGAGAAATAGATAAAGATCCCATGTTTGCTAATCATCTATTCAGTTTGCTTAAACTTAAAGTCTTTGTAGTGTTTAGTCATAGCGGTTTAGAGAAAACAGATAAAACTCAGCTTCCACATGATAAAACAGCAGTTGAGTTGTTTCAACAAGCAATAAAATGTACGGTAAAGATCCAGTGATGCATTCGACCTAAAAATTCACCGAGGAAATTTTAAACCAAAAAGCTAAGCAAGGTTCTGAAACGAATTCAAAATTGGTACCAAAATTTTGCAAGAATACAGATTTTAAAAAACTTCAGAACGTGGAAACCCCATTGAATAACAGAAAAATTTAATGAATAATATTATCTCCTATTAACCAGGGGTTTGGAGCGGAGCACGGAGCAGTGGAGCAATGGATTTTTGCCCGGAGCAGGAGCAGAGCCCGGAGAAAATAATTTTGATTGCTCCACTGCACCAGTTTATTATGTACAATTTAAAAAAAAAATTACATTTTTCTTCTTTTTTTTAACCTTTGAAGATCAATAATTTGTTCTTTCAAACATTAAGTTTACTTGTTCGTTAGGGTCAAATATTGTAATTTTTGACCAACTTCCACATATTCAAAAAAAGTAAAACGTTGATTTTAAAAACAAATTTTTTGATTAAAAAACTTGTTTTAAAAATGTTTGGAGCATGGAGCGGAGCTGGAGCAGGCATTTTGATGCCGGAGTGGAGCAATTAAAAAATTGGACTGCTTCAAGCCCCTGCTATTAACCATAACATCACCAGAGACAAACAGCGAATTTCACGTATCTTGCTTAAAGCGACATCTACAATTTTTTCCAAACAAAAATGAATGAAACTAAACCCGAGCAACGAAGTGTAATAACATTTCTCACAAAAGAGAGTTGTTTATAAGAGAATGGCCGAAATGTATGAAAATGAAGCCCGATCTTTATTCCAAGTAAAATTTTGGTTTAAACAGTTTCGCTGGGGTTTGGACTCAATGCAGGGATGATGCAAAATCAGATCAACTAGTTTTTTTAAATTTTTATTTAAGTAAATCCCCTCGGGGTATTTGCTAATATTATAATCTGATCAAAAATAAGATCAATGAATAATTTTGTTCTAACCTAATTTATCTATGGGGATCAACTAGTTGAGGCAAGAACTGAAGACGTAAAAAAAAATGGAAGGTTTTGTGCTGTCAGACCGGCGGATAAGGGCGTTCTATAGCCAGAGAAATTTGGGTACCCGAATTAACTGTTTGCACAACGATTTAGTTAGTAGTGTCTGGGCTTTTTACGCCGAAGCAAAAACTTGGAAAAAATTTCGAATACATGTTAACGCTTCACAGGCTGATAAAGAGCTGTTTGTTACCGGGGATGTATCATTGGTTTACTCCTATCAAACAAGAATCCAGGGTTCACAAAGGTTTGCCTCTCCCAAAAAAAGCCTAAACACGGTCTGCGGCCGAAAAACTAATGGCAACCATTTTTTGGGATGGAGAAGGAGTTTGCTTGTTGAATATTCAAAGTTTGAAAGAAGCGTTGAAATTAAAACGCCCCTTCATCGTGGCAGCAAAAAAGTCTGCTTCTCCACTACAATTTCAGGGTCCATAAAGCTCGCAATGTCTTCTTCTTAATCCGTCCTCTTGTACTTTTCGGTATCGAGGTGTGCTTTTCTATTTCTGTATTAAGTTTCTCCACTCCTTCCTGTCGTTAGCTAATTGTGGCACATCTCTCCAGCTGACTCCTTTTTTTTCTAGTCTCCGCCTCACTTCTTTTTCCCATTTTATTCTTGATCTTCCTCCATTTCTTTTTCCTTCCATCTTCATTTTCCATCATACGTGGTCTGTCCCAAAAGTAATGAGAATGATTTGAAAATATTTTTTTTATTGGACGTACATGCTATTACAGTTTATCCCCTTTAAAATAGACTCTTTGTGATTGAATACAGCGATTCCAGCGTAGCTACCACTCTTCATAACAGTGGAGGAAGTTTTTGCTTAAGATGTTGCTTAAAACCCTCGTCGCAGCTGTATGGACGTTTTCAACTGTCTTTTTAGGTGGATTTTAAGCTTGGGGAATAAAAAAAATCGCACGAAGCCAAGTCAGGGCTGTACGGTGGCTGGAGAAGCGTCGTAATATTATTTTGTGCCACCGATTGATGTGTGACTTGCTTGACCAGCTTCGCACAAATTGTTCTCATGTGCAGATTTTCAGTAATGATTCGGTGGACGTCCGTTATCGGTAGTCCTACCTCCTCTGCAATTAAACGCACATTCAAACGTAGGTCCTTATCCAGAAAAACCTTCACACGAGCCACATTGTTCTCAGTTCTTGAACTTGAAAGACGCCCTGCACGCTGTTCGTCCTCAACGCTTTTCCTTTCGTTCTGAACGCCTTGTGCCTCCTGAAGATTTGGGATGAAGACAAAATGGCACCCCCATAAGCTGTTCTCAACAACTGTAACGTTACGGAACAAAATTTTCCGAGTTTCACGCAGAACTTGATCGCTTAGCGCTGCTCCAGACTGCTCTGCATTTTCGCCTCTGACAAGACACAAAAACTACTACGCACTTTGCTAACGTTTCAACTGGTAAAAAGGCGCGGACTCAACTGAGTATGGCCTAACTGTATAACTGGGTTCCCCCTACACCCGCCTCAACCATCACATTTCTTTCCTGGTCCTTCGAAGCTGCGTATTAAAATCATTCTCATTACTTTTGGGACAGACCACGTATTTTCGCGTATTTACTTTCTGGCATGCTTAGTACATATCCAAGCCATCTTAACTGATCGAAAAACCTTGGATAAAGTGTATAAATGTTGAAGATAGTTATGTAGAAAAATAAACTTTTTGTTCTCGTACGTGCTTTTTATCATGGCAAGCTTTCGTTTTCTTGAAAAACAATCCTTACAAAACAAATTTGGCAGCTAAAGCCCTAATGTTCCTATTAGTGAAATTAAGAAACTAAAAATGGACAAAAACAGGCCCATAATAATTGCCTCTGGGTCTAATTCTTATGATTAATAATATTCATATGCATAAAGGTCAACTAACAGGTTCGCAATTACAAAATTTGGATCATCCACATTAACACCAATTAAAAAATTGAGCGTGCAAGAAAACTTGAGATCCGGAGCGGTACAATAACTCAACAAAGAGCAATAAAAGCACGCAATAATTATTTAATGGCTAACAAATTAATCTACTGGCCACAATTCGCGTCTCGGCAATTTTTAAATTGCTTTTTATGAGAACGACACAAATACGAAAGGAATTTACAAACCACCTCTCTCTATGGCGCAGTTAATAACTTATTATCGAATTATTATCGAATAATTGCCCGTAATAATACAATACAATAAACGCGTTTTTCCTAAACGCAACAGGAAGTCCCAGCGATATTTAGGTTAGTAAAACTTTTCTTCGCAATTCAATTCCTTCCCATCAGTTGCGTAACATTAACGAACTTAAATTAATTACTCGAGAATCGCTTCCTAGTGCAACTCGACTTTTTTTTTGTAGTTTTAACGACAAACGTTTGTTTTATTCGTGCGTTGTGTAATGTTGTTAGAAAATGCTTCCTAATTGGGGATTATAAGACTCGAATTACCATTCAATTTGTCGAGGAGAGACCGCGTTACGCAGTATTTAATGAAACCAGCAGTGATTGCGTTCGGCGAAACCGATTTATTAGGTTACACGAGTTCTGAACTAACGTTACAGATTTAAAAAGCTAAATTACTGCTTGCGCCACTTACGCAACTGAAACATTTGCGAGTTTTAGTTGAGAATTGTCGACTTCCGTAGTTGGAAACAATGCTCGGTGAAGTCGCTACCAAAAATTAATTTTCCTACTACTTAGCTGTGTTAAAGTACCGGATCTACAACTACAATTTTAGAGAATTTAAAAGCCAAATATTAAGAGTAGTTAGGAGGTTAGGACACCCAATGTTAACTTAATAAACTTACCTTTTTCATCAAAATATCACTTAATATTTATTGCAGCCTTTGTGAACAGTTTCACAGCTTCGTTCTCCTTGGACAGTAGAACAAAAAAATCCTTTCAAAATTATTCTTTAAGCCAAACAAGTTAATGAAAAATAGTAAAAAATCAATTTTAATATAAATAGCAACCAATAAAAAAAAACTGTGGGTACTAGAAGTATCATAATTAAAAGAACAAAATTGATTCCACGCAAAATAGGGGGAAAAATACTGAAGGATTTAAAAGAAACGGAGATTTGCAAACTCTTCTCTAGTCCACCGGTTCTAACCTGTGGTCCGCGGGCCCCCAGGGGTCCGCCATAGGCTATAACATCAATATCTTTTTTCATTCTTCATATGTTTTTAATGCCCGGTTCCAATCAATCACTCTGTATATACGTATATAAGTGGAGCTATTGGGGTGGCTTTACAATATTTTGTTCACATGTACCTATCGTAATTTCTTTCCATTCAATTTATCTTTCCTCTGTTATCGTCTGTACATCTTCATTCTCGGTTTTCCTACTTTTTTTGCCTTCTTTTTATAAACTCTTTCTGTCTTTGTTGTCCGTCTTGTATTGTTGTTTTTACTAGTAGAACTTGAGGTTATTCTCTATGTGTTTAATTTTGTATACTGTCTCTCTCTTATTTTTTTAAAAATTGCATTCCAAATTCATTATTCATTGCATTTAAATTATCTTTTTCCATTTTACTAATTTAGGAATGTATTTTAAATGTTAAAGATACGTAATTTATAAAATTGTTTTTCTAAATTTTACCTGCAATTAAAAACGGGTACAAAATTGTTGTTTTTCAAGATATGCGGAATTTTTATCTGAATAATTCTTGAATAAAATGTTGCTTATAAACGCATAATTATTTATAATTTAAATCAGTCTGTTAAAGTAAGATGAGTGTGTTATTAAAAGTATTGGCATTGAATGTTTCATCGATTTTATCACGCAATAATCTTGTAGGTAATCATGAAAATGATAAAAAGGTTTGGTATTTTGAAAATTGTGACTTTTGTTCAAAATTTCTCGTGGGTACAGTTATTAAATATATTTTTCTACCACCACTAATATAAATGACTCTTACCGTATAGCCTGCATACATAGTAAGTGGGTCCTTACGAACGGTAAGCAAAAAGCACAGTTTTTTTTAAAGAAATCATCAAAGTAGTCTCACGTCAAACCCTTACTGCATGCTTAGTAAGTGTGTTATAACGCACGGTAAGCAAAACGCACACTTGTCTAGAAATGTCGAAGTAGGTTTACGTCAAAATTGACAAGATAACGTGATTACATGTGTAAATTAGTCAAAAAGCCTTTAAAATCGTATTTATTATGTGATCGTAGAAAAAGTCAGCTACATAACACGAGTTGTAAAGCAATTACGCACTCGTGGAAAGATTTTCCACTCGTGCGTTATATGCTTCTTACGACTCTTGTTATGTAATACATACACGAAGTATTGTTAGCTTGCATTGTTTAATTACCACAATTTCTAAACAAGTTTCCATACAAATTTGCGAATATTTTTGTTTTTTAATAATTAATAGCTTAAAATAAAATTTTGTAGTATTTCAACACAACTTAATTTTTGGCAGTCTTCCTTTTTATACTCTGAAACGTAATATTAGATACGTATGTTAAAAAAATTACAAAAAAGTAATGACAAAAATCTTGTACAGTGTAACCCAAAATAACATAAACTCAACTTTCGGAATATCTATTTGCAACTTATTATTTTGTCTTAAAGGAGCACTAAAACAATTGGTTTTGTGAAAAAATTGTAATTAAGGACCTTTCCTTTTTTCCCTGTACCCTGCATATCATTTTGGACACGCAAAAATTAAAAATATCAAAAAACGTACCATCTAATAACCGGAAGTAAAAAACTTGGCATGAAAAATTACTTTTTGGCTCAGCTACCAAAACCATCTCACAAAACGTTTTGTTTTCTTCCGCGTACGCTTCTCCTGCACAACTTACAGGCAAAGCCTGATGGAGAACACATCAAATTCTAATACGCAAACATCCATTATTACTTTCAAATACACAATGGATGCCACACTTTTGATTGATTAACTTCTCGCTGCACGTGGGTAGTCTCAACAAAAAATTCTCAAAATTCCGTACGCGGTCCATTAGCAAATAAGGCCCGCTGTCATTAACAGTTCCTTAATTGAATACAACAGACGTTGGCAATACGTCCAACTTCCAATTATTTTACAAATGTTATTGTACCTACGGAGTAGGTAAACGAACTCTGCAAATAGAAACTGAAAGCGGCACCAAATTTGCATGGCTTACGTTTGCGGTACTAACGCAACGTTATTATTACAAATTATCAATAGCAATTTGTGTTCGGACATTGTGCGAGTACTAAATTAATTACGGGCCGAGGTTCAACAAACTTATAAACGAATTTTCGTCTATAGGTTTGAACAGCGTGAACCTATGAATAGAACACATTAATGAAAACTTATACCAAATTATCCATTAGTTTAAATTGATGCAATTACAGGATTAATGCACTGCAGATAGAGCTTTTAAGCTCTGCATGTAAAACACAAAAATAACCGTGATTCAAACCAAAAATATAAAGTAATTTTAATGAAGCTTAATCTCAGTTTTTATCTCCTTACTAAATAAATTCATACACAGTGAAGAACGACTTTTTCGACAGATACACGCTCTATAATTGGTAAGCAGATTTATACGATAATAATAACGCATTCTACAGGGTGAGTCACGACGGACGCGTCGGAGTTTTATGGCGAAACGGTTTATATTTTCCAATTTCTGTCGCTGTTAGATTATGTAAGTCAATAAGGGCTACATTTTACAAATATTTTCAAACATACAGGGTGCTTCAAAAAAGAGTGGCATATCAAAGTTATACTTTTTCTTATGGAACACCCTGTATATTTTTACATTTTTGGATTCCTCTTTAAATTTAATTAAAAAAATGTATAAGGTCGTATGGGTGTAAAGTCAACCGTTCTCGTGAAAATTGCATTTTCATGAAAATACAGTATTTTCAAAAATTTTCAACATTTAAAAACTTTGAGAAGTCTAAAGAAATTCGCTTGGAAATAAGATTGACAATAGATTATGTAACACTTTGCACCACCTACATTTTTAAAATATTATACAGGGCGTTTTTACGCTTGTTCAAACTTGTGAAACTTTAAACATCGATAACTCATTTTTTTTAAATACAACACCCTATATTTTTTTACCGTCTTATAGAAAATTTAATTCTCTTTCGAAAACATTATTACTGTTTTATACCTAAAATTGATATTTTCCGAGATATCGCGATTTTATTGTTAATTATTAGGGCAAAGTAATATTTTCGAGTAGGCTATAAAGGTAGACAGCGGTAATTTGAAACAATTGAAAGAAAGAACAAGAAAGGTTTAGTTTTATCTTTTGCCTACGCATTTTCGACATTTTTTTATAATGAAGAGCAATCTCACATTTAAATCGAGATTTCTTAAAATTATTTATGTATTTATTTATTGGACCAGTATGATCATGATTACTAAATCCTATAAACCATTTTTTTGTAGGTTTATAATACGACACTCGGTTCTACCAAAATGTCTTTGCTTAAATTCTGGTTTCACGCATTTTGCAAACATTGTGTTTTATACAGTGTGCACAATGTTTAATGTAAGTGTTAATGGTGTGTTAACTAAAATATAAATACCTACACAAAAAATATTTCAAATTGGGACCGTAGTAACTTTAATTGAACATTTATAAAAATATTTCTAGCGATAACTAAATTGTATGTAATAATAATTAAATTAAAGTTACTACAGTCCCAATTTGAAATATTTTCTGTGTATTTATATTTTAGTTAACACACCATAAACACTAACTTACATTAAACATTGTGCACAGTATAAAACGCAATGTTTGTAAAATGCGTGGAACCAGAATTTAAGCAAAGACATTTTGGTAGAACCGAGTGTCGTATTATAAACATACAAAAAAATGGTTTATAGGATTTAGTAATCATCTTATCATACTGGTCCAATAAATAAATGCATAAATAATTTTAAGAAATCTCGATTTAAATGTGAGATTGCTCTTCATTATAAAAAAATGTCAAAAATGCGTAGGCAAAAGATAAAACTAAACCTTTCTTGCTCTTTCTTTCAATTGTTTCAAATTACCGCTGTCTACCTTCATAGCCTACTCGAAAATATTACTTTGCGGTAATAATTAACAGTAAAATCGCGATATCTCGGAAAATATCAATTTTAGGTAGAAAACAGTAATAATGTTTTCGAAAGAGAATTAAATTTTCTATAAGACGGTGTAAAAAAATATAGGGTGTTGTATTTAAAAAAAATGAGTTATCGATGTTTAAAGTTTCACAAGTTTGACCAAGCGTAAAAAACGCCCTGTAAAATATTTTAAAAATGTAGGTGGTGCAAAGTATTACATAATCTATTGTCAATCTTATCTCCAAGCGAATTTCTTCAGGCTTCTCAAAGTTTTTAAATGTTGAAAATTTTCGAAAATACTGTATTTTCATGAAAATGCAATTTTCACGAGAACGGTTGACTTAAGACCCATATGACCTTTTACATTTTTTGAATTAAATCCGAAAGGTACAAGAGGAACCGATTAAGAAGAAGAAGAATTAAATTTAAAGGGGAATCCAAAAATGTAAAAATATACAGGGTGTTCGATAAGAAAAAGTATAACTTTGGTATGCCACTCTTTTTTGGAGCACTCTGAATGTTTGAAAATATTTTTAAAATGTATCCCTTATTGACTTACATAATCTAACAGCGACAGAAATTGGAAAATATAAACCGTTTCGCCATAAAACTCCGACGCGTCCGTCGTGACTCACCCTGTATATTAAATTTTTCTATAAATTCAGTAAAAAAAAGTTAAAAACTGCTGTAAATGTGGAGGAAAAATAATTAACTTGAAAACAAATGAACTATCGTTAAGTGTGAACAAATAAATTACAAATCTGGCCATTAGAATAGTGGTAAAAAGTGTTTTGGAGTGATCAGTTTTAGTTACAGAAGACTCTCAAAGCAGAGCGATCAGGGAAAATATCGTAGACTATTCACATAAACTGGAAGTAGTCTTTGCATACATACCCTACCGAAAGTAAAATGAACTTCTAGTAGACCAAATTTGTCTATCAGCAAAGTGGAAGGCTAAATTTAAGTAATTTGGAATTCTATCACGCAGAGCAAGTCTGTTAAAACCTTGTGATCGATATAATTTTAAAATTTAAAGATAAATTACTCGGTGGTAAAAATATACAGGGTTTCCCAAATTCCATTTCCAGCATGGGGATCTCGCTTATTTTAAGAGATACAGGTTTGTTTAAATTAGATGAATTATTCTCAAGTATGAGAGAAAACACAATCAATTTTTAAAAGTATAAAATTTCTCGTGCTTCAGATGTTATGGCAAAATATAAGAAAATATCGAATTTTCTTTTTTTTTCCTCATAATTTTTTTGTCTTAATCATAAGAACAATTTTATTTGTAGCTTCTTAAGGTACTTTTTTATGTAGAATGTAACTTTTATCTTAAATTATTTTTAACACCTATCATTTTTGAGGTATTACCCCTAACTTCATTTTTTCTTATGGTGACAAAAAAATCAAAAATAACAGATACATTCTCCATTAAAAGTAAAGTGCCCTAATATGGAACAGATACCTATTATGGAATACATCAGTTTTATGACAATGAATAAGCGATATCTGTTGAAAAGTATATGTACCTATTTGTACATTGATCACACATTCCCAAATGTAAAATAGTTAAAAAATATTCACTAGACATAACAGATTCAAATATATTTTTGACGTGCTACTGAGTTTTTAGGCTAAATCTTTCAGTGCAAAATATTATATGCTAGGGTAAATGATATAAAATATTTTATTGCATGTTTATTTAGCATGAGCCTTTACATTTCAATGAAATAGACCAAAATTTTGATTGGGGCCATTTCATGTTTTACATATACTGATTTTTGAAATGTCACATTGATGCCTAATATGTGCCTTTTAATGAATATGATTATGGTCACTAAGTACAGCAATATGGGTTCAGTGTCAAAAGTGTCAGAAATGGGCAGACGAAAAATGTGCAAAATACTCAAAAAAAAACAATTCTATTGCCCTACCTGTAAAAAATAAATAAAGTATCAACATTTAGTTCGAATGACACTTGAATAAAAATTTAATTTACATAAATAACAGAGTTTTGGTTTGGTTTAAGTAATAATGTAAATCAAAAAGAAATAAAAGATTAATCTATGAGCAGTTGTTTATTTTAATGTATATTTCCTATCTATGTTCCATATTAAGAACCCCTAGTATTCCATATTAGGTTCCCCGGGAGCTTAATATGGAGTAGGAGTAACATTTAAAAAAAAAATAGCTATATAAGAAATATCTACCGTAATATCGTACCAGAATTCGAGTAATGTGCTGCGTCGTATTCATTACAAATTCCTTATAATTTGTTTTGCAAAATTTTGTAGAATAAATGTGAATATTATTGCCGAATACAAAAAAGTATTCCATATTAGGGCACTTTACTGTACCTTTAAAAAGTACTTATAAAATTGATCTAATGAATAAAATAAAAAGGTTATAAGAGAAAAAAAAAATCATATTTTTTGCTATAACATCTGAAGCACGAGAAATTTTGTATTTTAAAAAATTGATTGTGGCTCCTCTCATACTAAGGAATAATTCATCTAATTTAAAGAAACCTGTATCTCTTATAATAAGCGAGATTCCCATGCTGGAAATGTAATCTGAGACACCCTGTATATTATATTAAACGATTCTTAATTTTTCAGTATTTTATAAAAAAGTTTTGTAGAGAATTTTCTCTGAAATTTTATTAACTTTAATTTGGATTCAACGAAAATATTTAAGCTTATAATTCTAGCTTACACCTTCAGAATTAAATAATTTTATTTCCCTGCTTCCAAATCGGATCTTTTTGTATCTTTCGGTGTCAAGGTTAATTAAATTTATTAGAAGTTGAATAAGCAAAATTATAAGTTTGTGTTAGTACATTTTATTGTACATTTTCTAAACACAAAAATGTTGAAACTTGTGATGTCTTATGCCGCGATATCTAAGAAAAACATTTCGAAACGTTTTGTGTTGTATTAAATAAAACAATTTGTAATGCAATAGAACAAAGGTATGTTAAATAACACTTATTAACGAGGAAATAATGATACATACATTACAATTTCAATAATTTCTCATTTGAAATATTACTTTTTTATGTTGGCAAATGTCAGTGATTTTCAATGCAAAATTACGTCAATCGTAATATGCGATTACGTACGTGTGTGCCTTCGAACAAGTTAGCAATTAAACGCTACGATTACTCATTGCTCGTGAACTAACACCGATGTTGCAATAGGGTAATTAAAATAATAAAAACATTCATGGGAACAAACGTCCGAAACATATGTCGCATTAGAGAGAACAAGATAACTTTTATATTGCGATTTGCAAATGCATCATGAACGTTAAATATTTAAGTGCACATAAAATTGATATCGCTAACTAATTGTAAAAAATATTTCACCAAAATATTTTTGTTTTTGTGTAAAAACAGTTTTTTTTTCACAATCTTTTTTACCAATGAAAATAATGTAATTAAAAGGTACGCTTTTGAAAGAAGAAAAATGTGAAAATCGAATATGGTGCCCATAGAAAATAATAACGTAAATGTCGAAAAAACAAAGCCGAATTAACTTAGCAAAAAGTTTCCGCAAAGAAGTGTTTTAGGAAATTTAAAAAAAAATCATCAATAAAAAAAGTAAGTTTTTCATATTTTTTCAGTTTTCGTGAAAATCGTCGAAAAGATCTGGAAGCTGCTTTAATATTATTCACCAGCATCAAATTTAGCAGCTTTGCCAATTGTAAACCTATTCTCTAGCTCAGCGTTTTCCAAATTTGGGTCCCGCGAAGAAATAGAAGGAGTTCCTTCAGAAATTGGTGAAAAATGCATAACCTTTTATTTCAATATAATTATGTTAATTATTTTCAACTGCTCACAAAATAATTTGTAACTGTTTTTTCGTTTAAGAAAATTGCATAGAATTTTTATATACAAATTTCGTTCAAGAATATTTTTAGCAACTTTTATTATACTTCGTTGGCAATTTTGAGTAACCATGTCAAATATTTATTTATATTTTGATGTTTATTTGTATATGGGTGCTTTTAGGTTGACTAGGTATCCGGTTTTCACTTGGAGTCTCCGGATTTTAACATCGTTTCTCCGGGCTCCGGATTTTATTATGATTTCTCAGGGTTTCGTAATAGTACTAAAAATTAACTTAACCTATAAAAACAGTACCCATACAAAAAATTGTATCAAAATATAACCGTAAGTCGGAAATACGATTGTATTGTCTATCTCTTTTTATCTAAATAGTTCACGCATTGCCTCCCGGTATGTTATTATTCCGGGAAGTCGCGTAATTCGCCTTGTTTTTTCTAAATATATTTATTACGTCGTAAATATACCCATATAACAAAATTTTGTAATTTGCTTGTTTTTTGTTTATGTATTAACATCGCATATTTCCCACCGAGGAATTTTGTTTTTATTATTAATTTTAAAAACAAATTTGTTCATAGAATTCTTTAGGGTGCCATCTCTGCCCTAGTGCTTATACATAATTACAAATGAATAGAAAACTACTACTTATGGCTGCAGTACCATTAATAATGTTACTAAACAATCAATAACGAACTGATTTTTATATCAGTTAACCTAACTCACAAACGACATGCGGTCAGATACAATTACAGTAGAATACGCATGCGCGCATGCTAAATATTGGATGCGATAGAACACGTCCCATTTTCGTTCGATTTTTTGGTTCAAGATTTTTAATTTCTGATTGACAACGGTAGGTAATATAAAATCGTATGCAATTTTTTTAAACGAAAAATAGTATTGTATAAAACAGACTTAAAAGAGTTTCTCCTGTAGCATTTCTATTGCTCAACGTTTTGCATTTCGGCAGAGAGAAAAATCAACTTAAATATTTCAAAAATGTTAAGTAAAATCTCCTGCAAACGCATTTTTAAATCGCTTTTTCAAAATAAATTAACCGTCTCTCCAGTAATGAGAAATGAAAACTTTTAATGTTTGACTTGTTTTTAAAAAAATATGAAAAAAATACCGTCCCAGTTTCTTTGTGTTATTTTCTTTTGTAGCTTTTACACTTTCATTAAACTTGTTTATTGCAAAGAAACTGCCGTCTTTTATTACTAAGCAAATTACTATACGTTAGTGTTAATTATCACATTCACCTTTTTTATTTCCCTGAAAGTTATTTCAGTCGACAAACGCCTCTGTAATGTATCCAAAGAGCGTAGGTTCGACGATGTTTATTATGTTCTTTTATCGTAATTATTTCGCATTATTAACAAGTAAACGTTTTAATAGTTGCCTCTCGAGCGCGATCTACAATAATTACAAAAGCTTAATTTTTGTGCCCGACATTGATATTTTTAAGTCATGGCTGAAGTATAATGCCCATAATTAGTTTTAAAATGGAGGATTTCCAAGGCTCTCCGACACTTTCATTATTTGTTGTAGGATTTCTTTGCGCGCTGTATGTAAATAATACTATCCGGTCACCTTGTTAAAATTGTATAACTATTTATGTGTAATTGGTTTTGTAATTGCATGTTTCTTGTTGAATTTTGCACACCTTCTCTATCGTATTGTTTGCGGACTGTAATTAAGTGGAGGTTTTTAATGTAGTAATTTTTTGTAAACTATTTTTTTGCGTTAGATCAAGGAAATATGTTCATTGTTCAGCTTCTGATAATTTTCAAGTCGTGATAAATTATTTCGTACGATTAATATAATTTAGTATTCTCCCAAATTTTTTTAAATAAATAGCTTTAGACCGGAATATGATTATCTTCAACCTGGTCGACGAGTCACGAGCTCACGACAGTGGCGTAGTTAGAGTTTGTGCCGCCCGGGGCGGTCCCAGAGTTTGCCGCCCCTATCAATAAGGGTTGCCAACTCTTGATTTGTGGAGGGGAAAGACAAAATGCGCCCCAGGCGTTTTTTTTTTAATTTTAGATATTCAAACGTGTTTTAATGCAAAGTTAGATAATGTAGAGTACTTTACCATCATCCAAAATTAAAGTTTTATGGCAGAACATATTCTGATTTTTATTTTTTTAAATCAGCTCGCCCCCCATCCCCAAGAAACTACATTTTTATGTGGGTAAAAACATTCACTAATAGTTTCCATTAGATGCTTTAAATTTACATTTTTTTTGCTTGTTTTCCTGAACAAAAAGCGTGAATTTCCTCAAAGGCACCTTACATTGCTTAGACACGCCTATAATAAATAAATGGTTGGTACCCTATCATACATTTTATTACTTGGAATTTCCGTTGTCACAAGGGGGCGGGTTTTCAATGTGGCCAGGTCGACTAGCCTGTTTTTCTCTCTAACTTTGATATAAGAATTGTTTTTTTTAATGTGAATTTTTCATTGGTAAGTACTAGCGCTAGTGCCAGCACTGATTATTATTATATATCTACTGATCCTTTATTACCCCGAGATTTTAATTTTTATCCCATTTGGGATTTGGTAGACTAAAATTTCCGCCCCAAAAACAGTTCCGCCCGGGACGGATCCCCCCTCCCCCACTGGATACTATTTATCTAACTAAACAAAAGGTTTGGGCTTCTTTTGTAAGATTTTTGAATTAATTTGCATACAGTGGGTATTTGGGTAGACTAAATATGCCGCCGCAAAAACAGTTCCGCCCGGTGTGGACCGCCGCTTGCCCTACTAGCTACGCCACTGGTTAAATTATTCATAAAGTAGGTTTTTTACTATCAGAATACATCCATGTAGTCTGCGACCTTTTTTTCTCTTTTGCCCTGATCTTACACCGGTAAATCTAAACAACTATTTCTATTTTTCAAGCAATTATAACAGTTTTTCGGTAATATACTGCCCCAAAACGCCCAGTATAGAGACTTATTTTGTTGAAATAAGCGTTCTTTCTTGATTTTTTACTTTAAATTATGAGCATTAATCGTCTTTATAAGGTGCTCAAACACTCGTACGTTCTTTTATGTAATGCAGAGACCTAGAGTTTTATTTGTATGGTAAAAAATAGTTTTTAATAGATACTACATATAGATAATACAAAATACACAGGGAAAGCTTTCTGGGGTTGAATAGAATTGTAGTACCCACGTTTAAAATGGAACTGGCTTTTGCAGATCATGCGTTTTTAGCTACAAACGAAAAAGACTTTGAGTAATTATAATCTAGATATACGGGCAAATGCATTAAAAAGATAAAATCTGGTCATTAATGTAACAAAGACGAACGCAGTGATTATAGCGAAGAACCGTGAAACTGTTTCAATTCCATTAGAAAAAGAAAGGATAGAGCATATAGCAAGTTTCAAATATTTGTAACAATAGTTGCGAAAGATGGGAAACTGTAAAAAGATCTGAACATCAGAATAGCCCCAGCTTTTTACACATATCATATTATGTCTAAAATTTCATTTTATTAAATTCAAAACTAAAGAAAAAAAGGGGTGTCCAGAACTCAGTTGCATGCGTTTAGGGTTTTAAATATTGTTATAATGTAGGTCCAAGGGATTACAAACTTAACGGATAATCAAAAAAGTGTTTTTTAAATCTAATATCTTTCTAATTATGCAATAAAACCGGATGGTTTCTTTTAAGTTTTTAAAGTTACTTCCGGATTTGGCCACTTCCGGTTTAATCACGAAAACCGCTATAGCGTCAGTCAATTCTGCATACGCACTTTTGTCAAAAAATATTGTTAGCATTTTTAAAACATGTTTCTTAATTAAAAAATTTGTTTTTGAAACAAAGTTTTTATTTTATCGGATATGTGAAAGTTGGTCAAAAGTAACAATTTTGTAATAAAATGTACATAATAAACTGGAGCAGTGGAGCAATCAAAATTATTTGCTCCGCACTCCGCTCCTGCTCCGGGCAAAACCCCATTGCTCCACTGCTCCGTGCTCTGCTCCAAACCCCTGAAAAAAAACATCCTACATCTCTTGTTGAAACACTTTTTATTTATCGCAATTTTTTAATTTGAAAACATTGGTCAGCTCTAGAAGTTAAATAATCACAACAGACTTCAATTAACTTACATAAATGGAGTTTCAACTTTTTCACTACGATTTTATTGCCTCGTACGTTTTTGTATTTCCTGTACATTTTATAAGAAATAAATTTTTCACGGAGGTCCTCAATTGCTTCAAATTTAAATTATTAATCGTATGACCACACGTACTGTAATTCTACTCGAACTATGCCATTGCGAGGCCGCAATAGTACGATATGGTCTAGTAAAGTCGCAAAAACGAAACGAGACAACAAAATTGAAATTTTATGCGCATAAATATCTCATTCTGCTGCTCTAAAAATCCATTAAAGATTCTGAGGCAGTCCAGAGCGCGCAAGATAAATCAGAAACCAGTCTGATGGACTGAAATCCATGAATGGGCAACAAATATCAACGGAAACAATTAAAATCAGATAACGAATACAAATGCGCAAGTTTTTGCAGTCCTGCGACGAACAAACGGATCTTTGTGCATGCCTAGAATTCAATCGACGTAGCGGAGCAGATGTCCATTAATAATAAAGGAGCAGGATTTGAAAAAAGTACGTCGTGTTCCATATTTTTTACTACGAAAGTTTACGAAGGACAATAAAACCAGACGGCTTCGCTAAAATGCGGATTATTTTGAAAATAATGAGTTATAATTATGGTAATTTGTAGGCAGGAGTGCTCCGCGTAATGCAATTTAGCGTTTGTTTATTTCAGTTCATTTATGTGTCTTGATTAATATCTACAAGTAAAAACAATTAAAATAAATCAAATAGGGTCTCCTGGATTTACGAAAACTATCTTTTGTTTAAACTAAATTATATTAGGTATAGTAATCATTTGTCAGAATGGAGCAAAAGGTTGGATGTTTTCTATTAGCATATGATGTCTTGTTGGTTCTGCAAGATAAGTTAAAGATCTTTGCTTTTGAGTTCAAGCAAGGCAAAGAAGTAACATTCGGTTTTCATGGAATGACACCATCCAATACCCCTGGTATCCGCCTTCCTTAACAAAGCAAAGACTGTATTGGGGATGGCGAATAACGTTAGAAAAATAAAGACGTTTGATACATGCGTAATCATTTTTTACTTCTTCTTTTTTCTTTCTTATTCTGGTCCTCTTATAGTTTTGGTGTAAAGATATGTTTTTCGACTTTTTTTTTACGTTTTCCTATATTTTTCTCCATCCTATTTTAGCGTTGGTCAACTGTAGGAACTTAGGTACTCTAACTGGTTCCTAATTCTTCTTGTCGCTGACTTTCCATTTTGCTTTTGTACATTCTTCCCTTCTTTTACTTTTATTTTCCTTATTTCATGTTTACTTATCCACTATCTAATAGCCATCTTAACTAGTTGATATCCATCTTTTCTGTAGGTCTTCCACTTCTTGATTTTTCGAATTTTATCATCGCTGATCTTATCAATTAGTCTACATCCCTCTTGGAAATCGTAACTCCTTTATTTTTGCATAAAATGCATTAAACTCTCGTCTTTGTTCTTTTCTGTGATCTCATTTTTACTAACCAAACCTTCCATCCCGTTTTTTACACATATTATACGTCTAAAATTTCATTTAATTAAATAAATAACTAAAGAAAAAAGGGGGGTGTCCAGAACTCAGTTACATGCGAATAGGGTTTTAAAGGTTGTTATGATTTAGGTCCAATGTATTACAACTATACTGATAATCAAAAAATTTTTCAAGTAAAAAGTTTCTTTTTATCAAATAACTCTAATTATGCAATAAAAACCAGATGGTTTCATTTAAGTTTTTAAAGTTACTTCCGGATTTGGCTACTTCCGGTTTAATCACGAAAACCGCTATAGCGTCAGTCAATTCTGCATACTCATTTTTGTCATAAATTTTTTCCCCCAATCTTTGTCCTACTTCGCATTTTCGAATAAAAGTGCTGGTACGGGTGGTCTAAAACACCCTGTATAAGTACACTAATTATTACCGTGCACACTACCGCACAGTCTCTGCTTTTAAACTTTTGCTTAAACTAACTCAAAAGGTTTTGTTCTGGAATCTTTGGATGATCTGAATGTTACTCTGTTTGGTGCATCCCCATAGCTGTATCCCATATGTCCATACAGGTTTTAAAATTTGCTTGTGTAGCAAAAGTTTATTATGGAGGGACAGAGGGGAATTCCTCCCGATTAGCCAGTACTTTTTCTTATATTTGATACCTATTTCTTCCCTTAGTTCTTGACATGGGCCTTCCAGCGTAGCTTAGCGTCCAGTGTAATACCTGGGTATTTTGCTGTGTTTATTATTTAAGTTGATTGGTACATGTTCAATTCTCTTGTTGGTAAATTTGGCATGTACTGACTTAGTTTCATTTAACTGTATACGCCATGTTTTTGTCCAGTTGTTGATCTGATTGGCAGCTGCTTGTAATTTCTCAGATGATTCTACTATATTGTTTCTTCATACTGCTAAAATAGCCGTGTCGTCGGCAAAGGTCGCTATAGTATTGTTTTATAACTTTGGAATATCACAAGTATACAATAGGTATAGGACCGGACCTAGTACGCTTCCTTGTGGAACTCCTGCTTTAATTTCTTTAAGTTTCGAATAAGATTCTTCTTGCTTTATTCTGAAGTGTCTCTTTGAGGTGTAGGACTGAAGAATTTGGGAGTATTGTTTTGAGAGGAGCGATCTTAGTTTATAGTTTAAACCATCATGCCACACTTTGTCGAAAACCTGCGCTACGTCTAGAAATATAGTAGAACAAACCTTCTTTTCTTCTAGGTTTTTATTTAAGATTAATATAAAAATCACTTACTGTGCATTATTATCATTGCGTTTGCTTCTAGTGTAATGCACGACTTAATCCGGATTTGTTCATAAACATAATCTGTATACTAACTTTATTTAATTTATAGTCCTTTGTTTGCACCTCATCAACAGTTGTAAAAACTGATAATGCTTATCAACATTTTTATGAATAATGTACTTACTTAAAGCAGTAGACTAGGAAATATACAAATTCCTGTTTTTTTTTAAATATAAATATTTGTTCAAACTGAAAAACTCGTATGTTAGGATGCCTTTTTGAATACTTAATAACTGGGGCGTTAACTACTTTAGTTTACATGGTTCGCATTATTTTACTTACAAGTTTAGTGTTATTTATTAGGGTACTATCGGGTTCCCGAGGCAGGCAGAGGCTGAAGCCAAGCGATTGGTGCAAAGGTGTATGCAGCGTACATAAAACAAAGAAGCTTGTGCCACTGATAACATTTAATAATTAGTAACAATTATGTACTCACCGGGGGGAACCCACCCCCGCGTGTGATGCTGGATCGCCAGGGATAATATAAGCCCATCACCATATTATAGTAACACACATAAATCTCCACTAAAGCCAAGCAAAAATCAACAAGGTGGTCTCACTCGCACACAAAGCTGAAAGGCAAAGCATGGCGTCCCACGCATTATATAAATTAGCATGTGTATCAACATACACCCTGGATCTCAATCCAGTACAACTCCTGGACAACACTCCAGCTCAGCAACCTGGACAACCGTCCAGCTAATAGACTCTCTGGTCACGTTGGGTACCGTTGGCATGCTTTGATGGCACCTGGGTGGACCCTCCGGTGTACGGCCGGATTTCTACGCTTACTGCGCCTCATCACCCAGGTGTACCCTCATGGGGCGGCTGCGGCCAGGTGTGGGCCAAGACACACAGCATAGACCCACCACCCAGGGGCACCCCCCATAGGGCAGCTACGGCTGGGGGTGTGAGCCAGGACACACAGCATAGACTCACATTCCCCAGCACTCTGTATGGGGAAATGGAGAGAAATTAGCAGCATGATTAGTACATTACCAAACGATTGCAATCCACACACAATAACACATATAACATAATAAACACCAATAACTGCAGTAGTACTTTACTAAAGGCCATCTAATACAATCGCATACTGCATGCACTACACAATGCCAACCCTTTATCTTATAACCTCACAGCATCACATACATATAACATGTATAATTCTAACAAGTTATGCTAAGACTGTCGAAAGTGAACTGTATAACTCAAGTGCCCCCGCAAGGGGTTGCGTCTGGCGAACATATAAACATGGGTCACTACCTGCTTCTAAAACCAGGAACCAAAATACGAATACTATCTTTCTTAAAATGTAACACATGCCTCAGTGTATAATGAACGTAATTATTAGCATCCTAAACTCAATAACTAATTTATCTTAGATTATCAATTATCATCAACAGAAAATAAAGGTAAAATACCTTAGACAAAAATATGAGCCTTTCACGTAATGATAAACTAAACCACATCAATTCTTTAGATATTTCTCATTTTAAGCCGATTATTGCCATACAATTTCCAGACAAATCGCGCACATACGTGAAAAATTGTACGTAAAATATTTCGCTTGAAAAAATTCCATTAAAAATATTTGACGTCTGGCAGTCGTAATAAAAATACAATATTACTGCCGCGCAGCTACGTACCGAGAGGATGAACATGTGGTTGTATTAAAAAGCCTGTCAGGAATTATTTCAACTATTGCAGTTTATATTATTAGAAGATTTTAATGCTGCCTACACTAAAACGGTTATCTTTTAATGTCCGATGTGCTAATTGCAGAGTAGTTTATTGTTTTATGGGTTTCGTGAAATCGCCTGTCATGCGATTAACATTTTTGGTGAGTGTTTTGAATGTTGGTTTGATTTTGTTTCTTTGGCTCTCAACACGATCTCAAATAGTTTTAAGTGCGTCTATTACAAAATTATTGTCACCTGTTGAAGCTTGAATGAAAATTGCGTGTTGATTTCTTCCTATAGTCGAAGCGGTTGTAGTTTGGGATGTAAATTTAGAATTTTCATTCAAACGGCAAATTGACTTATTGACTTATCCCACACATTTTTTTGTATTATGAGGATGAATAAAATTATTATTATTATTAAATAAGAAAAACCTTTGTTACAATTACTGTACATTAGAAAGTTCATTTCCATTTCAAGATATTAACACACGTTGTTTTCAAACACGCGCTGCATTGCGTGCACATTGGTTTAAATGCTGCCAACGCACCTTGACGCATTGTGTAACATATTTATATCGGGCGCTCTTTATCTTCCGTTCAAATACGAATCATAATTAGTTCCTTGTGCTGTCGGAAAGACCTAATTACAACCCATTTAAATGTTTTCAAGTTTTCGAGCACCCAAAACAAAACACTTTGTTTATCTTCACATCGACCTTGTATTATACAGGGTGACAATAATCTACATGTGTTGTATAAGTAACTTTGTTATTACAAGAGTAACAAAGTCGGTTAAATTAGCAAAGTTGGGCAGAATTTCAAGACGAATTTAATGCCATTTTGACATTTGGTCTACACCTTCAACTTTTTTAAATATTTTGAAAAAACCAAAAACAGACGATTTTTTCAATGGTAAATAATTCCACAGCCACCTATGTTAAAACCAAAGTGTGAATTGATTCCTTTAGATATTTTTACGTAGAATTAGAAAAAAATATTTAAAAAGTCATAGCTCACTCGATTTTCGAGATATAAGCCAAACTTGACTTTTTTTAAATGGCAACCATAGTTGGCTATGGGTTCATTAAATAGCTTATTTTCTTCTGATTTCAAAAATGTATGGGTTGTCATATCTATTTCCATTAGTTTTCTTACAATTTGCAAAAACCGAAATTATTACTAAATAGTATAAGGGTGCCTTGGAATTGGACAAGAATGTCATGTTTTCTTGCCCAATAACGCCCAATAACGACGATTCGTTCGAGTCGGATATGCAACAATTGAATTAGTTACGAAAAATTGTGACTCAGCAATGCAAGTATGCAATTACAGGTACAAGGTGTAAGGCAATATTTAATTAAATAAGTTTAACAAACACAGCTTGCGTGTATACGTAGCGCAATAAAACATACTCGGTAATACAAAACCGTGCAATAAATCGTGTAACAATACATTAAACAATAACTATAACATTACAATACTCACTATCATTATTTATGGCATTATGCACGTAACACAAGTTTTTTTTGCAACATTTTCTAGCGATAATTATTTATGAATCTTCTGCAATGTGCAGTGAAAGTTAAAAATTACAATTAATAAGATTTGATTGGAGCAATAATTATTTCATAGTGAAATCCAACGTACTAAACTTTTATAACTTACAAACCTTGTAAATAAATTTGCATATACTAATATATGATGTTCTTTAACCCAATGTACCTATAGGAAATCCCAACACATTTTATTAAATTAAAAAACTAAAATATACTTTCTGTACCACAATTAAAGGATGTTGGGTGTCAATTTTTATTGGATCTTTACAATTCAATTTAAAAGATTTTAAAATCTACTATTTTTTTGTTTATTTTTGTTGTTTTTTTACTATGGATTCTATTATTATAAATGAGTATTAATCAATGAATGTGAAAAATAATTTATATTAAAACTATAATAATTAGTTCAATATCTCCAAATCGCTTGAAGATGACATTCGTTGTTTTCACCTAACACCCTTCAATTTCGGTAACTTTGCACCATTGAACCAATTTTTTGCATGCCAAATTAACTACTGAATTAAATTAACTTTTATTCGCAATCAATAGCCGCGTACTCACTTTGCGAGGCTGCCTCGCGAGGCGGCCTCGCGAGGCAGCCTCGCGAGCCGTGGCTGGAATGTGGGTGCGAGGTTGGCGCGCGAGCCGAGTCAGCCCAAGATACAAAATACATCGAGCCAAAATTAGTACGGTCGAGGCAATGGCAGAAAACGTTCGTACGGCAGCAGCAAGTTTTATTTTTATTTATCATTTATTAGAGGAAAAACCACGAAAACGGAAACGTTGGTGGGTTAAAGAATTATGTATATCGCAAACGGTTTGAAAGTGGAAATTCTTTAATTAGAGACATAGGTATCTTTTAATAATGAACCCTTAATTGTCACACCAAAATAGGAATATTTGCAGAAACGAGTAAAAAAGTAATACTTTATAGACATCATAAATAAGAGGACAGAAGGTCTTATTAAGTGAGTGTCATTTGAAATCAAATAAAATATGTACAATATTATTTAAGTTATCGTATTATAAAAAGTTGACAATTTCATTCGTAAAAAATGCAACGTTAACACGAGTGCTCGATGTAACCGTTTTTAGCACGTCCTGACTAGTCGAGGCATGTATGTCGAGGCGCCTTTGAGCATAACAGAAAAACCGACAATCGGTGGCTCGGGTCGAGCCTGCCTCGCGCGAGGCGGTGAGCGCGCTCCGCTTACCGCGAGGCACGTCCACACGCTGCGAGGCTTGGCTCGCGAGGCTGCCTCGCGAGGCAGCCTCGCAAAGTGAGTACGCGGCTTATCAGAGGCGACTCGTAAGAACTTGCAATGGAGGGGCTGTAGAAAATGTAACCAAAATTTTCACTATGCAATAACGCCAAATCGTCCCAAGGGATGTTTTCAGAGGTAATATAGTGCATTGAAAATTATCGATAATTTTTGATAAATATGCCCGAATGCAAGTTGAGCTGAAAAAAAAACACGATTTTTTCTGATTTAACTTGCATGAGTGAAGATTTGTCAAAAATTATAGATTATTTGCAATGCACGAGTTATATTTTGTCAGAAAATTTCCTTCACCTAACCTACCTGTCAAATTAAATGTATGTTATGTCAATTTTTACAACTACTGTCAGAGTGGTGGGTTAGCGGTGTGATTTAATCTATATTAAAGTAACGCTACTGGTCGCCGAAATTCGTCAAAAAAATATCAAGACCAAAATATTTAATTCTCTCTCCAATTATATTCTCTTCCGATTACAAACTCAGATTTCTTAGAAACGACCAATAAACGCATGAAAATCTGTTAGTTGCGAAAAGGATATTATCAGTAGTACATGATTATGTTTATTGGTCGTTTCTAGGAAATCTGAGTTTGTTATTGGTCGAAAACGCAAATTTGACAGGAGGATGAACGTCTGACAGGGGAATGTAAAATTATTACCGTGTAATAATGCTCCTATTGGTAGTCTCTAGAAGATTTAAGATTAGTGATTGGTTGAAAAAGCAAATTTGACAGGTGAAGGAAATTTTTACCGGCAAAAAAGCGAAAACATCCCGTTTCCATAGCAACCTGGTTGCTTATTTGGCTTGTTTACAGATGTTTGGCATTTGTGATTTTTCTCTATGATCACTCCTAAATATTTAAAGCTTTCTACCTGTTTCGAACTAAGCCCATTTAAAGTGATGTTATGCCCTTTGTACTGTGTTGTAACGATCATAGTTTTAATTTTTTCTGTATTTATTTTTATCTTGATTATTTCAATTCCTGGTTTAGAGTTTCTAGATTACGTTGCAGATTCTTTTCTGTTTCCGCGACTAAGACCATGTCGTCTGCGAACATAAGTTCCGTCATCGTCAATCAAATAAAGTTTTTTTTCAATTTTTCATTAATTTGCTATTCATTTTAATAAAATATTGCATCAGGCCAAACTTAGTTTTATAAGTGACTCAAAACTATAACTGTGATTGGATCGTTCTTTTCTTGTAGTCTTCATTTGTATCGTTTTAAGATTGACTTTTATTGTTATAAGTTGTGTTAAAATTCAACATAAATCTTTTTACTTTTTGTAATCTTTAACAACTGCGCAAGTAAAATGCGGAATTTACAATTCAGTTTTATTTACAATTATAATACAAGTAGTAATAAAAATACACGAGACTTAAGTCGTTATACACACATGGCTAACTATGTAATTAAAAAAACACGACAAAACATTCTTATAATCTGCATTCCGAGAAGATGCCACATTGTCTAGTCTGACACATCGCAGTAGGCTTTTTCCGCAGCCAAATGTGTATGACGCAACGCGTCTTCTTCTAATGGTATTTAATTTGCGAAACGTGCTGTCGAATATTCCGATGCGTTTAGCAGATTTTCGGGCCTTTCCCTACCTTACTTTTTAAATTCTATTTGCCGGACAAATATTGTGAAGAGGGCGCCATCATTAATTCAGCAAATATTTGCCGTCACTTTGTCTTTCAGCCAAAATATCGCAGAAACTGTTTGCATTTCGTTATCCGCAAATCGCATTCGACTCGGGCCGTATCCTCGGAGAGACTAATGATCGCTGTGGGCTTTGCAAAGGGTGGACATGTGGGAATTGATAAATAGGGGTTGTGTAATCGCTAATCCCCCTTGAGAATATGGTCCGCTGGTACACGGCTTACCAGGGAAATTACAATAGGTGGGCGTATTGTCCTTTTATACTTGTCGTTGATGCATTACGAGGTACGGACGTAATTGCCTGATTATGCTGTGAAACCGAACGCTGTGAACTGAATGATGGGACTTTGTGTGAAGTGTAATCCCCAGAAAGCGTATAACAAATACATAAATAAGGATCTCTTAAATACACCCTTCTTGGAGATATTGTCGTGTTAATCAAAGTATTAGTTATTAACGATTTATCGTGCTGTGTTCATATTTTTTATTCAGAATCGGAACTAAAATAATTTTGTGAAATGTTGTAGAGTGTAGAGGAACAGTTGAAAATATTAAAGAGAAAAGTTCTGTGTATACAGGGTGTGTATAAATTGGCGGAAGCGCTACACGTGACGATGTTCTTCATAAACTTCTAAGTCGAAAATCTTGATACAAAAATGTTGTACCATGCTTCCTATGGCCTCGGGAACCATTAAAAGAAAAAAAAAATTGGCAACATTGCTTACATTGAATTGCGTTTGGACATTTTTTATCAGCAATTTTTACTTAGGTATTTACAATTTTTGTTCGAACTGAAAGCCTTAGTTCGCAAACATAGCTGCAAACTTTTGGGTATCGTATAACACAAACTAGAAATAATTACAAGAAAAACAGAGATGACAGCTAATGTTGCCATATGTATAAAAATTACATAATCTGTAAAAAATATGGACACAAAAAACTGAAGATATACAGGGTACCTAATTGATTGGGACAGGGCATTAAAAATATATGAAGAATGAAAAAGGGTATTCATCTGAAATTTTGGTTATGACCATAATGGCATCTGAGCTGTTTAATGAAAATATTTTCAAGATGCCGACCCTTCCGGAAATACCGGAAGTTGACGTCTACTTTCTTATTTCAAATACAATGGTCTATTTTTTATTGCATTTTTGGATTTAACACGTTATTTTAGAGGGACTATTAATAGCATACCTATATGCCTATATACCTAAGTGCAGTTGTTTTTTAGATTTTTGGACTTTTTTGAAATTTTTTGATTTTCATCGTAATGCTTAATATTATTTATTTTGAAGAGAAACGCTTAAATTTAGACTATGCATAGAAGAATTTTTGCAATCGATGCATTACTTACAGGGTGTCCAAAATTTAATTTTCTTTTACCTAATACAATTTCAGACCAATAAAACTCGTTTTTTTTTCAAATACAATGTCCAATTTTTTTTTCATTTTCTAATTCAAAAGTAAATTCTACATCAATCTATATTAGCGTTTCCTATACCTATCTGCAATAATTTTCGAGTTTTTAAGAATTTTTGATACAGTTAAGAGAAATTGCAACATTTTTAAATAGTAAGCCTTGGAAATGACAACAAATATTCCAATGTTGCAATATTCCTTCGTCTTCTAATAATATCATCTCTCTTTTAATTAACTTAAATACATCATTTTGTGGCACAATTTTGTGTTTTGCATTTATTGCTATTTTTTTATTTATGGCAGACTGCAATTATAAAATAATAAAAATCAAATTTAAAAAAAATAATATTAATACCGAATACCGGTATTAGACCATCAAATGAGACGGTATTTCGGTATTGTAAAATGGCACGGTATACCGGTATTCGGTATACCGGTATACCGGTATTGCAATCACTAATCTATGTGCATAACATAACATCACGTCTTGATAACTCGCTACTGTAAACCACACACGCAATATGTAAACGTTTTTTTTATCAACTGTATTTCAACTTGACATCTATAAAACAGACAAAACTTGGGAACTTCCCGCTTCGTTAACATTAATCAAACCCAAAAATTCCACATTGTGCGACGCGCAATAAAAGATTCACTCTTCATTATTATAAACCCATCATCTGCGCCGTAAAAGACCCCACGATTTCATTTTAATTTTCGAAATGTGCACTTATAAGGTCGTAACGGACCCCAAATATTAATATAGTGAGTCATAAAGGGCACAACAAAAGCGTCCCATGTTAACGCCCGTGTTATTACGATTGGTACGAACGCGCATTCGGATACCAGGAACCATTGTTTATGGCGGTTAAATGAGGAATTCAAGATCGCAGTTAGCATAATAATGAACATTACCGATGCATGCTTAACAAAGGAATTTCTTCGAGTGTCTCAACGTTAGCCGAAAAACACGTAATTTTACAGTCGAGAGACGAAGCAATCACGCTTTTTCTGTTGAATGTGAAGTAAATACCATGTCGTTTTTTAATTTTCGAGAAAGGTGGTTCGGAATGAGTAGTTGGGTAAAGAAACTGTTAGCAGGTATTGGTTCTTTTGAACGTGAATTGCACATAATCAAGCATGCTAAATTTACTAACGCTGTGTCGGATCGTAAGAGCAAGTTCTTGTACTCTCAGTACGGGAATTGTCAGGTCTGTCTGCTAAGTTCCGGGACTCGTACTGCAAAACAGGCGTTTATTGTTGCAAAACCAAAGTAATTGTTGATGTATCAAGGTAACACGTTTCTACTTCTAGAGGGGGTCCATCAAAGGTGTTCCGTAAATTTACGTATCGATTTGAAAATAAACATCAAACAGTAACGTTTTATGCAAAATGTGGGCCCAACGTTTTTTACATATCTTTTTACATTTGGTAATTGCCAAGTGTACTGCATTTACAACATTTTTTGATAAGTAGGCTTTCTTAAGTCAATTAGGGTGTTACTTTTTGACTATTGTCTGTTGTTTTTAAAAATCTAAGTATGGATTTTTCATTTCAAAAATATACTAACGTTAACGAAGAAATTATTTTGTTTTCTACGACATCTCGTTGGATGACTATTACTGTACAACCTTCATGCATAGTAAAAGGGTACTCAGCAAAAATTTGTTATTTTAGAAATGATCAAAGTAGACTCATGTCAAAATTGACAATTAATAGCGTACGTAAGTCGTAGAAAAAGTATAGTACAAAACTTCTTTACTCGTGCGTAATATGCTTCTTACAACTATTGTATGTGTGTGTGTTTTTTTTTTTAAAGAAAAAATTAAGGAGACATTTCTTGATCTAAATCAGAGATTCTTAACCTCTATGGACATGGACCCCTTTGTCAGTTAGGTGAAAGCCAAGAACCCCTTCTCAGAATAGAGATTTTCAAATGTTAAACAACTGTACAGGGTGGTCCAAATTCGATGGGATTACATGGGTATCTCGCTTAATAGTCAAGATAGAGAAACGGTTAAATTACCAAAAATGTGCAGTTTTATAGGACAAACTCAAATATATTCTATCATTTCCGGTTTTTCTTGTTTTCACAGCTTACTCATCTTTAAAAAAAAATGTAAACATTTTTGTAACTTGCGTATTATTGAAAATAAATACATCAATCCTTATATATTTGGAAAGGGAAAAAAATAAGGAATTTAAGTAGGTCATAGCCAACTACAGCTTCCATTTAAAAAAAGGTGAGTTTGTGTCATAAATTTTTAACGGCGAGCGTAAAAATTTTCTTTTAGTATCTACTATCAAAATCTACATAAAAATATCTAAAAATAATCTGCATAAACTTTTTCGATATTTAAAACAGTAAGGGAGATATGACACATTATAAATATAACAAAAAAACAGTTTTTCTCTAATTTATTCAAAAACCAGAAATGATAAAATATTTTTGAAAACTGTTCTGAGCTTGTGCTAAAAAACTGCACATTTTTGGTAGGTAATTTAACCGTTTCTGTATCTTGACTATTAAGCGAGATACCCATGTAATCCCATCGAATTTGAACCACCGTGTATTGCTGTATGAAAATGTTTATTATTTCTATTCAGGACCACAAATACAGCTAATACTACTGTAATTTAATGCACACAATCATAGGCAAAGGAAATAAATCTAGATATCACTTAAAAGTTGGTAAAAATAAAGATAATAGGTACATTGTTTCCCATTAAAGCTCGCGAATTCCTTGGGAGTCCATAACTCCTGGTTAAGAACCCCTGATCTAAAAGTAGCTTATTATTTTGGTCAAAGTTTAAGCAAGAAGTGACATAAATCCAATGTTTTAATAAAAATCTGCTGGGAAAATATAAAATTCCATTATATACTTACTGTAGATTTTTCAAAATGCTCGTCATCAAAGCTTATTTATTCAGGAGTTTGGAGCAGTCCAATTTTTTAGTTGCTCCGCTCCAGCTCCGCTCCGGCATCAAGATGCCTGCTCCAGCTCCGCTCCCGCTCCGCTCCGCGCTCCAAATATTAATAAAATAAGTTTTTTATTTAAAAAATTGTTTTTAAAAACAAAGCTAAAATTTTATGAAATATGTGGAAATGGATCAAAAATTACAATATTTGACCCTAAGAAACAAGTGAAGTTAAATAAATGGACAAATTATTGATCTTCAGTTAAAAAAGTGAAAAAAAGAAAAGAAAGTTCTTTAAAATATTTCAAAATTCAAATACAAAATAATGAAAATTAATATTCAGAAAATTTACATTATAATAATTTTACTTCAGAAAAATCAAATTTAGTTAATTTATAATTTTATTAAACACTATACCCATGAGAATGATTTATTTAAAAAAAAAATTGCGGTTTATAATAGTAAAGTGGAGCAGTGGAGCAATCAAAATTCTTTGCTCCGGGCTCCGCTCCCGCTCCGGGCAAAAACCCATTGCTCCACTGCTCCGCGCTCCAGCTCCGCGCTCCGCTCCAAACCCCTGTATTTATTCCTGTTAGTGACAATTTTAATTTGAAAGTAACTTATCCGACAAACTCGTTAGATAAAGAAGCACAACCATGTCGTTTTTGCCAAAAATTCGCGTTTAGCAATTGACCTATGAGTAGGTGCACTGTCATGAAGAAGATGCTAAAACATATTCCACATATTTTGCCTGTACACTGGCAGTTCTTGCACATTAGCGGTCTTAATTATAGATAATATTTTGACCACTTGTAACCATTTTTATGAATGACAAACTTGATAAAACGTGGAATGCCGACTTATATATATTTTTTTGTTTCAGGTAATTTAATCGACTTCTATCTAGCGGTTTGTGTTTTGGTCGAAGGCTGGAACAAACAGAATGTTTCATCGTAAGTAGCAATGATTTTCAAAGACGTTTTATTATTATCGGATTTAATTAGATATTTACATTGTTTGATATTTTTTTGTGTACATTAACAGGATGCAAAGCAATTCGCTCATATATGTTTCTGCTTTTTAAGTAATTGTTCATTATTTCATCAATGGAACTTTTCCAACAATTCCGTTACTGTTTCATATCGGTTATTGGTAATAATTTCGGCAAAGTTCTGATCCGAAGAAAGGTGTCTCGCTGCCAATTTTGGCTAGGCGATCCGCCTTCTCGTTCCCTGGTATATTAGTGTGCCCTGGGCACCATACCAGTTTAAGATTATTCCTGCTTCCTAGCACGTTGAGTGCTTGTATGCAGTTCAGAACAAGTCCTGAGTTTACTTCCGACGAGCCAAGAGCTTTTAACGCTGCTTGACTGTCGGACACTACGAAGATTCTTTTATTATTAAAATCTCTTTCTGATAGTGTTTCTGCACATAAGAGCATAGCGTACACCTCGGCTTGAAATATGGTTGCACACTGTCCAAGGCTTATAGATGTGCCTTGTCTCAGTTGAGCTGCCTGTGCGTTTTTGACCCGTCCGTAGTACACCAGACAAGGCCATTTAGCTCTATTTCTTGACGCTCCCATTGGTCCCGTGTTGGAATTATGATTCCAAAGGTTTTCGCAATGGCTAGCGTCCTGTTTGTTCTATCCGAGATCATACTTAGTGTCGGATGCGTGTCGATCTCGTTGAGAATAGCCAAGTGCCCTTCTCTACGTCTCCCCTCTTTGGAGGTGATTTTCAGTCGATACCCCGCCCCCCTTAGTGCTTTTGTATACCAACCCTTAATGCTTCATATTTTCTTCGTTGCGTCACTTCAAAATCTGATCATTGCGCAAAAACGTCAGATCACTGCTGGATCATGCCTCACTTCACTTCAGTGGACACTCAACCTTTAGTGGCGTATGAATATATCGCATAGTTTGTAAGTTATTCAACATTGCACGTGAAATTTAAATCGGAGAATATTAATGGCACTCATGTTTCAACTTCAAAATATTTAGCATTAAGTTTTAACCTAATATTATTTTCTGAAACAACTATTTGATAAAGAACGTAGCCTGCTAACGCTTAACCGATTTTATGTTATGTGTACAAGTTTTTATGCATTCCATGTTGATTAATGCAGCTGTTTATTAATGCTTGTTAATATTTTTTCTCGCTGAATATCAATAATTATTTACTGGTAGCACCAGTATCCATAAATTTGAATACGAAACTTGTTCAAGTGCCCGCAGCTGTTGTGGTGGCTGTTGGTCGTGCAATTCGATCGTGTTTTGTAATTTCCGTTCAACTTGTTCTGTATGTCTGTGCATAATTCGCAGGAAATAGGCAAATCCGCTTTTAAACAGAAATGCAATAATTTTTTTTACATGCGTACGTTTTAAGAAAGGTGAATCAAATTTTTAATATTCTGGACTTCGACCGCAGTCGCGCTGCGATTTTTTTTCGTGCTCGGCAAAAAATCGCGATGCTGCGAGCAATCTAAAAGATTAATCGCCCGTCGTTTTTTACTTTAAGTGAAATAAATTAAAGAAATAGTTGGAATGTAATTTGGGAAACTGATGTCGTTTTTATGTCGGTATAAAATGATGTGTCAACAGGTTCGTGCTTATAGAATTGCAGGACGTCCAATGAGAAGTCGGATTTGATTGTCTAGTTTCGTCGTAATAGAATTCACAGATAAAATATTTTTTATATCTCTTTTAGTGCCCGTCGTTAGAAGTAACAAATTTAATTTTATTTAACGGTTACAATGTTAATAAATTTAGAGACAGACATAAATTTGTTTTCTCGTAGATTTTTGTACTACTTTCGCGATACGAAGTATAATAATGTATTGTGATTGCGAAATTTTGTTACTTTAATATTGTGCAGTTTCTTTAAGAAATACAAAAAATATACATTTTTGTAAAATTAGAAATTGTCGATGTAAAAAAAAACTTTCTGTTCCGATTTGCTCAAAACGTGAACTTACTCTGTTAGACATCAAAGAACTTGTTTCCTAGAAACGACCAATAAACATAATCATACACTGATAATATCCCTTTCGCAATTAACAGATTTTCATGCGTTTATTGGTCGTTTCTAAGAAATCTGAGTTTGTGATTGGTCGAAAATATAAATTTGAAGAGGGAATTAAATATTTTGGTCTTGATAAATTTTTGACGAATTTCGGCGACCAGTAGCGTTACTTAAATATAGATTAAACCACACACCTGACGCACCACTCTGACAGTACTCGTAAAATTTGACATAGCGTACATTTAATTTGACACGTAGGTTAGGTGAAGGAAATTTTCTCACAAAATATAACTCGTGCACTGCAAATAATTTATAAATTTTGACAATCTTCACTCATGCAAGTTGAAACTAATTTTAGCTTAATTTGACGAATATTATTACACAATTAATACTGAAATGAAACTTATAATTGTATATTTTTAATGACGCTTAACTTTTAATAAGTATCGTTTTAAAAATTCTTATTTAGGCTGCTTAATTGTGAAATCTAAAACAATCGATGTAGTTTATATAAATTTCAATAAAATTTCGAAAAACGAAATAAACACTAAAACATTTTTGAATTACCAAAAACTCTGTCGTGTTTGTTTCTTTGTATTTCAAATCCGTTTGTTGACTGATGATGATGACCGATAATTGGAAGTCATTGACATTTTCGTGGTAAAATATGTTGTTATCTGCATCTGACAGATAAATCGTGACGGTTCGATTAATTTATTTTTGTATATACTCTGCCTAGTTTCTGAAATAGCAGTTCTTGTGTCATTCGAAAAGTGCAACCTAAACTAATTTGTGACTAATGTTAAACGATTTAAGTGTTCTGTGGGTAAAAAACATTTGCAATTTCGAATAAGGTAAAAAATCGATTGTCACTTGGCCAAGTGTAAATTATTATGTAATAAAAGTGTTATCTATTGTTTATTTACAACTATATTAAGTTGCTTGTTTAAAAAGTGGAACAGTTTTTTTTTACAGCAACGAATTATGTACCTAACGACACTTGATCTGAAGCTAGTAAAGTGTTAATACTTTGTGTGTTTGTGTAATGGATAGTTCAATAAAGCCATCTGTGCCAGAGTACACTTGTCACATAAAAAGTGTTACAATCTTCATACAATTGCAAATTGGTTCTAGACAATTTTATGACTTGTTTGGTAGCCTCTTAGCATAACTTGCTTCAGGTATGGATACGTATGTGCGCGAAATAGTAAAAAATCGTTGATGAATATGTATTTTTATATAAACAAGGAAGTGTTAGTTAAGTAATTTCATGTTTGCAGAAGATCTAATGGACGTCATTGCCTAACGAATCGCTTTACTTGTAATGGGTTAGCGTGTTAATGGAAAGTGACATCACTTGGTGTTGTTTATCAGGAAACAATAATTGTTTGTTTCTTATATGGTGATAGCATGTGTTTAATGAAGAATGGAGATAATTACCTAGTGGGTACGTTGGCAATTAAAACTTCAAAACGTAATTATGTTCATTGTTCTTGTAAACAGGCGTGATATAGTTTTGTGAACCAAAAAATTGAAATGGCCTTAAAAAGAATTACCTACTGGATAACAACGAAAGCATGATTGCGTAAGAATGAGTTACCTATAAAAAGTTTAAAGTATTTTTTGTTAAATTTATATTTGTACTGAAATCAATATGTGTCCAAAAGGTATGGAATATGCTATATATCTCAGTAAACATCCACTTTAGGGAAAAATGTTTGGAATAAAAGTTGTTTGGTACTTAGTTTTCCACCATAAGACAAAGTTTAAATTCTACTTTTTCGAATAAGTAACAAAAGCGCAATGAAAAACAATTGATTTTTTTTAAACGACATAATACCCCTATATTATACTCGCTTGATAAAGAATTTTTTTCTCTTTTCAATGATGCAAAACTTAAGTACCCTTACTTAAGCAACTTTTTGAGAAAAACGCAAAAAATACTCTCAAATTATTTTAATTGTTAAGTATTTATTTCTAACAAAAACATCATAATAACTTTTTTTTTGACGAAATCTAGAATAAGTGCTCAAACTGTGTACCATTTACAGCTTGGCAATGATAAACTCGGTTTTTAAACACGGTTATAACATTCCCAACCATTCCAGATGTAATAGACCTCATCTCTTCTCTAATACGATCTTTTAAATTTTCTATATTCTCCGGCCTCTTAGCATAAACTTTATTTTTAAGGTGACTCCAAAGGAAAAAGTCTAACGGACTGAAATCCGGCGAGCAAGAAAAAATTTAAAAAACAATATATAAAATAATTTGAGAGTATAGTTTTGCGTTTTTCTCAAAAAGTTTCTTAAGTAAGGGTATGTACTAAAGTTTTGCATGATTAAAAAAAATCTCTATCAATTGAGTATAATATTGGGGTACCTACCTTGTCATTTAAAAAATCAATTGTTTTTCATTGCGCTGTTGTGATTCAAAAAAATAGAATTTAAATTTTGTCTTATAGTGGAAAACTAAGTACCAAACAACTTTTATTCAAAATAATTTTCCCTAAAGTGGATTTTTACTGAGATATAAAGTGTATTCCATACTTTTTGGACACTGTATATTATCTTTTTTTTTGTTAATCCTACGTCTCTATGCCGTTGGGTGTAAGACTTACTTAAAATTTCACCCGTACTTAAGCTACCTATACTTATTTTGAGGGCTTAGTTGTAAAATGAAAAGTGATTGATCTTGGAAAATAACATCTTGTTTCTGCTTTGTAAATCAGTTTGTCTTAGTCTTATATCATTTATGTTCTTGGAAGTTGAATCATTCTACATTATATTAAGAAAAATAAAGTTTTTGATACGCAAACAGAATTGAAAAAAAACATAAAGTTTAATCTTCTTAATAAATTTTACCAGAAAATGTTACATTACGCATACCCTATTATAGGCATATTTGCGCAAAAAATAGTCTTATATGCTAAGATTTTCTTTAAATTTTGGATACAATTAACCAGGGATGGGGAGTCGGAGTCGAGCAGTCGAAGCTTTTGTGAAGAGTTTATGAAAATGATAAAAACAAATATCCATTTAACCAGAAAATTTTGGGCTTAATCAAGCATCATCATCATACCCCAGATTTCACAATAACAAGTTATCAAAACAACCCACAAAACAAATAAAAATCGCTTGTGTTAGGATGCCTTTTTGAATACATAATAACTGGGGCGTTAACTACTTTAATTTACATGGTTCGTATTATTTTACTTACAAGTTTAGTGTTATTTATTATAAACACGGGTTCCCGAGGCAGGCAGAGGCTGAAGCCAAGCGATTGGTGCAAAGGTGTATGCAGCGTACATAAAACAAAGAAGCTTGTGCCACTGATAACATTTAATAATTAGTAACAATTATGTACTCACCGGGGGGAACCCACCCCCGCGTGTGATGCCGGATCGCCAGGGATAATATAAGCCCATCACCATATTATAGTAACACACATAAATCTCCACTAAAGCCAAGCATAAATCAACAAGGTGGTCTCACTCGCACACAAAGCTGAAAGGCAAAGCATGGCGTCCCACGCATTATATAAATTAGCATGTGTATCAACATACACCCTGGATCTAGTCCACTACAACTCCTGGACAACACTCCGGATCAGCAACCTGGACAACTATCAGACTCTCTGGTCACGTTGGGTACCGTTGGCATGCTTTGATGGCACCTGGGTGGACCCTCCGGCGTACGTCCGGATCCCCACGCTTAAAGCGCCTCCTCACCCAGGTGTACCCTCATGGGGGCACCCCCCATAGGGCACCTACGGCCGGGAGGTGGACCCGCAAGCCCACTACCCCCCCAGCACCCTGTATGGAGAAATGGAGAGAAATTAGCAGCATGATTAGTACATTACCAAATGATTGCAATCCAAAACACAATAACACAAATAGCACATTAACATAATAATACCCAATAACTGCAGTGTTACATAATACTCTATCTAATATAACTGCATACTACATGCACTACACAATGGCTAGCCAACCCTTTATCTTATAACCTCACAGCATCACATACATATAACATGTATAATTCTAACATCTTATACTAAAGACTGCCGAAAGTGAACTGTCTATGTCGAGTGCCCCCGCAAGGGGTTGCGTCTGGCGAACATATAAACATGGGTCACTACCTGCTTCTAAAACCAGGAACCAAAATACGAATACTATCTTTCTTAAAATGTAACACATGCTTCAGTGTATAATGAACATAATTATTAGCATCTTAAGCTCAATAACTAATTTATCTTAGATTATCAATTATCATAAACAGAAAATAAAGGTAAAATACCTTAGACAAAAATATGAGCCTTTCATTCGGCCAACCTGACAAAAATCGCGTCCTCGCGATTACTTGTGAAGATGTTTTTACATTTCATTACATTATATGTTTTTTAAGTTACTGTTTAGCGTAGTTTAGTTTAGTTTTTTTTTTTATTTTATTTTTTGCAACCAATTATTTCGCATACAATTTTGAATTAATTATTTCGAATCAAACTTGCGTTCAGCCACTGCACTGCTCGAGTTGATCCCACTCCTGATACTGTTAGGATGCCTTTTTGAATACATAATAACTGGGGCGTTAACTACTTTAATTTACATGGTTCGTATTATTTTACTTACAAGTTTAGTGTTATTTATTATAAACACGGGTTCCCGAGGCAGGCAGAGGCTGAAGCCAAGCGATTGGTGCAAAGGTGTATGCAGCGTACATAAAACAAAGAAGCTTGTGCCACTGATAACATTTAATAATTAGTAACAATTATGTACTCACCGGGGGGAACCCACCCCCGCGTGTGATGCCGGATCGCCAGGGATAATATAAGCCCATCACCATATTATAGTAACACACATAAATCTCCACTAAAGCCAAGCATAAATCAACAAGGTGGTCTCACTCGCACACAAAGCTGAAAGGCAAAGCATGGCGTCCCACGCATTATATAAATTAGCATGTGTATCAACATACACCCTGGATCTAGTCCACTACAACTCCTGGACAACACTCCGGATCAGCAACCTGGACAACTATCAGACTCTCTGGTCACGTTGGGTACCGTTGGCATGCTTTGATGGCACCTGGGTGGACCCTCCGGCGTACGTCCGGATCCCCACGCTTAAAGCGCCTCCTCACCCAGGTGTACCCTCATGGGGGCACCCCCCATAGGGCACCTACGGCCGGGAGGTGGACCCGCAAGCCCACTACCCCCCCAGCACCCTGTATGGAGAAATGGAGAGAAATTAGCAGCATGATTAGTACATTACCAAATGATTGCAATCCAAAACACAATAACACAAATAGCACATTAACATAATAATACCCAATAACTGCAGTGTTACATAATACTCTATCTAATATAACTGCATACTACATGCACTACACAATGGCTAGCCAACCCTTTATCTTATAACCTCACAGCATCACATACATATAACATGTATAATTCTAACATCTTATACTAAAGACTGCCGAAAGTGAACTGTCTATGTCGAGTGCCCCCGCAAGGGGTTGCGTCTGGCGAACATATAAACATGGGTCACTACCTGCTTCTAAAACCAGGAACCAAAATACGAATACTATCTTTCTTAAAATGTAACACATGCTTCAGTGTATAATGAACATAATTATTAGCATCTTAAGCTCAATAACTAATTTATCTTAGATTATCAATTATCATAAACAGAAAATAAAGGTAAAATACCTTAGACAAAAATATGAGCCTTTCACTTGCGTCTTTCTGGAGATCGGTCCCACAAAAAAGTCTTGAAACTCATTGTCAACATAATTCAATTCGGTGAATCATAACCGAATTATGAATACAGGAGACGATCTGTTTGGGCAAAATGACTGGTCAATAGCAACAAAAGTTGATGACTACGAAACGATTCTATTTGATTGGTTCAAACGAACTATCGTCCAACCTTGACATGTCTAAACTTATAAGACGCTTCGAATTTAGGGATATGGTGGCTCCAGTTTATCAATTTATACATGCCAATTACCCTAACATACTTCCAAGACCCAAACCACAAAAGATTGCTCATGATAAACACAAAACCGTATACAAAATTATTTAAATGTTTCCTTATATGTGACATGTATTACTAAACTGTTTTGTGTTGCTGTTTAGAGCAAATGTAAAAACATTTTAAGTACAGATCTACAAAAAAAAAAAATTTGCGCTCTAATTTGCAGGTTGAAGATTTAATTTTAAAGTTTAAATAATAGAATCGCTTAAGGTGTAAATTAATATTGACGGGTCACGTTAGGAATTTCATTATTTTTGAAAAATATATACAAAACTTTTGTATCCACATTCGACAGCAGCAAGAAATCACATTGAATTTTGTATCGCACGTAGGGAAACAAAAATTGTGTTTATCAATGCAATTAATACTGAATGCGAAACACCTGCGCAAACATTGAAATGCAAGCTATAAATATATAATACATACGTTCGTACAAATAATCTCGATAAAAATTACATCGGCGGAAGGCAAACCGCTACAGATAATGTGGCCGTGAACATTGGTTTGTTATCATGCAGCCTGCGTACAGGAATGCGATATGATACATAATATTAAATTTCTATCAATACGGACGCCATTCGATCATTAAATGCTATGTTATATTCCCGATTTACATGAGAAGACAATCATAATCGTACAGGTGGGATGTGGTAATCATACACCAGTGGAACTAATTTCACTCATAATTGTTGACGATAATCATAAAGCACAGGAAAATTTCACCATGAATAGAATGCGCACGTACAATCGCCATGTTAGTGTATGTTTAACAACTTAACACGAATTTTCTATATCCTGCAAGTTAAAACACATTATTTTTAGTAAATCTCATTTTGCTACATACTACAATTATTAAATTGCTACCAGTGGCGGACGGGGTCTAAATATATTGGTTGTCAGGAGACAAAGTGGGCCCACTCACAACTATAAGACTATCATTTAATATTATTGGAAATAATTAAACTAAAACGAAAATACATAGGTTTAAAAAAGGTACAATTAAAATGTTTGCTAAATAAATGTATTTTTTGTCTAATGTTTAAGGGGGCCACTTCCCATCGGGCATCATTTACAACAACTCTGAACAATTCTAAAACACTAAATGATCGTGAAATCATAAATATGTCTTTATGATAAATGTTTAAATAGTTTAAGGCCAGATTGCATAAAGCACGTCACATTTCCTTTTAAGTCAACCTAGAAAGTTTGCATTGAGTTTTCTACACCAGCCTCAAAGTTAACTATGAAATGCGATGTCAAGCACCTTATGCGATTCATTTTAAATATTAACTTACAGTCTGATTCTCGTTCTGAAATGGATCCTTGCTTGTTATTAGACATAGCGGATCGATTTAAACTTGAAAAAAGAACGCCAAATTTTATGCCGATAAATAATATCGGAACAGATTTTAGGTGTGTATTTGCAAAAATTGTTATTAAAACTAAAAAAGTCTGAAAAATTATGTTATTTTATTAAATATTGCGAAAAAAAATCAGGAGGTGATTCCTTATCAAAAATTAAGGGGGGACTTTTATATACAATTTCTTCCTAAGACGTCTCCTTTCGGAGTTACACCCCCCTAAAGGGAAACGGTAAAATTCGGTTTTTATTGTATTTCTCAAATTTGGATAAAAATGTAGGAGAATGATATTTGGTAGATGTTTTATACTTATTAAAAGGTTTCCCACACTAATATTATGTTTTCAATCATCTCCCACCTTCACAGGGAGCTGAAAAGTGCAACCTCTGTTGGTTTTTAATCAGAACATTTTGGTGTGTTGAAATTTTGCTATTAAAAAACTCAAAAACTAGGTTTTTCAGGAAAAACTAGAGAATAAAAAAAGTTTCTAAATAAATCAACCTTCAAATAAAAATTTTTAAATTGCAAAATTTTAACCCTTTAAAAAGTTCTGATAAAAAAAACAACAGGGGTCGCACTTTTCAGTCTCTTGTGAAAGTGGGAGATGATTAAAAATATAACTATGAGAAACCTTTTAACAAGTACAAAACATATACCAAATATCTATCTCCTAAATTTATCCAAACTTGAGAAATAAAATAAAAACCTAATTTTACCGCTCCTCTTTAGGGGAGTGTAACTCTGGAAGAAGACGTCTGAGGAAAAAAATGATATAAAAACCTCCACTTAATTTTCGGTAAGGAAATACCTCCTCAAATTTTTCGCAATATTTAAGAAACACTCAACCCAAAATTCTGAGATTCTCAATTATCCAACTAGAAACTGTAAAGTTTTTAAATTGCTATGAAGTTTATAACGATCTATCAGGCGAGGCTAAAAATGAAAATAAAGGTTCAGGCTTAGTAGTTTTATAGAGGAAAAGTTTTTATGTTATATATTAATAAATGTATGTTATATAACAATGTAAATTAATGAGCCAACCACTAAATACATATCATTATTATTATTATTAATTGTTCTAATTTTTAATAACAATATTTGAATAAGAATGCTAAAACTATTTATAGTTAAAAATTCCAGCGTTATAATTTTTTCGTGTAATGCTGCTTTTATTGAATGATTTTTCATTGGGCTAACATTTTTGAAAATAATTCACTTAATTTACACAATGGTGTTGCCATCTTATGATTAGTTCTATCTTACTTGTTTACCTATGGAAGGAATGCATTTTTATAATTTTTGTGTACAAAAAATCAGAAGAAAACTGTTTACAACGAATTTAAATAAAGAAACCTGTTCATTGACGATGAATTTTATTTTTAAAAAAATGAAGCAAAAGGTTTACGTATGTAAATTATTGATAATCATATGATCATTTCAATATATTTTTTGTAGTGTACTCCAATGGTTTTTCATGCACTTTTAGAAGATATATGCAATACAATTAATTTAGTAAATAATACAAGCAAGTTTTAAAGGATATAATAACTCAAACCAACGGAAAAGTTTTCCTGTTTTTCCTTGTTAATAACCATGTAAAAGATATCTTAGTAACTAAGCCCTATTTACGAAATTAAGTTATTCCAATGGCAGTACTACGTCAATTGTATGTCCTATTTCTTTAAGAAACCCGTAATGTTCTATCAAAGAAGTCCTTGATTTTGTATCGATCGCGTGAAAGAGGTTCAATTATTTAAGTCCATTTCCGCATTTTTGGTTGCTTTAAATATTGATGAATAGTAAGTAAGTTAGCTTATAAGGTAAAGCACGTGGCTTAATTACTATACCTAATTAACTTTGATTTAAAGCGACTTAAGTAAAAGTGCTGGTAATGCTAACATATTTGATTAGGAGCTTCAATTTTATTTGCCAAGCGATTTGCGTGCAGTTTAGAACTAATATTGCATAATAATTTGCTACTTTATCGCTAATGGGTCGATTCTGAGTCAATCTGTAAGACCTGTAACTTGTCTGTAACCAAAAATCTGTAAAAATTACAGGAAATGCAATTCTATGCCCGTCTGTTAGCTACAGAATTCTTATAGATTTGTAAATATTTACAGATACATAAATTGTTGCCGTAAACCCTTACAGATACTTTAAGACAAGTATATAACCTAAAAAGTTTACCGAAAAGTTTGATTTTATGTTGTCCAATTAATTAAACTATATTGTGTCTTTAATTTGAACAAAAATGAATGTTCAACAAATTAATATGTTTATTGGCATTCTCATAGAAGAGGATGAAAACAGGTAAGCATATGCAGTTAAAATCTATAACCATTGGGTCTTTAAAATATTTATTGACTAATCATCATATTTCAAAGTACACTACTGTTAACATTTTTTAAAATTTTCTTCATTGGAGGGAGAAAGTGTTGGAAGTTTATTTCTTATTTCAACCGTTGCTAAAATACTTTGGCCAACATTTAATAATAATAATAATAATAATAAAGCCTTTATTTTTCTTTTCTCAGATTTAACACATAAGTATTACATATCATATCATATCATATCATATCTGTCATAAGATAGTACATTAACATTTAAATACAAATACGAAAATATACGAGTACGAGAAGATTTGGAAAAGAAAAACCAAATGGCGCCAATTCAGTTTGTAGTTGAAGATAGAAATCTTAAACTACGTTCTGCTCTTCCATTGGAACCATTTACAATTCAGGTTTACCAAATAAACTTATGCCTAAATATAACTTAGCCTAAATTCTGCGATAGTACATCAAAAAGAAGATTAATTGTACAACATAATTCCAGTGCTGTTACAAAATTGATTAGAAACAATATATTATAATAGTAATAGATTAATTTTTACATTGCAGATTGAATAGCAGTGTATACATTTTTTGCTTGAATGAATGAATGCTTAACTGTTTAAACTCAATTGGAATTCCATTGTAAATTTTGTACAGCTGATACTGAAATGATCGCTCAAACATTTACGCATCATGTGTAGGCACGGTAAGAGTGTATGTGGATATATTAAAATCATGTTTGTAGAAATTTTATGAGAATTCAACGGAGGCATTTAAGGGATGAAATGAATCCGTTTGAAATTAGCAAGTCGCAATTTAAGCAAATGTTTCGTCTTGATAAAAATACTGTGCGATATTTAATAAATCAATTAATTCCACATGCCAGAATATCAAATTTGGGAATTCCTTTTGAAGTGAAAGTAAGAAAAACCAAATATTCCAATACATTTCAAAGTTCTAGACGCCACAAACTTTTTTTTTATAGGTTTTTGCAACTTTAAATTTTTTATCAACTGGTTCGTACCAAAATAGTGTTGGGTGTAATTCATGTATCTCAGTCTCACAGACATCAATGAGTAGAGCAATATCTTATGTATGTCAACTTATTGTACAAGTTTTGCTCAGAACCTGGATAAAATTTCCTATTACTCCTGAAGAAAAAAATATTGTGAAGCAAGGGTAGGCAGCAGGAGTGCTTAATTTATTTTCAATAAATATTTAAGTTTTTGTTTGTTGTAGATTTTATCAGAAATAGCAGCTTAATACATCTCCATTTGCTGGTTTGACGTGTTTTTCAATCTTTTTCTTTTTTTATCTGCAGTACTCCTTATAAAGACAAATAATTCTTATTATATGACTCTTTTACATTTTACTTGAAATTTTTCTTACGCCATATTATGCACAAATAGCTAATTTTCTTCTAAATACACAGAAATAACAAAAAATTAAACACAAAAATAGATATCACAGAATTTACAGGTTAGAATTTTGACATCACATAACATGAGTGAAGTGCAACTTCTGTAAGTTTTAATCTGTAACTTAGACCCTTGCAGGTGTGGTAACAGAATAGCAAAATTTGTAAATCTGTAAAATTACACTTACAGATTCTGTAGCTTACAGATCTGTAGACCTACAGGCTGATTTCTCAGAATCGACCCATAAATTGTGGATTTATTTTGGAGGAACGTTCATGACTGTACGACTTACAATTTGTAATCTTTTCATTGTAATAGGTATTTACAAAGTGTTAACACTGTTACCAAGTTCAGTATCGTTTAATCTTTATGTTCCCTTTGTTATTAGTTATTTGACCTTGTATTAAATCAAAATCATTCGTTATGTTGTCATTGTCGCGTTACGTAAAACGCTATTTGTAAATTTACTTGTAGATCCTCGCGTGTTGCAATAGTTACAAAACTATTTCGTCGGTTTCGCTTTTATTTCTTAATTTGTTCGAGCGGTTCTGGCGCTGGAACAGACAAAAGATATCAAGCGATGCGAAGAGAATTAAATAAAATGAGGACCTTGAATAATTTCGGGTGCAATATCGACTCGGCGCGTATCTCGTTCGCGATCAAAAATCCTTTCTCAAAGTCAATAAACCGCCGTGAGTCCCCGTTGAATCATTTATGAGCGCTTTGTTATTCAATTGGATCTTGTGTGCGGACCACTCGACCGCGGTTTTTTTGCCCGTGCGTTTATTTTCGCGGTGGTTTATTTGCGTTTCGTCATGAGACGTTCGGAACGCAGAGGCAAGATTCCGTAATGATATAATATTTTTTGATGTGCACGTCGTTTAACATGTCATTAAAATATGTTTGTACGTGTACCTGGCCAGACGAGCCATAAACAGCGGTTGAAGTGTATTTATTTTTGTTGCTTTGAGAGTATAAGCAGATACGGGGACTGATGTGCGTTTTTACAAGAAGTTCCTGACGTGCGCACATTAAAAATGTTGTTTTTTAAGTGGAGCGAGGGAAATTACAACGGAATACGTCCCAAAAAAGTAATTAACTATTATTTTTACATACGCAAGCATATCAATTCGATTTATTACCTTTGCGATTCAAAAACTATAAGAAAAAAAAGATAATATGTGCAAAGTGTCAAATCTGTTTCTAAAATTGAGTCAACCCAAGGCGTTAAAAAGGTAAAAAATCCCTGAAGTTTTGGGCACTTTTGAATACATACAGGGTGTTTAAAAATTGGCGGAAGCGCTACACGTGGCGATGTTCTTCGTAAAATTCTAAGTCGAAAATCTTAATACGAAAATGTTGTACCATGCTTGCTGTGTCTGCAAGAAGTCCTCAAAGTTTTGACATTTAGTCCTTTAATAAGCGTTATTATTTAATACTTGCAAATGAAAAAGCTGCAGTTTGGAATAAAAATAAATTTAGAATAGTATTTTTTCCTAGATATTGTGTTCTTCCTTTTAAAAATTGGTGTTGAAAATATGTAAATCACTGACTTGAATGAAAATAATACATATGGCAACATTGTCATTAGCTGTCATCTCTGTTTTTCTTGTAATTATTTCTAGTTTGTGTTTTACGATACCCAAAAGTTTGCAGCTATGTTTTCGAACTGAAGGCTTTCAGTTCGAACAAAAATTGTAAGTACCTAAGTAAAAATTGCTGATAAAAAAATGTCCAAACGCAAATCAATGTATGCAATGCTGCCAATTGTTTTTTTCTTTAAATGGTTCCTGAGGCCATAGGAAGCATGGTACAACATTTTTGTATTAAGATTTTCGACTTGGAATTTTACGAAGAACATCGTCACGTGTAGCGCTTCCGCCAATTTATACACACCCTGTATAAGTATGTAATTAAATTGCCACATTTGTTTTTAGACACTTTTTCAACTTTTCATTCCTCAATTTTTTTTTAAATGGAGATTGTCATTTTTTTGGCGATATTCAGCTTTTTATAGCTTTAATTTGTTTTCTTTTCGAGATAGTAAAATTTTTCTATTTCCACTTTTTTCTTGGCTAGTCAAGTTTATCTCTTCAATTCTCTTCACGATAGTCAGTTTTTTATTTTTTCAATGTTTCTTTTGTCGATTGTCAAGTTTTTATTTCGGGAAAAGTAATGTTTTTGTATTCCTGGAATTTTTTTGGGATAAGCAGCTTTTTATTTCTTCCATACCTCTCTTCGCGAGGGTCAGTGTTTTTATTTTTTCCCATTTTTTTTTATCGATAGTCTAGTTTTTCTGTGGGGGAAAGTAATGTATATACAGCATTTTATTTCTTCAATTGTTTTCTTCGCGATAGTCAGTTTTCTATTTTTTCAATTGTTTTTGTTGTCGATAGTCATGTTTTTATCTCGGTAATTTTCTTTGGGACAAAGTATTTTTTTGCAGTAGTCAATTTCTTTAAGTTTTCTTTTTGCGATTGCCACAATGTAATCTCTGCAATTGTTCTCGTGGCGATAGTCAACTTTTTGTTTTAAAATTGACCTGTTGCATTTTCATACCAATTTATAATAAATCGATTACATACACTGACTGAAAATAAACGGAAGTTTCATTTATGCTTCTACATTACTAGATTAAGCCATTAATAAACATAAATTTAATGAATACCTATAGCGATGAATAAAATCGTCACATTATTGGACCCGCATTTGCTCTACTCATGTAAATTTAATTTTTGCTCCGTCGTTAATTTATGGTCGCCTCATCGTTAATGCAGTGGCAAAATGGCCACGACACGAATTATTTATAGTGTTGATGTTCCAAGCCGCCATTTAAAACGGAAATATGGTCATTACCACGTTGCTGTTAATTTTCTGAGGTTCTCCAAGGACGTGTAAATGTTTGCTTGCTATTTTTCCGATTGAGTTGATGCACTCGGCTTTGAGATTACGTGGAAGAATGTTAAACGATGGGTGACATTTGTGGATAATTGATTTAAATCATGAAACTTTTTTTTTTTTTTGCTGTTCAGCTAGCTTTTGTTTCAACCTCGTTGGGTGATTAATTTTTTCTGTCCTACCATGGGGCCGTGGTTGATCAAAAGGGATATATAATGAGTTAAACCTAACTGTGATATATCTCTCCAGCTGATTCCTCTTTCTTCTAGTGTCTGCATCACTTTGTTTTACCATTTTTTGTTCTTGGTCTTCTTCTACTACCCTTTCCTCTTTGCGTACCTACTTTCTGTTATGTCCCAACCTCCCAACCACCTTCGTTGGTTTGACTCCATCTTTCTCTCTGTACCCTCCACTCTTGGGTTTTCCTATTTTATTATTGCTAATCTAATCAATTTAAAATATAAACAGGGGTTTGGAGCGGAGCACGGAGCTGGAGCACGTAGCAGTAGAGCAATGGTTTTTTTTCCCGGAACTGGAGCGGAGTCCGGAGCAAATAATGTTGATTGCCCCACTGCTCCAGTTTATTATGTACGGTAAAAAAAAAAACTTTTTCCCTCCGTTTTATCAACATTTGAAGGTCAATAATTTGTTCTTACAAACACCTATCTAACTTAACTTGTTTGTTAGGGTCATTTTGACTCATTTACACATATCCGATAAAATCAAAGCTTTGTATTTAAAAACAAGGCTTTTAATTAAAAAACTTATCTTAAACGTTTTATCAATATTTGGAGCATGGAGCGGAGCTGGAGCTGAAGCCGGAGCAGGGAGATTGAAGTAGGAGCGGAGCTGGAGCGGAGCAATTAAAAAATTAGACTGCTCCAAACCCTTGAATATAAATGTATATAATTTAAATTGAAAAACTTCCAATGTTATTTATAAGAACGATCTCTATACTAGTTTGGAGACTCTCCTCTTTCCGCCAAAGGGTTACTTATTACTTGCAATAAATTTTATTGTAAAAAAAAAAAAATGAAATATCTGTCGATAAAAAGACGATGGTCTTGAAAGTAGCGTAAATTCTTTAGCAATAGATTCTTCGTGTAAATAAGATTAGTCAGTTGTAATTGTTTTATTCTTTATCTTTCTGGACAAATGTTAAGAAATTGTCCTCGCTTCGTCAACGGGAAAATCTTGAAAAAAAGTTTTAAGGATTCGTTAACATGTAAAGATATTAAACCGACTAGGTACATGGGTACTTATTGTAGTTTATACATTGCTGAAGTTGTCCCCATGTTATTCCACCGGCAGTAAGTTAGGCTTACAAGTTGCACCGCCATAATTGCGGATGCAAATTATCTTTCTTGAATAATAACGAGGTGGCAAATGAAAATGGTGTTGCTGTCGATTTAAAAGGAATGGAATCTTGTAGCAAGTATCGCTGCACTTTACGACACTCTGCAAGTAGACGGACTGTTATTGCAAGTTGTTTCTGGAGGACGTGCGGGTTCTAATTCGACCGTCGCGTCGCAGAGGTCTGCCTGATAATTGTTGCAAAAATCCGATAACGTAAAAATGTGTTCCGTCTGGGTAACCGAGTTAGGAACCGGCTCGACCGCTTGCTCCGTTTTCTTTGTTCCCTTGACATGCTCTGTTACGTTGTTCTAAAAAGTTAACGCGGGACGTGGTAATTTCGTGAAGTTTTGCGGCGTCTCGCGCCTCTAAGTATCCATTAGACTGCACTTAGTGTTGGGTTAAATGTGTTGAAAAGTTGTAAGCCGCGCGAGAATTGCTTCCATCGTTGTTTCATCGAAGCTCTATTTTATTTTACTGTTTTTTCTCATATTTTTTAAATGAAATCTGGAACAGAACGAAATCGATAACGATAAATAGGACGTGGACGAAATAGTGACATTGTTTGGAGCAGTAGAAACAAAGCTGTACCAATGAATGTTGTTCAGTATCATAATTTTGAGCCCATAGTGAAAAATAATCTTTGCAACTCGACAAATATACACAATTCGAAAAAAATATTTTTTAGCAATGTAATGGAGAATATGATGGGAAGAAAGATGGAAGAGCTTGCATTTACCATCATCCGTCTTCTTAGAGAAGCAATTCTTAATTTTCATGAGTTTTTAAAAAAGCACACATCATAACCTAATGCGTTAATGTTTGTACATATTAAAACACGAGTAGTTCACTTAAACGAGTTTAAGTATCTTTTACACAAATTCTTTAAGCCAGCTTAATTTTACAAAGGGTTTGGCAGTTTTTTTTTTGTAATTGTACTTGCTTATCTTCAAAAATTGGGGAAATCAGTTAAGCGTTGAAAAATTGTAGTTCTTTGGCATATTGTAACACAAGGCCGAATCTGCATATTTTGAGGTCTGAAGATTTTTTTTTTGTTTAAATCCAAAATGTTACAATCTGTTTCATTCAGTAATTTGTATGAAGAAACTGACACATTGACATGTAGGAGATTGTTCATTGGCGAGATCCTGTAAACATCGTTAACTCAATTTTCTTAAATACAACACCCTATATGTTTTTACATATTCTTGTAGAAAAGTTGATTGTCTTTCAAAAACATGTTTCATACCTAAAACTGATATTTTATGAGATATCGCGATTTTATTGTGAATTTTAGGGTAACGTGATATTTTCGAGTAGACTATGAAGGTAGGCAGCGGTAATTTTGGAACAATTGAAAGACAAAAAAACAAGAAAGTTGTAGTTTTATCTTTTCCTTCCGAATTTTTGACATTTTTTTCATCCTGAAGGTGGAATTTTACCATTTTTACGTTTAAATCAGGGGTTTGGAGCAGTCCAATTTTTTAATTGCTCCGCACCAGCTCCGCTCCGGCATCAAAATGCCTACTCCAGCTCCGCTCCATGCTCCCAATATTGTTAACATTAAAAAAATGGTTTTTAAACAAAGTTTTAATAATATCGGATATGTAGAAGTTGGTCAAAAATAACAATATTTGACCCTAACAAACAAGTGAAGTTAAATAAATGTTTGAAAAAACAAATTATTGATCTTCAAACGTTGAAAAAAGTACATAATAAACTGGAGCAGTGGAGCAATCAAAATTATTTGCTCTGGACTCCGCTCCTGCTCCGGGCAAAAACCCATTGCTTCACTGCTCCGTGCTCCTCCGTTCCAAACCCCTCGTTTAAATCGAGGTTTCTTAGAATTACGCATTTATTCATTGAACCAGTGTGATGGGATAAATACTATAAACTATTTTTTGTGTTTCTACAGTATGATTTTCGGTTCAACAGAAAACAGTTTTAACCCTAACCGTTTTTTTTTTAAATTTAAAGAAAGATTGACTAGTGACTTTTTTAATCAGCGTTTTTTTTTCGCGTATTTAATACATTATCAATCGGCCTTTAGGACTTTGCAAACGAACAAAATCAATTATATGAAAAATACTGTGGCGCTGATAAGAAACCTCGATATAAACGTAAGATTGGTAAAATTATATCTTCGTTGACCTCTTCTGGTTGGGTCAGGTCTGAAGGTTGAGAGTTAAAATCGACCTATCCATGCCTGAAAATCTATATGGAAAAAAATATTTAAAAGTGGGCTATGAAGCGGATTTTTCATAGTAAATTTGACTCTTCTAGTTGATTATCTTATATGCGTGAAATATCCGCAATAAAAAAATCAACATATTTTAATCTGTTCCGAACGATAATTTAAGTAATCCATAAAACTGAGTACAGAACACAGAATAACATTTTGCTCTTGAGAAACTGAACTGTAATGATATAGTTTTCGTTCCCATTTACAACATCTTTGTTGCTATTGTTGTACACATTAGGGTTTCTCATATTTGACCATTTTGCTTGTCCCGGGATTCCGGGAAGAAATCGGCCTTTGTCCCGGAATTTCCCGGGATCCCGGGATGTAATAAATTATGTCAATATTTTTAAATAAATAACCCAAAAAATTAAGGGAGCGGTTTATTACTTAAAAACAACTCCCAAGTCATACCTATATGTAATACATTTTGCTCCATGATTATTACAAATAATTCAATAATATTGGTGAGAGAAACATACATTTCGGAATTATAACCTTTCCATTGCAATTTCATTTTTATGAATACAATAATATAATTTTTACAATGAATTTTTGTAATGTGATTTAAGAAAACAAAGGTGATCTGTGCTTCAGTCAATTAGTCTTTTTCTTAATTTATTAACAAAAAGTCCTGCTGCATAAAATGCTCTCTCAGTCTCTATTGATGTAGGTGAAATTGTCTTGAGAGCATCTAGCAGCAAAGAAACATCGTTATTATCAATAAAATTTCATTTATAAGATATTTTGCTTTGAATTATCAGGGTACACAAAAATAAAACTGTAAAAGTCTTTTGAAGATATTAACTTTGTAATGGAGACCGGGCTTCTTTGCGCCATACTAAAAGAGAAAAAATATTTTGAAGTTTTTCCATAATTTACTGTTAGTAAAGACATTTTAAGCATAAAATTCTGATATGAAATAATAGTATTACAAAGATCTTAGCACAAAATAAACGAAAACAACACTTTTTTTAAATCCCGGGAATTCCCGGGACAAAAAGTATTTCCCGAGAAATATAAAATAGCTTAAAATGGACCGGGATCCCGGGATCCCGGGAAAGAAACCCTAGTACACATACATAAAGTTTAAAATCTTGTCAAAACTGTCATGCATATGTTTTTTTTAAATAATCATTTAAATACATGATTTCATACTTAAATTTAGAGGCATAAAAAGCAGTTTTCTAACGCGGACATACATCAACAAACTGTACCCAACGGTTTAATAGCCAAGGACAGCAAATGTAGTTCAGAGCGCTCCCATATTTAATCAAGTTTCGGAAACCTGTAAACGATAACTTATCACAGCAAACTAATGAAGCTCTTAACATATTTATTTTTATCTTGTATCTTGCACTGCTAGCCCAGTAAAAAATATCTGAAAACATGGATTCATATCGACGTGAAGACGTTTGTTCCCGGATTTACCGTTGGAGTAAATGAGACGTATCTTTAACTAATTAATACACGGTTACCTTTCCCTTATTACAAACAGCGCCTAGTGCCAATGGTTAAACAAGTAAATGGCAAAGTAAACAATGCATCGATTATGTTTACTTTCTAAACATAAAAGATCTGCGTTCACACCTTTTGACATTTAACAATTCTGTTGTAAATCACCGCCTATTTTCTAATAATAGCGTCAATAATACACGACGGATGTAGGTACTGCACTCTCACTGATTCCAACTCGCGTTTTTTTTTTGTTCAATACGGAACAACGATATATATTGTGCGCCACACAACTTTATCAAGACGTGTACAGATAGAAAGTCACATATTGGTTACGTCTAATGTTTTAAATCCGCTAAATAACGTCGAGTTTTCTATAGCTTCTGTTTTTTTTTGTGTACAATTTATTGTTTACGGTGTTAGGTTTATTGTCTGTAAAAAATGAGTATCGATCGCGCGCTAAGGTGAAAGGTTTTTAACGCCGAAGTAATTGTTCATATTGACGGTAGTTAATATGAGCTAATTTATTGCTAATCTCACTTAGCCTTCAGGAGTAAGAGAAACTGATCACGCCTTGAATTTACGAGATAAAGCGCGTATTTTGATCGCGTGTAGACGTTTTGGTGTTAAGAAAGTCGCGTTTGAAAAATCGTTGGGTTATCTTTGACATATCAAATTGAACTGTCGATTGTTCCAATTAATTGCTTTCAAAAAAACAAATTGGTGTGCATGTTAACATAAAATTATTCAATTATTGCTTTAACGACAATAATACTGATGAAAGAATTAATCACGGTGAATCAATTTTCTTTGAAAATCGAAAAAGAGCCTTTAGTATAAAAATTGTTTTGTCTGAAAAAGTGGAAGGTTTTCAAACTAAAAGAATAGGTGCAGTAACAGATATTAAGAAAAATATGGAGACGAATCAGTTAAGATGGCTTGGACATTTACTACGCATGCCAGAAAGTAGATACGCGAAAATAGGATGGAAAATGAAGATAGAGGGAAAAAGAAAGAGAGGAAGACCAAGAATAAAATGGGAAAAAGAAGTGAGGCAGAGACTAGAAGAAAAAGGAGTCAGCTGGAGAGATGTGCTACAATTAGCTAACGATAGGCAGGAGTGGAGAAACATAATACAGAAATAGAAAAGCATACCTCGACACCGAAAGGTACAGGAGAACCATTTAAAAAGAAGAAGAACAATTGGTTTAAAAGTTCATAGACACTTTCATAATAATTATTAACCCTCTTGGTTCTATTTACTATTTAAAAAAGGTTTTATAGTCTTTAAACTTGTTTCAAAATAGGAGAAAAAAATTTAAACTAAAGTCAATACCTCCATACTTCATAAACATGTTATGATAATCTTAGCTGACACTCATTTAACATTTTCGGTTAAATTGCGATAAAAAAATGTCTAATCCAAAACTGAAAAAGTGCTAAGACTATATACCTAGTCCTTGAATTTTCTTCGTGCCAATGCAAAAAATGTAAACTTAAGCCATTACCTGCATAGTTCCTAATGGCATTGTAGAGGGCCTTGCCTAACTGACTATCATTTAACCTCAATAAGGTCAAATCACAATTTTTAAAAATCCACAAAAAAACTGAAAAAGATTGTTTTTTTTTTGGAAATATTTAGAAACCAAAGCAATAAGCTCAAATTTCAAGAATTCACTATAATTTTTACATTTATCCTTAGTTCAGTCTATTCTCAATAAAAAATGTTTGTCAAAAGTACAATGTTGTAACGAAATGTAATGTATTTTTAGATTTTATTCCAGGAAGGGCTACCAAGATCATGGTGAAAAGTATTCAAAGATATTGTTAGGGACTCCTTTTTTAAGTTAAAAGGTTTTTTGTCCATTTTGTTGTGATTTGTTGATCTTATTTAACCCATTTTTTTCCGAGGCAAGGTCACCGTATTATGTATTAATCTATTTTATATTTAATCAGCTCTTTAGACCAAGCTGGCTCATGGCTATAACATGTTTTTCAGTTTATTTATTCTTTAACTCCTAGTTCCTTCAGTCTTTTTCCTTCGCCTCTAACCATTTTGTTCGGGGTCTTTCCGTTACTCCTTTCTCAAATACTTGTTTCGTTGTTCTTTTCTCAGGAAATCTTCATATTTGTCCCAGTCACCTCATTCGTTGTGTCTTTACTACATTAGTTATATTTGGTTGACCATATAATCTCTTCTCCGTTGTCCTCTTTTCCATTTTCCCCAAAATATCGTCCGTAATACCTTCCTCTCCTTTGTACAGTTTTTCCTTCTTTTTGATTCATTTTCCACATCTCACCTCCCCTGTACGTAACTATTGGTTTTACGATTGTCTTGTAGATATTAATTGTTACCCTCTTTGAGATATTCTTTGACCTGAGTACATGGCCCAATGCCGCTAGACATCTTGACCCTTTGATATTTCTTTCTTGTATCTCAGCTCCCTTTTCTCCATCGTCTGATAAAGTGACTCCCAAATAGTTAAATTAATCCATTGTAGCTAATATACAGGGTGATTGATTGAGACCGGGCATTAAAAATATATGAGGAATGAAAAAGGGTATGGATCTGAAATTTTGGTTATGACCATAATGGCATCTGATCTGTTTATTGAAAATATTTTCAAGATGGCGACACTTCCGCAAATACCGGAAGTTGGCGTCTACTTTTTTATTTCAAATACAATGGTCTATTTTTTAGTGCATTTTTGGATTCAAAACGTTATTTTAGAGGGACTTTTATTAGCATTCCCTATACCTAAGTGCAGTCATTTTTTAGATTTTTGCACTTTTTTGAAAATTTTTTGATTTTTACCGTGATGCTTAATATTATCTAACATAGCCATTTTTAAAGAAAAAACGCTTAAATTTAGACCATGCCTAGAAGAAACCTTGGACTACATCCTGGAATTTTTGCAATCCATGAATTACTTACAGGGTGTCCAAAATTTAATTTTCTTTTAATACAACTTCAGACTACTAAAACTCGTTTTTTTCAAATACAATGCCCAAACTTTTTTTTCATTTTCTACTGCAAAATTACATTCTGCATCAACCTGTATTAGCGTTTCCTATACCTATCTGCAACAGTTTTCGAGTTATTAAGAATTTTTGATAAAGTTAAGAGAAATTGCAACATTTTTAAATAGTAAGCCTTGGAAAATGACAGCAAATGCCAATATTAATAACTGTAAACCACTTTTATTGCGTTTGTCTAAAGCATCCATGAAAATGTATAATCAAGAGTATTCAAACACGAATATTTTGAACTTATTTTATATTCATGAAGAATGTAACAAGATTATTGAAAGAACTTGCCGCCTGTTCAGTGAGAGTTATCCTTATTTGACTGTAATGACCAGACAGAAATTTTAATGAATAGAATCAATTTTTTTTCAATTTAGAAGAGTGAAATCTGCTTGTATTCGACCTAAGCGTGTGACAAATGATGAAACTAACAAAGTTAACATCCTGAGATATTTTAATGACCATCCTCAGCGATCAATTCGATTGGTAGCGCAAGACTCGGGTTTAACATACTATGCTGTACAAGCTACATTAAAAATACACAACTATTCGTTCACACTTTCAATAATATTCTGAATTTGTCCAAGAATGTAAAATAAATTCAAAATATCCGTGTTTGAATACTCTTGATAATCCATTTTCATAGATACTTCAGACAAACGCGATAAAAGCGGTTGACGGTTATTAAGTATTGGCATTTGTTGTCATTTCCAAGGCCTACTATTTAAAAATGTTGCAATTTCTCTTATCAAAAATTCTTAATAACTCGAAAATTGTTGCAGATAGGTATAGGAAACGCTAATACAGATTGATGCAGAATGTAATTTTGCATTAGAAAATGAAAAAAAAGTTTGGGCATTGTATTTGAAAAAAAACGAGTTTTGGTGGTCTGAAGTTGTATTAAAAGAAAATTAAATTTTGGACACCCTGTAAGTAATGCATCGATTGCAAAATATCCAGGATGTAGTCCAAGGTTTCTTCTAGGCATGGTCTAAATTTAAGCGTTTTTTCTTCAAAAATGGCGGTGGTAGATAATATTAAGCATCACGATGAAAATCAAAAAATTTTCAAAAAAGTCCAAAAATCTCAAAAATGGCTGCACTTAGGTATAGGGAATGCTAATAAAAGTCCCTCTAAAATAACGTTTTGAATCCAAATACGCAATAAAAAATAGACCATTGTATTTGAAATAAGAAAGTAGACGTCAACTTCCGGTATTTTCGGAAGTGTCGCCATATTGAAAATATTTTCATTAAACAGATCAGATGCCATTATGGTCATAACCAAAATTTCAGATCCATACCCTTTTTCATTCTTCATATATTTTTAATGCCCGGTCTCAATCAATCACCCTGTATATTGAGTCCCATACTCATAAACACTTTAAATTTTGTCTCTCGTGTCCTGCTTTGATGCCCATACAGCATTTTATTTATCGTTTTTCTTAAATGCCCAGTATTTTTGATTAAAAGAGCGCAATGATTGTACACGCAAAACGATTAGGTATTAATTAACAAATATAAGAAATAATTAAACGAGTCTGTAATTGGAGGTTCTATATATTTTTTTTTACTCACAGAACATTTACTATCTGTCCGAAGATACTAAACAAATCCTTTGACATTTGACGTAAATAATGATGATAAACAGAGACATGTAAGTGGCTGTCCAGCGGCACCCACTCCTACAATAGACATAAGAAATGATTTCTATATTTTAGTGTTATATGTATTTAATAAACTGTATGTGAAACGTGTCAACAAATTCATGTTAAAAAATGAAAGCAAGACGTCAACATTTCGGTTACTATATTATCCATAAATTTGTTTTCACGTTTACTCATAAATAATTACGCCCCTCGGCGCAGGGATCAATTTTCAACTTTAAACTTACTTTCCCTTTAAACTCAATATTTAACACGTATTATAATAAAATTAGTGTTCCTTATATAGACGACCGAAATTGCTGTAAACGAGAAAGTTTCTGTAACAAAGTTTTCTCACAGTTTGATTATTATATCAAATAATAATAGCGTAATGATAATATAATTATTGTATTATCCTTCCGTTGCCGATGTATTTTTCACGGTAATTGTAACGATATTGTGTACCATTCGCAATTACAACAACAGGAAAAATGCTTTACTGTTATATAAAATATGGTAGCTGCATAATCACACTTATTATCGGCAGGAACACAGCGTGATCTGGAATATAAGATTAAGCGCTTCCGGAAGTTTTCCTTGAAGTTCAAGTTTTGTGACCAATTATAGTTTTCTGTATTTAAGTTCAATGTGTTTTTATCGTATATGTACATATGTCGAACAAGGCTGTTGTTTGTCATCGTTGTACGACTGAAGGCTGCTTGTAAATTCTTTAAACAGGATAGCGGACGATAATCTGTGTTGATTGGGATCCTAAATTTATTAGTCGATTTGCGCCAATTTTTATGTTGGTAATTTTTATTTCGCGTATGTGGCGTTAGTAAATATACGATTTTAACAGAATCCTTTAAGGATCATAGCAGCCCAAAAACAGTCTAGTTAAAATGCTTAATACATCAAGGAGTGACTTATTTTTAAATCTTTGTCAATGGAAATGAGCGTTTACAACAATTGATATATTTATTATTAACGTTCAAATATATAATTTACAAAAAACAAGACTTGCGCTTCCAGCTAAAAGTTTAAGACCACCTCAGTTATTTTGTTTTTATATGAAGTTAAACACAAACGATATTTTTCGAATATAAAAGAAATTTTTACTGAAAAACATAAATAAAATATAATAAAATGAATAACATCAAAGTTAAAATTACATAAAATCAATCAAGAATACTAAAAATAATCGTTACACCTACTGAATTCGTTAAAAAAGTCTTTGCAATTATTGGCGTTTTTTTTTACTAATCTTGGCATCCGGTCAATTATTTTTTTCCCGCGAACCTATCCTCCATTTTTTTCAAAAAGGTTATCCAAAGTTCTTTTCACGAAGAACATTTTTTGCGTACCTTTCCATCGAGTTCTTCCCATACAAGCTCCAAAGGATTCAGATCCGGAAGTTTTGGTGGCCAAATCATGTTATACAGGGTGTGTAAAAATTGGCGGAAGCGCTACACGTGGCGATGTTCTTCGTAAAATTCCAAGTCGAAAATCTTAATACGAAAATGTTGTACCATGCTTGCTGTGTCTGCAAGAGGTCCTCAAAGTTTTGACATTTAGTCCTTTAATAAGCGTTATTATTTAATACTTGCAAATGAAAAAGCTGCAATTTGGAATAAAAATAAATTTCGAATAGTATTTTTTACTAGATAGTGTTCTTTCTTTCAAAAATTGGTGTTGAAAATATGTAAATCACTGATTTGATTGAAAATAATACACATGGCAACATTGTCATTAGCTGTCATCTCTGTTTTTCTCGTAATTATTTCTAGTTTGTATTTTACGATACCCAAAAGTTTGCAGCTATGTTTACGAACTAAAGGCTTTCAGTTCGAACAAAAATTGTAAATACCTAAGTAAAAATTGCTGATAAAAAAAAATGTCCAAATGCAAATCAATGTATGCAATGTTGCCAATTTTTTTTTCTTTAAATGGTTCCTGAGGCCATAGGAAGCATGGTACAACATTTTTGTATCAAGATTTTCGACTTAGAATTTTACGAAGAACATCACGTGTAGCGCTTCCGCCAATTTATACACACCCTGTATAAGAGACAGGGGTGGTTCCCTAATGATTTTGCGTTGTTTTTTTTACAGGGGTTTGGAGCGGAGCAGTGGAGTAATGGGTTTTTGCTCGTAGCTGGAGCGGAGTCCGGAGCAAATAATTTTGATTGCTTCACTGCTCCAGCTTATTATGTACAATTTAAAAAAAAAAGCATTTTTTTCGTCTTTTTCAGAGGTTCCGAGCAGTTCAATTTTTCAATTGCTCCGCTCCAGCTGCGCTTCGGCTTCAAAATGCTTGCTCCAGCTCCGCTCCATGATCCAAATATTATTAACATTAAAAAAAAAGTTTTTTGATTAGAAAAATTGTTTTAATTCTATCGGATATGTAGAAGTTGGTCAAAAATAACAATATTTGACCCTAACAAACAAGTGAAGTTAAATAAATATTTGAAAGAACAAATTATTGATCTTCAAACATTGAAAAAAAGTAAAAAGTAGTTTATTTTTTAAATAATTGTACATAATAAACTGGAGCAGTGGTGCAATCAAAATTATTTGCTCCGGACTCCGCTCCTGCTCCGGGTAAAAACCCGTTGCTCCACTGCTCCAGCTCCGTGCTCCGGAAATTTCACCGGAAACAATAAAAAAATTAATTGACCGCATGTCAAGATTGGTGAAAATGTCAATAGCCTTTGCAATGGCTTTATTAACGAAAAGTAAGTGTAACGACAAATTTTCTTGCTTGGTTTTATGTAATTCCAACTTTGTAGTGATTAATTTTTATTATATTAATTATATTTTGTGTATTTATGTTGTTCAATAAACATTTCTTTCATATTTGAAAACTATTTCTTCTGTTTGACTCCTACACTTTTCTAAAAAAAAACTTAGATGATCTCAAACTTTTGACCGACAGTGTATAAAAAAAAAACAATGTTATTAAACTTTGATCAGTAAAAATCAATTTCGTACATTTTATTTTCATTTCTATACTTCCTTAAATTGAGTTACGTCTTCCTTTGCGTTAATAACACCTTTTGTTCTTATATTCATAGGTTTTCCAGATTTTGACATTCTTGATAATATTATCCCAAGTTAATTTTTTTTTTGAAAAGCTTTTTGTCCTGTTATAATTCTTCCTTAAGGTTTTTTAAATTGTATGCCATACCTATTCAATTGGCAAAGAAATGTGCTTGAAGATGGCCAGTCAAGGACCTTTTTACGTTTTTAACAAACCATTTTTGTGTATTATGTGCTGTGTGACAACAAGCACCGTCTTGCTGAATAATAAAACTGCCATCGAGATGCAAATTGTCAATAAGAGATATTGTGTCTTCCTTCAACAAGTGTCTCGGTATTTTTTAGCGTTTACAATTTCTTCTATAAAGAATTTCACCCTCAAAACGCAATGCCATCTACAATCTACAAATCAATCAGTTCTTTTAACAAACAAATGTCGAAAAGGGAAAGAAAAATTTGTCTTTAAATTTGTTAAAAACGTTAACCCAAAAATTAATTCCACAGATACGTTAACACAACTCATGGATGTCATAAACTGTTAGCGTTGAATGTTTCTTCTTTTCATGTCGAATTACAAAAACGTGTCGATAAAAGGCGGACATGACATGGCTCGGAGCTTTTGATTCCGGATTCGGTTGTATTCCGGCGATGTTTATTAGTCGATTATAACTTGAATAACGATTCAGCTGACCGTGTCTGTGGCTCCTTATTTGGATTATACGATCTTATCTCGGAATATTTCGCTGGTGTATTATTACTTACGGCCGTATTGGTTTGCTAGACTGCACATTTGATTATGAAATGTGGTTTTGTCGAATGCTAAAATGGTTACAAATGTGACTGGGGAGTTTCCATACAACATTAGATTTGTTCACATTTATAAAATGCAATGGAAGTGCAAAAAAGTACAATATATTGGCCTGAAACTGTGGGGAAATGTTCGTATATGCCTTTAACGTAATATTAAAGTTCGATTGTACAAAGCTCCGTTAAAATTTAACGGTTGATTAATTCAAAAAAGATGTAGTATTATTATTGTTACTTCAGATTTGTTCCAACAGGCGATTTAAATCCGATTCGTGGATAAGTACATAAACTGGTTTATTCGCAGGCGTGAACTATGTACTAATAAATGCATTGCCCAGTATTAGCCGTTGTTGGAACGCTTTTACGACTGGCCTAACTGTAAATGACATTTGTGTCTATTGGGTTCATAAAAATGTGCGCATCGCAAGGGTAAACACCTTAAGAATCCAGTACTTCATGGGATTGGGAGGGCGATGCATAGCTACCAGAGCTCACGTTAGTTATGAACAGCGCATGCGTGTAAAAATCCCAGCGATAGTTCGTCCCTTTGTTAATAGACTGTTTTGATCGTCCGCAAACCAGTACATGAATTGATTTGAGAGTTAATGGAACGAATGACTGACCGTCCGGTGATGTCAGAGACTGTGATGGAACGCTATATTGATAATGTGCAGAATCGTCACATCATCGCATGGTGCGTGGGCTTGTTGGAACAAACCTATAGGCCCGCTGCACACGTACGTTTTTCGCCCGCAGCGGGCCCGCTGCGGGCGCCCGACCGGTGCCGAAGTTGCTTTGATGCTCACGTAGGTTTTTTTGCGGCACAGTGCCGTAATTGTTATTCAGTCAGGCATTCGTTTTTTTCCGAGCGCCACAGTGTGCTTTTCTTTTCGCATCACATATGGAGGTGTCACATAGAAAACGGGTAGCATTTGCATACCTGGTATACAAACATTATGTTTCTAAAAACAAAAGGGGTTATTGGGTGCATCCGTTCACCGAGCAAAGACTGGCAAGGGGAGAGTTTGGGCGATCTTTTGGTGATTTAAGAGAAAATCGAGACAAGTTATACAATTCCTTTAGAATGAGTGTCCCATCGTTCGACGAGCTGCTGGGTAGAATAAGTGATAAGATAATGTCTCAAGATACATGTATGAGACTTGCCATACCTCCAGTGGAAATGTTAGCTGTGACTCTTAGGTTAGTAAATATATGTTTTCAGTAAATTAAAAAAAAAAAAATCCTTAATAAAGTTTTATGAACATAGTAGCAATGAAGAGGTTCATTAAACACTGAACATTTACTATGAAAGATAAATGTAAATAAAATAAAAATACAAGACTTACAAATACAGTATAAGTGGACATAAGAGGTGTCCGCTTAATAGAAAAACTGATACCAGAGAATGAAATGTTTACCTTTAATTAACAAAGGAAGTATATGTATAAGACCACTAAAACACTACAAATACTACTTATACTAACAACAAAAAGTAAAATAAACTTCTCTTTTGTGTCAAATAAACATAAATGGTACAAAAAACGAGGCTATAAAGTAAATCAATGTGTACAATTACATACTACGGTGGTCTTATTAACTATGTTAATAGGTTATCCCTAACTCCAGAAACATTCGTCCTTGGAAAATTTACGATCCTTTGGGCATTGCATAAAAGTCGCTAAAATGGTTTAAAATTTGGCATTTACATGTACAAGCATTTATCCTGACATTCCAGAAAGAACACAAACAGGTACACTGTGTATGTTCCTTAAATTAAATGTTACCTACTTATTTATTTATTATTAAAAATTAATATTATATGTGCATATGTGTGTTTTATGAAGTGTTTTTTAAAACGAGCCCCATTTTCCAAACCCGCACGAACAAGTAGGCTCGGAGAAACTTTTTTTTTTTTTAAGGGAGCGCAATTTTTCGTTCTTGCCCCGGGCGCCAAAACACCTAGAGACGGCCCTCATACTACAATGTACTATAGCACCGCAAATAACTTGCCCGCTGCGGACCCGCTGCGGGCGAAAAACGTACGTGTGCAGCGGGCCATAGTGTTATTCTGCCTGATGTTACTTTCAACCAACTTTTTTTAACTATGACGATTATGTAGTTGCTAATGTAAAAAATTTTAGATTTAATAATTTTGGTGAATGAAATGCTCTTATTAACAGTTCATTTACCAGTAAACCTACTCTTGATAAAAATTGTATAAAAAAGTTTGGAGCACCTGATTTAGTACCAAAATGTTTACTTTAATACCGAATTAAACAATTGCGTAATTTTTTGCACATGTATATGTCCACATTCTTACAAAATAAGTTTGTTCGAATGTTCCAAAAGTGTGCTACAACAAATTGACATCTATAGGCGTTCCCTTCCATCTTAAATAATGGTTGAGGGCAATGTGTGTCGAACACTACATCTACATTTCTACATTTCACATAGGTTTACATTAAATACATTCATTAGGTTTTTTTTTTTAAATTCGCTAAATATGTTTTTTGGACCCTAAATAAACTCGTTTCACTCAGAAACTGTTTAAGATATCTTCAAAAACTTTGCATCATTTTACTTGCGTTGGTAAGTTAAAGAATTTTGATTTTATTTGACGGTTTCATGACCAACGCGATCGCAAAACGAACCTTAATTTTCCAGTTTTTTTCTTATTTTTCCTCTGTAAATCATCAATGGCACGTATAACTCTGCATAACATTTATTTTGGATGTTCTTGATGCAATAAACACAGTCTTGATCAGATTCTAGCGATAACATATCGTAACCCTCCCTTTAAGTTAAACTAACTCGAAAAATAATTGAAAATCCATGAACATTTGCGCCCTTTATATGCTAGGCCAGATTCTGTTCAACTCATCCTCGTACACCCGAGTAACACTTCGCCGTCATCTTCGTAACGTTTCCAGGAGAAGTATTTAAATTTTATTCCGTAACCTCTAATAAAGCATTCAACATCCAAACACGGCGTATTTTTTTAGAAGACAAATTCCATTTTCAACAACTTTTTCCTAGACAGCTCCGTTTATAACTCGCTAATCGTTTCAGAGAACGAATAAAATTTATTGTGTCATATACCGACGTTAAAATTACAGCTTCCAAATGCGGCCCATTACTACATATTAAACAAGTTAATAAATTTATTCGGAGTTCCTAATTAAGTCTACGAATCGGTACATTTGCATTAAAAACACATCAATAAAAATGTACGGGCCGTTTAAGAGATAGCGCAGGTGGGACAGCAACAACAAATTCTTTGTTTGGAAGATAATTATAAGTTACCGGGTAATTTTTGATATTACGTGATTAAACAAGAGACAAGACTGTGTGTTTTGTCATGGCCTAAACACTGGGAAACGGGTTAATTGCCCATTCTTTATTACGCACGCGTGAGAATATGGGTGTACTTTAACGAAAACGAAAGTTAATTGTACGAAAAATTATGTAATTAAGTTTCTCAAAGTAAATAATGACCGTGACCGCTAAACGAGCAAAACTCTGTTCCAGATATTGACAACGCTATAGCAATAGACGTTAAATATTGCAAAACAATGACAGGATAAGAATAAATAAACGAACTTGCGTGCAAAAATTACTGCTTTGGGCATTCAAGTTCAGTTATTAAATATAAACAGTCAAATAAACTATAGATATTAAATTTTAAAAAATTGGAAAGTTTGTGTATCTTATGGAATAATAAAATACTGAGAATTGATAGTTAAAAAATGGAACTTACTGTTATATGCTCTGAATTTTAAAGATTTTAATCTGTAATCGTAGACAGACAAACTCTTACAAAGATAGATTATTCGGTAAAAAATAACAGTTTTAGAGAGTAGACCTTTTAACACAGAAAAGGTAAAAAGTAGTTAGGGATATCAGATGAAAGCATACTCCTAAAACGAAAAGATATTAGTTTCGAAATGAAACAGAATCGTGTTAACAAAGATGAAGGATGAAGATATACAGGGTGTCCCAGCCAAGACGAATTATTCGATAGCTCTGTTATTAATAATAATATTTAAAAAAGTTAAATGTAAAACTTGTTCGTAATCATGTACAGGGTGGTCTATTTTCGATGCCCATACAGGGTATCTCGGTTATTATCAGAGATAGAAAAAAAGTAAATACATAAACTCGATTTATTTTTTCGAGAGAAATTTATTGCCGCAAACAGATTTTTAATATCTTTTTTAATTTTCGAAATATAGCCAAAAACCGATTTTTGGCACTTTTCAAAAATGTTAAATATCTCGTTTAAACGAGAAGATAGAAAAAAACTTTTAAGACATTTTTCGCATGGTTTTTTGTCCTTAATAAGATGGCGATGTTCAATTTTTTTTTACTCATACAAATATTGATATATTACACCTAACTTTCTTATTTTAAATGACAACCATAGTTGGCTTTGACATGAATCGAAAGCTTATTTTTTGCGTTTTTCAAAAATATATAATTTGCCTATGGTTGCCATTTAAAATAAGAAAGTTAGGTGTAATATATCGGCATTAATATGAGTAAAAAACAATTGAACATCGCTATCTTATTAAGCACAAAAAATCATGCGAAAAATGTCTTTAAAGTTTTTTTCTATCTTCTCGTTTAAACGAGATATTTAACATTTTTGAAAAGTGCCAAAAATCGGTTTTTGGCTATATTTCGAAAATTAAAAAAGATATTAAAAATCTGTTTGCGGCAATAAATTTCTCTCGAAAAAATAAATCGAGTTTATGTATTTACTTTTTTTCTATCTCTGATAATAACCGAGATACCCTGTATGGGCATCGAAAATAGACCACACTGTACATGTTTTTGAAAGAAAATTTAATTTTGCATCCAAAAATTACAAAATATACACTGTGTTCCATATAAAAAACAATGTTTGGTATCAGTGCGCAAAAACAAAACACTGTGTATAACTGAAAATAATTTTAGGTCATGTAGTAAATGATTACAAATTACAAACAACTTTTACATTGAACTTTTTTTAATATCAATACTAATAACAGAGTTATCCAATAATTCGTCTTGGCTGGGACACCCTGTATTTAATAATAAGTAATTCTAACAGAAATCTAAAATTTAGATATGTTAGAGCCAAGAAACATTTTGTTGTTTTTCTTCCTATAGACCGGAAACTATTAATCTCACCCTCGTACTTGGACGCGCGAAAAGAAATTCGCAAAACAAGTCGGCACCGGCCGCTCCGGAGATGAATTATTAATAACTTTCTATGAAACTAGTCCCCGTATGGAATTACACGAAAAAGGCGTCGCGGTAATTGATTTTTTGCGGCGAAAAAAAGGTCCCACGTGCGTTCCACAAATTAAAGGGAACGAGTTCCTGATCGGAACGCAATTACGAAAACAAATAATCTTCGTATTGAGGTAACGTAACACTTAATCGTGCGTTTAATTAATATTCGACACATGATTTACGTTTTAATTTGCAAAATGGTGTAAATCGCGCTCAGATAACCGTGATCGAGGCGATCGATCGAGAATTGCCTCGTTCGAAGTTTCTCACACTTTGAGATTCGTCTCATGAACGTCAGTGCAAAAAAATTGCTAATTTTGAACCGATTTTACAAATAAAAGTCACACGATCATATGTTAAGTGGAGTATCTATCTAGGATCTAAAAGACGTTAAATTATTAATTAGTTTATCTGAAGCGTAACGATTTAAGTCAAAAGTCGATAATCGTAACTTTTTCAACATAGGTTACCGTTTAATGTTGATATCGATTTTAAAAATTAAAATATTTGATTTTTAATTGGATGGGAATTATATGCTTTATGGAAATAACTCGAACGTGCATATTTCTCAATAAATTATGTATTATGATGTCTAAAGACCTTAAGTCTGTTTGATACTATACTATTTTTTCGTTTAAGAAAATCGTATACGATTTTTAATACAAAAATTTCGTTCAAGAATTTAGCATGGAAAATATGAACCATTTACATTGTACTATTTTTTGGTACGAAAATTTCAATATATTTTGGTTAATTTTTATTAAGTTTTATCATATTTTGTTGGCACCTTGAGTCACCATGTCAAATGTTCAATTTGAACACAGCACAAAAAGCGAATCATTTTCAAATTTAACGTATATAACGCTTGTCCCATTCTACATATTTATTCCTACAAAATAAATTATGAGGGATTAACGGTAATAAGTAGTATTTAACATCGTTTGATTGTTTCAGTTAACCTAACCCATAAATGACATGCGGTCAGATACAGTTACAGTAGAATACGCATGCGCCCATACTAAAATTGGACACATTTAGGGCACGTATTAATTTCGTACGAATTTTTCGTTCAAGATTTTTAATTTCTGATTGACACCGTACCAGAAAATCGTATACGATTTTCTTAAACGAAAAAATAGTATAGTATAAAACAGACTTAAGACAAGCTCTTGATGGAGCTGTAAAAAGCATAAATTATATTAAAGGTTGTGCTCTAAATGCCAGATTTTCTCTCAACTTTGCAAAGAAATGGAAAGTAATCATACATAACTTTTTTCATACCGAAGTTCGTTGGCTGTACGTGAAACAGTCCTTATTCTTTTATTTGCACTTTGGAATGAACTACAAGTTTTTATTGATAAGAATCTTTAATTGAAAAAACATGTACATAATTGGATATTCCTCAAACGATGTGACAATTACTTATTTTGTAACATGTGCAAAGCCTACAAATGGATGTATAAAAGTATTTTCCTGAATTTGACGTTAATATTGAGTGGATAAGAGACCTACTCTTTCAATATCAATAGATCAAGTCAAACTGTTTGTCGCCAATAGAACAACAACTTTTAGAACTAGCTTCTGATACAAAGAACTGTTTTAAATTACTTTTTATTTATTATTATTATTATTTTGATATGGGGCACTTGGTAATAATGAAAATTTGAGAAGGGGTACACAGATAGATATCTAGCGTTTACACTAAGCTCTCAGATTGTTTTAAAATTAAGAATTTTTAGCAATACCCCAATATTATTCTTGTTACACAATGACACTGATGTTCGAAAAAATCTCTCTCTTCTAATTACAGCTCTATCGTCTTCTAAATAATATCCTTGATCGATGTAAAAAAAAGTCTGTCCCATATTCCAATAAACCAAGATTAGAAATTTATAAATACAGTGACTGGATTTCTAAATATACTTTAACATCGCTCCAAGTCGTACGTAAAAGTCAAGACATAAAATTGTTGAAAATGCACTTGTTCCAACGACACGACAAGCCTGGTTTATGGACGTTATTTAAATTCGTATAAAAAACGAGTTGGCCACGTTGCGTTTATAAATAACAGGCCGTTGTGTTTAAATAATCAGCGGAGCAGTATTTATAAATAATCAGTAAAATTAAAAATATATAAACACTGCCAAAATACATTAGATATTTATAGTTGGCAACGGAAAACAACGTTTAACTAAAAATAATCATTACTTTCCCTAATTTAGAAAATCAGTATTTGACAGAATTGGGTCAAAAAAGTTTTATGAAAATGTTAAATTATCGGGTATTTGGTCCAATATTTTGCACTCCACGTTGGTACTTCTGTGACGTTAATAGTATTATAGTGTTCATTCATTTAATAAAAACAATATTTAGTATCAAGAATTTACAAATGCAAGTTTTAAATTACATTTAATAGCTGTATTACACTATACAATTTCTTGTTCAAAAAATTTTATACCAGATTGTACAGCTGTCGCCAAGTTACAATACGTCTTATGTCGTAAACTGACACTTCGCGTATGTCAATTTACGACATTGTAACTTGGCAACAGCTGTACAATCTAGTATAAAATTTCTTGAACAAGAAATTGTGTAATGTAATACAGCCTTAATATCAATAACACAACTCAAATTTTGCAAAAGAAATGCAGTTTTTATTTAAAAAAAAAAGTGTCTCACAAAATTTGACGAATATAGAGGTGCCACGTATATCAAGGAAAAGAAAAAATTCATGCGCTAATAAATTATGTATTTACCAACATAGGGTGCCAGCCCATTACCGAAAATTAGAACAATTAATAAAGTTACTTAGCAATGCACACCAAAATTAACAACTCAAATACCGTTTTAGCAAATTTCGTTAAGGTTATCGATCTACAGAAAAATCGTCCTTCCTACCAGTCTCACAAAAAGTCAATTAAAACAGAAATGACTTTTAACGAACGTAGGTAGGTACTCAGTAAAAATACAAACAAAATGGCTACAAGGAAACGCAATTAACATTATAAAAACAAAATAACAAAACAAATTAATTAAGCTGACGAAAAAAACATAACAGAATATCCCAGAAAAAATAACCAACCAGTAAAATATACTTTTAACGCATGGAGCATGAAGCTAGACCCGGAGACTCCGGGTTAACTAACACATTATCAACGCTAGCTAGATTTTTGCGACTATTATATTATAAAGTAGCGTTACTAATATACTAATGTATTTAACTTAAGTGCACTAAAATATACGAGGTCTGTTCAAAAAATAGCCGAACTTTTGATATTGCGCGGCAACTGATAGTCCTAGCGACGTCCGGTTGTCGGCGATGCATTTTTGCCCCAAGGGCAAACAATCAACCGCCATTTCTACGAAGATGTATTGAAAAGGTTGCGAGAAAAAATTCGCAAGAAGAGACTAGCGTTGTGGCGCGACAATTCATGGTTCCTCCGCCACGACAAGGCGCCTGTCCACTCAGCCTTGTCAATTCGTGAGTGTTGTACAAAAAATCAAATGACAGTCCTCCCCCAGCCTCCCTATTCACCTGACCTGGCCCCGTGTGACTTCTTTTTATTCCCCAAATTAAAATCGGTGCGCAAACGACGTCGTTTTGACACTATTGACGACATTAAGGAGAATTCGGCACGGGAATTGAAGGCGATACCCAAAGAAGCATACCAAGACTGTACGGCAAAATGGAAACACCGCCGGTATAAGTGTATTTCTAGAGAAGGAGAGTACTTTTAAGGAGATAAAGACCAATTAGTTGTAAATACTATAAAATAAATGTTTTCAGTTATTTTTGGACAGACCTCGTATGTATGCACTATATAATTCGCTGTGGATTAAGCAAACATCTTGAATTCTTTATAGTAATTTTCAACGCAACTCACTACACTTAACGAATGACAAGGATTTTTTTCGCAGAAAAGAGGAAATTGTTAAAAATTACATGCTTCTTCCGCGGTAATCTAATTTCGGAAAATTACAAAATTGTATCCTCCGTCTTTTAAAACTTTTTTAACCATTAGAGTGGGCGATGTCGTCGAAGCGTTAAAAGCTCAACGACCGACGCCGAGCGATTTCAAACAAAATCTAACCCTAATTAAATGCTTTTTGTTACGGCACCTCACATTAACAACGTTCCGACATACACTTAAGACAAAAATTGTTAGCAGTTTAACGTCCTTTGTGTAATTTTGTTGCACTTTGTGGCAGACGAACGGTCAATAACCTATTATTCAGAAGATAAGCAGTTGTGGTTTTTTTTTTGTTCGTCCGGGCCAAACTTCAAACTACACATTCAGACAAGACAATAAAACTGTAGAGATGAACGCACTAAGAACAACAACAATTTATAATTATTGTCTGGTACCTACAGGGTGACAATAATCTATCTGTGTTGAACGGGTAACTTTGTTATTATAAGAGTTACATAGTCGGTTAAATTAGCAAATTTGGCAGAATTTCAAGACGAATTTAATGTCATTTTGACATTTGACCTACACCTTCAAATGATTTAAATGTTTTGAAAAAACTAAAAACACGATTTTTTGAATGTAAATAATTCCATAGCCATCTATGTTAAAACAAAAATGTGAAATGATTCCTGTAGATACAGTACTTTCAAAATATTTTAACATATAAAAACTTAAATAAGGTAGAACCAATTCGTTTTAAATTTAGACTAGCAGTATATTAATTAACACTATGCACTATCTGTGTTTCCAAAATATTATAAAGGGTGTTTTTTACGCTTGGTTAAACTGGTGAAACTTGAAACATCGATAAGTAATTTTTCATAAATGTAACCCCTATATTTTTTAGTCTTAAACAAATTTTGATAGTGATTAAAAAAAAATAAATTAAGCATGTTTAATACCAAAAATTAATGTTTTCCGGACAAATGGTTGGAGTGTGTATTTTTTTAAATCTATATCAACGTTAGTAGCAAAACGTCACTGAATTAAAAACATTTGTTTATGTTACCAAATAATTTAAGCAATTTATCTAGGTTTTTCTTGAAAATATATCAATTATTGGATATTATGATTCTAAAACATAGCAAATTCAACACAGTTATTTTAACATAACATAACCCAGAGATTATTTTTTTTAATAAAAGTTATTGAAATTGACTAAATAATCATCAAAATGTTCGTTCCAAATATATTAATATTTGACACACTATATGTAAGGGAAATAATATCTAATTTTATATATTTTTCAATAGGTGGGTATTATAAATAGCCATAAATAATTCTGTGAGTAGAAACGGAAATGCTAATATTAATGTGAACGTCATTCATTTATTGTCGCAATTAGCATAAAAATTGAAGATTAATAATTTGTTTTTATACATATCCATGCAAATCAACCCATAACTTCTAATAAACAAGTTCCATCCGCAGAATTAATATGCAAATAATGTAGCGTAGTTAAATTATTCAAACACTCATTTAAAAAACCAATATTAGATATGTTAATTAAAACACTTAATTACTTTATCTTCTGATGAGTTTATCAGACGGAACGAATATTTTAGTCAATCGGTCGATCTAGGAAACTATAAAATGTTCTTCAAGTTGACGATTTCCACACATGTCGTGCGTGTAAATGCGCCGTTGGTAATACGCAAAACAACGAAATTTAGGTAAAGTTCGTCTAAAAATAATCCCTAAACATGTTCGTGTATTTCTCGTGCAAAGTTTAGAGTCTTTGTGTAGAAAGTACCGCACGTGTTGGAAATTGTGTCTGTGCCAAGTCGATAAATAAAAATTATGTACATTTGCACTTCAGAAAGTTGCACTTGCGGAGTTGCAGTCGTAACCGCGAAATGCTTTCCATGTTTTGTTTGCGGTATCTTTTTTTTTTCATTACACAGACTTGGACCCCCGGTGAGCAAGCGATACAGTGAATGGTGTTTTATGCAAGACGGCAAAAATAAATAAAAATTGACTTCGTCATGTTGAAATATATCAATTTTCAATATAAAACGGTAAGAATACGCTCATTGAAAATCTTATACAGGGTGTCTCAGGAGGAAAGGTACATATTTTAGGAGCTGGTGGTATGGACCATTTTGAGTAAAAAAGTTCATTTAAACATGTTTCCAATTAAGAAGATACAGCTTGGTAGACGTCGCTTTTCATCCATCCCCACAAACAAAAATCTAATGGGGTAAGGTCTGGGGACCTTGGTGGCCAATTAACGTGGGATTTTTGAACATCAACTTAGAACTATTGCTAATTAATAGTGTGTTTTATAATTTAAATAATAATCAATAAATGCAATAATCAACCTTTTGTGATGCTTTTTAAGGTTACCATTCAAAGAGCTGTATCTTCCCAACGATTGAGAATTGGACACATATAAACGAACTTTTTTACTTAAAATGGTCGTTTCTACCAGCTCCTAAAATATTTACTATACCTCCAGAAACTCTCTGTATTTCAGAGCAATTACCAAACGCATATACTTTAGGAATATTTTAAACAAAATACTAGTATCTAACTCTTACAGCCTATTTCGGCCAAATGTCGACAACGATTCGGCTTTACCGTAATTCCAAAACGGTTCGAGCTACAGACATGCGGTTTTGACTACTATGTATGTATGTTATCAAGAGGAATTTTTTAATACGAAGTTTCGAACTTTTTGGACCATCTTCAGGTTAAAATTAACTTCATTTATAACTGGAAAACGGTTGCAGATAGGAATGTGCGGTTTTCGCCATTGCGATGCTACTTTTAAGCCGTTACATTTTAAAACGTTTCTAATTAGGTTGGCCCATCTTCAGGGCTACAAATTCGTATATCGAGAACAGATAGAGATAGAAACGTGCGGTTTTCGTAGTTTATTAACTGTTATCGAGTAGACGAATAAGATTTGGAGTTTCCAATGTTTCGTCACTTTTATGACCATCATCAATTTCTACGCGCCGCGTTCTTTCTACGCACACCGTTCTTTTTACTTTGAGCGTTTTTTTTACGTTTTAATTATTAACTTTGAGCGTTCTTTCTACGCACACAATAATTTTTCAACAATCCGCTACAACTTGTAAACAAAATATAAAATTGATGGATTTAAAAAAAAAATAAAAAATAATACTATACTACAGTGTTACGCCGATGTTAAATAGTTTATCGAATGACGCTGCAGGGCACAGAGCGAATATTTGGGACTAGTTCCGGGTTATACAATTTTTTTTCGCGGTGAACTCGTTCGTCGTTCGCGATTCCGTTCACGCCTCCTCGATTATCAAGTTCAGAGGTAAAACTGCCGGTGGAGTACCTTGTTGAAATAATAATAACCGGACGCACATGTAAACAATGACACGAGGTTCTTGGTATGCCGCTCGTTGCGGTCACGTATCGAGTATGGAGGCGCCCTTTTGAACTTGCGCTATTTTCGTTCGACATAACCTTGTTTGCCGACCCGAGGTGCATGCAACACTTTCTCTGTTACTTTCTCTCCTACATTTGTCATGGAGTTGCAGATTTGTCACGACGTAAATAATGTCAACGGAACAACAACAGCGGTCACGGTGACTAAGAACGTCTGGTACAGTTATCGCCGAAGAAAAGATCTATTGTTGAAACTTATTCGTGCGCTAAGCAATATGTCTAATGACAAATCAAACAGTAAAAGCGATTGGTCGAAACAGGAATGAATACTAATTCGTTTGTTTATTTGCAAGCGATTTTTATTTATTCCTTGCTGAAAGTGCAGTCTTATTGTCTTTGAATGTTGTGTTCTTAACGGTCTGTATATTTTGTTTAAATGTCATGTTCTTTTTGTTTTTATTAAACTGTCATTTTTGCATAGTTTCTATAAAATAAATAAGTAAAAACAAGTTCTTACTTACCGAAAAACAAATGAGTTACGGAAACGTGTTTAAAAAAGTCTCTATTGTATATTTGGGCTTTATCCTTTGTAACGGATTTAGATATTTGACTTCCGTTTTTGTCGTTAGTGTTTTCCCTTAAGATTTAGTAGATAATGTACAGGTTGGTCCAAATTCCATGGTATAACATGGGTATCTCGCTTAATATTAAGATAGAGACATGGTTAAATTACCAAAAATTTGCAGTTTTTTGAGAAAACTCAAAGCCGTTTTCAAAAGTATTCTATCATTTCCGGTTTTTGAGTTATTGGAAAAAAAGGCATTTTTTGTTATATTTATAATGTGTCGTATCTCCGTTGTTGTAAATATCGAAAAAATCCAATAAGATTATTTTTAGATAATTTTATCTAAAATTCAATGATACTAAAATGAAATTATTTTAAGCTCGTCCTTAAAAAGCTATGACACAAACAGTTATTTTCAACAAAACGCAAGTTAGGTACAAAGTTTTTTAGTTTTTTTTTTTAAAGATAAATAAATAGAAGGCTGTGAAAACAAAAAGAAAAACAATGTGTAAAACCTTTTAAAACTCATTTGATACAAGTTACAAAAGTTTTTGAATTTGTTGTTTTGAAAAACATTATAAATATTTAAAGATAAGATAACCAACAATATACTACAACTGCTCATTCCGACCATACAACAACAAATTTAAAAACCTTCGTAACTTTTACCAAATGAGTTTTAAAAGGTTTTACACCTTGTTTTTTTTTTTGTACAGCCTATGTTTTTCTTTAAAAATAAGTGAAAAACCTTCGTAACTTGCTTATTATTAAAAATAACTACATTAACTCTAATATACACATTTGAAATGAGAAAAAAATAAGGAATTTAAATAGGTCATAGCCAACTATAGCTTCCATTTAAAAAAAGGTAAGTTTGTGTCATAACTTTTTAACGGCGAGAAATTTACATAAAAAGATCTAAAAATAATCTTGATACATTTTTTCGATATTTACAACAATAAGGCAGATATGACACAATATAAATATGACGAGAAAACAGTTTTTCGCTAATAACTCACAAACCGGAAAGGATAAAATATTTTTGAAAACGGTTCTGGGCTTTTCTTAAAAAACTACATTTTTAGTAGTTTTACTGTTTCTCTGTCTTAAATAGTAAGCGAGATACCAATATAAACCCATCGAATTTGGACCACCTTGTACTATGAAATTATTTGTTACGTCATTAGTTTTTGAAATATTACCTCTGATAATGGGATAATGCCATCACAATCGTGAAACCCCTTTGTTATTAATTTGTTTTTACAATTTTTATATCCATCATGTATTTAGTTTGCTAACTGATGGCTTAAATTGTTTAAGTTATTCATTTATTAATGCAAATATTTTAACTAAAAATATATATTATAGATGAGATTGTTACTGATAAAGATACGCTAGCTGTGAAAGTGGTCTAGAATTTTGAGATTCTTACTCAACACTTAAAACCAGGGGTTTGGAGTGGACCACGGAGCTGGAGCACAGAGCAGTGAAGCAATGAGTTTTCGTCCGGAGCAGGAGCGGAGTCCGGAGCAAATAATTTTGACTGCTCCACTGCTCCAGTTTATTACGTACAATTTTCAAAAAAACTACTTATTTTTTCAACCTTCGAAGCTCAATAATTTGTTCCTTCAAACATTTATTTAACTTTACTTGTTTGTAATTTTTGATTAACTTCCACATATCCGATTAAATTTAAATTTTGTTTTTAAAAACATATTTTTTAATTCAAAAACTTGTTTTAAAAATGTCAACGATATTTGGAGCACGGAGCTGAGCTGGAGCAGGCATTTTGATGCCGGAGCGGAGCTGGAGCGGAGCAATTAAAAAATTGGACTGCTCCAAACCCCTGCTTAAAACACACTTCTTTGTTAATTAAATTATCCTTCTATGTCTAATCGTTTCCGAGATACCAATTTTTCTAATGATTAGCAGAACATATATGTTCGAACGTGCAACCATGATGTTTCCAGGTGAATTTTTCTTCATTAAATGGTAGACTATTCATTCCGAAATTAAACAAACACACGTAGTATATTGCAATCAACATCGTAACCTAATGGATAATCATTAACCCTGACCCAATATGCTGGTATAAGTGTCCCATGTCCCTCAAAATTAGTTTATCAAATGCCGTGCCAATTTTATTTCCACAGCCAACTAACGCGCAGATAACCAATAAAACTATAGCTAGCCTGTAATAGCCGTGCTTAAGCACTTGTGCGTTTGTAATCGAACGTTTTTATAAGATGCAATTCCTGAAGTTGTATCACCGCATTAGGTGTTCATTAACCTTCATTAGTTCTTGCTCATCAGCCATTGTGAAGACGCGGTAATCGTTCCGATAAATCATCCGGCCAGTTTCCGGCGTGTATAATGTTTTTTTTTCCACGTTCGTTTGCCTTTCTTAATGGGGTCGCGCGGTCGGCTCGGCGAAGGGTTCGGAAGGAGCGGATATGGGTCAAGGTGAAGCGTTCCCGCGTCCCTTAAGTTTCGTGTTACCCCACTTTCGAGTGGCGGGGCTGAAATAATTCGATATCCAAGTTTACGGGCGCCACACCTTAAATGTTGCTCGTAGGTTTTTCGCTACCTGTTGATGGCTTAATGTGACTTGCAAAGTTATAGATAATTTTATTGGGACACCTGTTGTGATACTTGTTGAATCGTTTATTTGACAATTTTAATGATAATGGCGTATTGCGAAACTTGAACTTAACATTTGAACGTGACATTTTAGGTAATAAGTCTTTGGATTTTGCAATATAGGACAATGAAGTAGTAAAACTACGTGTCTTTAAAGGTGCACAAGCTAATAAAAATTTAAAGATACTCTTCAAGAAAATGCTTGCGAGAACATTTTTAAGAAAGTGCAATGGATTGGATTCCTAATTTAAGAATTGTAGTCAAAAATAAATAATCAAATTTTAAAACTTTTATAGTTCATTTTATTTCCTAAAACAAGGTACCTATAGGTAACTGTTTTTAAGAAAATAAAAAAAAGTTTTGGTTAAATGACTGTAAAAAAAATCGATGAAAATGCTATGACCTCATTTTCGAGATTTTGCTGTACAACCAGTAATTAAATGAAGAAACAATTAAATCCAGGGGTTAATTTTGTCTTAATGAGAAATGAAAAAACTTTTTGATTAAACGTTTTTGAGAGAAATTTTGCTAACCATACCCAAATGAAAATAAAATTATACAGGACAATTCAGTTCGACTGTCGCACCCTTATAACTTTTTTATTTTAGGAGAAACCCCTATAAACCTTATGTTTTTGTAAATTGTGAAAAATTCTCTATCAAATGACGTTCAAATGTTTTTTCTACACTGACTTGCGATAGTCTTTTTTTTTAAATTACAGGGTATACTTTTTTTTATTGATTCTGATAGAGAATTTAATACTAAATCCGGTAGTGCGTTAAAAAAATAAGCATACTAGGAACATTTTTGAGCAAAATGAGTTTAAAACTTATTTATTATTTGTCACAAAATCGTTGTATTTGAGTAAACAAAACACGATCGCTGTAGTAATTGACAAATTATAACTTGTCTAATTGTGTTTCATTGTTTCTCGACGAAACATAATTGAAGGGTTTGCTGCAAAAAGGGGTTAGCTCCAAATTTTGTGCGTTTTGAGTTAGACATCCTATCTTGTGCAAAAAAAAAAAAACTCTTTCGATTGGTGCAAGAACAAGATAGCTCCTAGCGTTAATTTCTGAGTTATTTCACATATGGATTTGACTATCTTGTTCGTTTGGGGCAAGAAAGATGCAGCTCCTGGAGCTGCCTCCTTATTGCGACAAATGGCTGAGGTGGTTTGATGACATAAAGGTTATAGTTTACAGATTTTGATGGTACACGTACGGTAGTACGTTATTTTGACAGAAGTTTTGTGCTTTTTGTACTTAGACGTCGTTTTTTAATAGATTTTTTTAAGTAAAAAGAGAGAGGCTGTGAGATAAAACAAAAGAAAAAAAGGTCCCACTTATTCAATACGGCCCGGGTTACTCACACATCTAATTTACTGGCCCGTAGTACCATTTGAGTTTGCGACTCCTACCTTACAAAGTGGTTGATCACATACTTTGGGGCAAGAAGGAGGTAGCTCCAACATTCAAAACATGGCCCATTACTCCAGAAAAAATATTTTTTCATGCTAATAGGGCTTATTCATAGGAATACTTATGTACAATAAGTAAAAAAAAAGACTTTCTTTTAACTTGAGATTTGAACTGTTTTTTTTCTCACACATTTATAAAATTGGAGCTAATCCCTTTTTGCAGCCAACCCTTCAATTTTTTGTGAGTGTTGAATTGAAACGCCTTAAGTACACACTAACAGAAACAAATTGACAGAAGGTCCGTATTCAATTTTATACTCACAAAAAAATTATTTTTCGTCGAAAATATTTAAATAATGAAATTGTACACAGTAGTTCTTTAGTTTTTAGATCTACGTATAAATAAATTGTAATAAAAAATATTTTCTTAACATTTTGAAACAAAAATATCTAGCAAACCCGAAAAGAACGCTAAACCTGGAGTCGATAAATAACGCTAGTATGGGAAGACGCTAAGGCCAGGCGCGCACATGCGATTTTCTGTCGCCGCGACTATAAAATCGTAGTCGCAAGATAATTGTATGGATCGCGCACTTGCGACTTTTAAACGCAACAACACATTAGAATCAAGATGGATTTGTGTGTGATTGCTTTGTTTCGTCGAAGATTCAGAAAACAACGTAAAAAGCAACATTGGGTACATCCAATATTAAGTCAAAGATTGCTAAAAGGACAATTCTATAAAATTAATAGTGATTTGAGGGATCATCCTCATAAATTTTTCAGCTATTATAGAATGAGTATAAAAAGTTTTGACGAATTGTTAAAAATAATATTACAAAGAGCTGGTCTTTTTCCCACCTCCGATATTATAGTTTCTGTGTCTAAAACACTGGACACTAATTCTTCAGTAGGATAATTCACCTCAGACATTTTAAAAGCAAAATTTTAATAACAGTCAAATATACAGCATTAAATGAACCACAACTACGGCAGAATAGTCGCAAGTGCGCGCAGGTTCATGCCTGCTTGTGTGATTCATTTCAAATTGCGACAATCGCGTCGCTGCGAAAATGGAACGTGTTGCATCTTTTTAATCGCTGCGATTATTTAGTCGCATGTGGGCGCAACTGCACTTAAAACCATGAGTTCTATTTGTGCGACTAAATAATCGCGCGACCGAAAATCGCATGTGCGCGCCTAGCCTAAGCTCGGATAAAAGGTGTTAAGCCCAGAGTTTGGTGAAAAAAAAATAAGCCCGCAGAACGGAGCTATGACGCCAAACCCTGAACCTGAAAAAAATGCTACACCTGGAGTCTGTAGAAAATTAACAAAACACGGATTTTGCAGAAATGGAAAAAATAGGCTAAGCCTCTTGTTCGGAGAAAAAACGCTTATACGATCACGTCAATAAACCCTTAAATTAAATGGAGAATTTTGAAGCCAGGATATTTTAAATCAAAATTGTTGGAGCTCCGTTAGACGTCCAAGAATTTTTTAATTGAAATATTTCCAACATTGAATTCTCGCTCGACAATTATGAACTTTCCCGAATATTACCAGGTCGTGTTAACCGTACAAAATGAGCTCGGGTTCATTTTAGGTACATAACTATAATCATCTCTACGGCCGTTTGTTTTTTGAGGTTCATTAGTAGCCCTGGCGTCGTATTATGTGTAATTATGTGCATTCCTTATTTCTAAGAGAATGCAAGATGCACGCTAACTTGAAGCGATAATTTATAACGGTTTGGTTATTTTCTTCTTGACTGGGCATTAATGGTCTGCGCGATTTTTTTTTATTCTGCTCTATGCACTGATAGTAAATGGAGGACTGGTTTGTTGATCTTCATAGAGAAATGAGCAATATTTTCCAACACTATCCTCACGAAGATTTTCTTTACTCTCTTCGAGTCCAGGCTTAATTGAAAGCAAAACTGCTTTATCTTACTTAATTTAATTGTTTTTTTGCTACGACCACTAATATAAATGACTCTTACTGTACAGCCTGCATGCATAGTAAGTGGGTCCTTATGCACAGTAAACAAAAAGCACAGTTTTTTATAAAGATATGATCAAAGCAGACTCACGCCAAACACTTCCTGCATGCCTGGTAAAAGAGTTATAACGCAAGGTAAGCAAAAAGCACACTTGACTAGAAATGTCAAAGTAGGCTTACGTCAAACTTGACAAGACAACGTAAGTAGATGTGTATATTAGCCAAAAAGTCGTTAAAATCGTAGGTATCATGTGATCGTAGAAAAAGTAAGCTACATAACACGAGTTGTAAAGCAATTACGCACTCGCCGCTACCCGGCTCCGTGCGCAACTTTTCCACTCGTGCTTGATATGCTTCTTACAACTCTTGTTATGTAATATACTATCATTGTGTAACAGTACGTTTTTTTTAATCTTTTTTTTAAGTTTATACCACAGAACGTGAACTTCTGTGACCGAACCTCGGGGTCTACACATTCGGACCTGCTCTGATAACCCCCATCCGTAGCCTTCCGCTATAAAGTTGGCCAAATATTTATTCCGTGCCGGTTCATTTGTTTTTATTTCATAGGACCGCAAAAAGTGGTCCGCGATCAAACACCCACGAAATTTTGCAGCAAAATTTACGGCGTAACGATTCCGATTCGGTTGCGGTTGGCGGTCACGAAAGATCCCTATCGCACTTTCACACGGTTGCGTTCGATATGAATAGCAGATTCGTTGAAATTTTTATTGAGCTCGTAAAATGTCGCAAGATTATGTTTTCAAAACGAAACGACAATGTTGCACGTTCGAATCGGAATCGTCAAATAAATGTCTTTATACGTGTGTTTGATATTAAACTAGTTATTTAAAAAAAAAATTAAAATAAGGTACGACAAGAATGTTGAAGAATTTGAGTTGCCATGAGTGATGAAATTAATATAGGTACCTATTAAACCAATTTTTTCTTGACTTTGCAGTGTAGTAAATTGATTGATTGTCGTAAGTGTCCTCTTGAATTTTTGTTTCAACTGATTTTATTTTTAATTGTTCTGTAAATGCTTTATTTCTGAATTGATCTTTTTTCCTGAGTTGCTGCGTGAGTACTTCCTCGTATCGTATTAATGGTATCCGTCCAATTTTGTTTTAAACCGGTAAATATATAATTTAAAAAGCAGGAAATTACGGCGCTAGCAGCACGCAAACGTGCATCGTGGCGCCACAAATGCCTTAATAAAATGTAACAGCGTAGACTACCGCGAGCGTAAAATGCAGCCAATTTACTTGATATCAATGCAAAGGGCACTGCCCTATTGAACTACCCTCGCGTGACATACCCTGTATTGTTCCGTGGCCGCGTACGTAGTCCTTGCAGTAAGTACACTTGCTTTGTTGTGACGCCAACCTGCACACATGTACGTATCCTGAGTGTTGATTGTTTGCTTTAGTGGTTCAACATCTTCTTATCTCTTATGTAAGTATGTGTGGATCGGTGCATGAACTCAAAATTTACCACAAAAGTCGGCGTATCTACTGAACAAGGCTTGGGATTTTTTCTGTACATGATGTTTATATAATACCCATAAAGGGTCAAAAAATCGTTTTAAAAAATTCTTGCGGGTCTATTATACCTTTGCAGTGTACACGATATATCTGTGGTCCGCGGGAAACAGCACTTAAGTGAAAAAGTGCAATTTTTTTATTATTAACCTTAAGCTATTCATATTGTTATGTTTTTATACTGGTAATTTGCAATTTCGGCACTTGTGTTTCCTGTTTAGAATTTTAGTTCCATTTCACGTATTTTTATTAATAGGTACTATTTTTCCATTGTAATGAAATTTTTTGTAGTCTAAAGAGATAAAAAGTTATGTTTAAAATTGAGTATTTATGTTCACCTCGATGAATTTTTTTAAATTCTACAAATATATTTTTTAAGAATAAACGAGTTAAACTGGATATGTCCATTTGTTAACATTAGTGAAAAACTACTTAGTCATTTTTATTTCATGCCAGCTTAAGTCAGGTATTTACTGTTTATTAAAACATTTCATCATGTTGATATATTGTGATAATTTAATACTTAATTTTGAGTAAAATATACCATACAAGTAAAATTTAAACTCACATGATAATCAGTAAAAAAAAAAAACGTTGCTCCTGAAAAATTGCACTTTTTGACTTAAGTGCGTGCTTTTTCCTGCTGACCACAGATACATTTTCAGTTTGAAATTTTTTATGAGAAAAATATTGAAGAAATAACGTACAAAGTGTTCCTAATTAAAATTATTTGTATAGGTACATATTACAATAGTTGGTTAGAATCTGATTGAGGGCTATTTTTTTTTGTGTTTAATTCATCTGTGTTATCAGATTTGCTGTAGTAGTTTTCGTTTTTCCGATATGTTTTTTTTTAAATTTTATATAAAAACCATATTTTGCTATTGACTAGAGTTTCTCTCCCGGTATTCCGGGATCCCGGTCCATTTTAACCTATTTTATATTTTCCAAAAAATACTTATTGTCCTGGAAAATGCCGGGATATTTAAAATCTGTTTTTTTCGTTTTGTAATATTTTGATAATTTCATCAGAAATTATTATAAATATTTTAACTATCATTAAATTATGCGAAAACTTTATTCTTATTTAAAAATGGTTTTTCTGCTTTGGAATAACAAATTCTGTACACCCATAGTATGCGCCAAGAAGCCCGGTCTTTATGACAAAAGTTTACATCATAAAAATACGTTAACCGTTCTATTTTTTTTTTTAAATTCTAGTAATGCGAAGCAAAATACGTGTAGCTTATAAATGAAATGTTACTGATAAAAACGATGTCTCTTTTCTGCCAAATGCTGTAAAAAAATTCCACCTATATCAATAGAAACTAAGACAGCATTTTATGCGGGAATAATAATAATAATAATAATAATAAGGCTTTATTTAGTTATAAAAGAAACTATTTATACATCAATCTTTACAACTAATACTTCAAATTAAAATTGCAGTTTTACATGGGTCTTACAACCTTCTTTAAACGCATGCAGATTAACAGAATATTTTAATTCGTTTGGTAATTGATTAAATAATTTTAGCCCTTTGTAATAGAGCGAGTTCTGTGTACTACTTTTTATGTTAATAAATTAAGAATAATGACTAAGTGACCGAAGCATAGATGAACTTGGTTTTCTTAAATCATATTACAATTTTTTTTTGTAAAAATTATGTTATTGTGTTCATACAAATGATATTGCAATAGTAAGGTAATATTTCTGAAATGTATGTTTCTCTCACCAATATTATTTTATTATACACTTATAATCATGGAGCCAGATGTATTAGCTACATAACTTGGAGTTGTTTTTAAGTAATAAACTGCTCCCTTCCGTTTCTGGTTTATTTATTTCAAACATTGACTTCATTTATTACCTCCTGGAATCGCGGGGAATCCCCCGATCTCTTTCCGGAATCCCGGAACAAGCAAAAATGTAAAATTTTGGAAATCCTACGTATAGGCATACAAAAATATGTAATTTCTTGGCGTTAAGAAACTTTTCTCTTCAATAAAGTTCCATATGGCTTCATACGTAAACAAGATCATTACAAAAATCCAGGGACTAAAAACGAAAAAAATTCCGTTCATTTCTGTTCGGAACGGAAACGAAATATATCGTTTTCGTTCTTTTCGTTCTAACCGAAAAAATTCTTTTTTCGTTTTCGTGAACCGAAATAATAACGGTTAAAACCGGTTTTACAATTATTTTTTTTTGTCATCAAAAAATCAATTTTTTTCTAGTCGTCACAACGCTCTATAAATACGATAAGAATATTTGCGTCTCAACTAAAATATAAACGATGACGATGGGGTTTGATGCTCACGGACAGCATATTTTATACTGGCGAACCATCGCCATATTAAATTTACCAAATCATTAAACACATTAAAATTTAACCAGTTTATTAAGTTTAACACCCGTAAGGTGCAAAAACATAACGCGATTAGGTTAAATTAGACACACGATCTTTATCTAAAAATATGAAAATATAGCAAGTGCTGTTTTAAATTTGTTTTAGTACTAAAAATCTATGCATTTGAATTAAATAAGATCCTGCTGTAATTATTTAAAAAGACAAAAGAATGAATTCAAGTGGATAATTTACTAAATGTTATAAATAAAAAAGATATAAAAAAAAAACTTATATTAACTTGAAATATACTTTAACTTTATAGTTTGTACATACCATACAATATACATTTTCACATTCCGTTAAATCTTACTAGCAACACATCTTCCAATAAATCTTCTTTTACATTAGTCCTTTTCGAAGTTAAAATAAATTTTACTATTATTATATAAACGCAAATAAAACATGGGTACACATTGATAATATATATTCAATCAAGTGTATATTCTATATTGATGATCTAAAAAACAAATTAGAAATAGAGAATATCTGTACCATTCATTGTGTTACACGGAATTGCAAGTATAAACAATAAAGTTGTTATTACATATTCACGTAAATATATGGAGAAAAGTGAAGCTCACTTATTTCAAGTGAGATTTTTTACTGCCTCGTGGAGTCTCCCCAGCACAAAAGGTAAATTCGCGTTTGTGTTTAACAAATGAAATTGAAATAGCGGCAAAACCGGTTAAAACCGGTTTTGGAAAATATTTGTTTCGTTTTCGTTCTTGAACGAAAAATAATAATTTCGTTTTCGTTCTTAAAAAAATTTCGGTTAATTTCGTTTAACGTTTTCGTTTTCGTTCCGTTCTCAGTCCCTGCAAAAATCTGAATCCTAATCAAATTCTATTTAAAAAAAAAACAACATCAAAAAAGATAAATTGTTGAAAATAAAGAACATCAATTTTCAAAATCGTAAAAATTTTAAGTCTCGCTTATAGCGGAAAAACGAAAACTGCTACAATAAATCTGAGAAAACAGTTGAATCTTTTTCGAAAAAGTACCTCTAGAGACATTGATTAGTTAGTATTCGCTGATCATTATAGTTACCGATACCAAGATGCCCTGCAAATACTTCGAATATGGACAATCCTGTACAAGTGAATGACATTAGAACAAAAAATCTTTGACAAAAACGAGTACCATTGCTATTTTATTGATTATAATAATACTGCGTTTTAGTCGCGACCAATTATTTAAATAATTGTGTTTTCTCAATTTGCCTCTACATCTAATTCATTCTTTTTTTTCGAATCGCTATGATTCACAGCCCGATTTACAATTAAGTCTGAATTAACACCAACAACAGCAACATTTTTCAATACGATTCACCATATTTCAACTTTTAAGGTACACAGCAACCAAATAACACGATAAATCACACGGCCGCCCATGATATTAACATTAACCCACTTAGCCAACTTCAAATTCGCACGAGTTGCTGATTCTAGCCGAAAACCGGCCTCGAACAACGGTACCGCCTGTGACAAAGTCAAAAACTATGTTGCCCGGAAACCCGACGTGTATTTAGCTGGTACCCATATTACGACTTCCTCGCAACGATTACCATGTAATCGACAATCATGTATTATGCATGCAGCTCGTATTTAAACATCGCATTACCTTCCTCACTCATTTGATAATGGTCGTTAACCTGTCGACTGTAACTGTAAAACAGAGCGTTTTGCTTTTAACATTTTTGCGGGCATTATTTTATTATCGCAAATGCAGTAAAGTTGACATTTACCGAACGAGATGTGATGAGCAAGTTCCTGTTGGCTGTTAAACTGCACGACTGCGTCGTAGAATACAAGTTGACCGAAATTCAGCCTCATTTGATAAAATCTAAACGGCTAAACATAGGTCAGATGAAAGGAGCTCTAGTATTACAGACAAAATATTAATATAGTATGACGTACACGAGTCAAAGCAGACCTCAATATTGTTACTGATACATTCAAAATAATTTAATGGCAAGCAACGTTAAGAACTCTAAAAGAATGGCTTCGAGCAATTGAAAGAATACTAACAAGGAAGGGTCACGGTATGTTGTCGCTAGAATCTGATCAAGGCTGTGTTTATTGCATCAAGAACATCAAAACTAAATGTTTTGCAGAGTTATACGTGCCACTGGCCATTTGCTTCGGAAAAATAGGGAAAAAAACTGAAAAGTTGAATAATTAAGGTAATTTTTGCGATCGCGTTGGCAAGGAACCGTCAGAGATAAAATCTAAATTTTTTTATTTACCAATGCGCGCATCCTTTGCAAGTAAAATGGCGCAAAGTTTTCGAAAAAATCCTAAACGGTTACGGAGAAAAACGCGAAAAACGAGGCATTGTAAAAACGGGTTTTCCTATGTTAAACGCCTATGCAAGTCGCATAGATTTAGTTACACGACTTCTCAAATCATAGCGCTTTTGCAGGGGTTTCATTTTTGATGTTTTTTTTCCGGAACCCTAAGATTTTTTCAAAAACTTTGCACTATTTTGCAAAGGATGCGCGAATTGGTAAATAGAAGAATTTCGATCTTATTTCTGACGGTTTCATGGCCAACGCGATCACAAAAATTACTTTTATTATCCAGCTTTCCAGTTTTTCCCCTATTTTCCGAAGGAAACGGCCAGTGGCACGTATAACTGCAAAACATTTAGTTTTGATGTTCTTGATGCAATAAACACAGCCTTGATCAGATTCTAGCGACAACATATCGTGACCCTTTCTTGTAACATTTAACAGTTTTCATAAGGCAAATAAATAGATATGTTATACATTGTTAGAACGTCCTGAAAATGCTTTTAACGTCATAATCAGTGTTACAAACTCAACTACAAAAAGTTTTAATAGCTAAATCAAACATAGACTTCTTGGCCAGTTTATTCTAATTGGTTTTTAAAACTATACAATGAACATTTTCCAGTAGATCACTAAGTTTTCTACTTTTAAAATCATATTTTTAGTTAAGATTGTCACTAAGCACTTAACCCATTTCTCTGCTAATTTAAACATCCATCAATCTCTAGCGGTTATCGAGATGTTGAAACATACACCTTGTGGTTTTGTTGTTATACTCCATGTGTTTATAACAAAGGGCATAACATTAAATGGGCTTAGGTTGGAACAGGTAGATGGCTTTAAATATTTAGGAGTGATAATCGAGAACAAAGGAGATATGAACAAGGAATTAAGCGAAAGAACAGGAAATGTGGGAAGAATATTTAATAGTTTTTAAAATCATCATTTACCTTTTGGTATCGAGGTATTCTTTTCTGTTTCTGTGTTATGTTTCTTCACTCCTGCCTTTCGTTAGCTAGTTGTAGCACATCTCTCCAGCTAACCCCTTTTTCATCTAGGCTCTCTCTCTTCTTTTTCCCATTTTGTTCTTGGTCTTTCTCTATTTCTTTTTTTCTCCATCTTCATTTTCCATCCTATATTCGCGTATCTACTTTCTGGCATGCGTAGAAGATGTCCAAGCCATCTTAATTGACCCGTCTCCACCTTTTTCTTAATATCTGTTACTCCTAGGTTATTTAGAATTTTTTTCCTTACCGATTTTATATATACATCTATTATCAGAAATCTCATTTCCTGTGCCTGTATTCTTCGTTTTTGTTTAATTTGTTTATCTACCATCATTACTATTTCTGATCTACGTTTCCATCTTTTTATTTTTTCTCTCCATTGTTGAAATGAAACATATAGAGAACAATTAAAGATAAAATCAGTTGAAACAAAAATACAAGAAATACAGCTGGACTGGGTGGGACGAATTTATAGAATGAAAGAAGATAGGTTGACCAGAAAAGCCTATGAATCAAGGCCACAAGGAAAAAACAAAAGAGGTAGTCCGAGAAAAACCTGGCAAGACGAAGTTAAAAAAGCTGCAACGTATAGAAAAATCAAAAAGGAAAGGGATAAAAAAGCTAGCACAAGACAGAAAGACTTGGAAAAAAGTCAGCACGACACAACTCAACAGTCCTACACATGACGGTTAAGGACTTACGACTAAATAAATAAATAAATAAGTGATGTTCATACAAACTATAACAGATGCATGTTTTTTTTTTGGTGTTTTATATGTCGTAATCAATAATGATAAAGTATATTACATAACAAGAGTTGTAAGAAGCATATTATGCACGAATGGAAAAGTTGCGCACGGAGCCACGTCGCGGCGAGTGCGTATTTCCACGAGAGCGTAATTGCTTTACAACTCGTGTTATGTAGCTTACTTTTTCTACGATCACATAATACCTACGGTAAGAGTAATTTACATTAGTGGTCGTAGAAAAAGTATATTTATTAGGTACTCACTTAAAAATATATTTTACTAGGCCAATAACTATACACCTTATTGGTCTCTGTTTCGCATACAAATTTTTTTGACATTTTTTGTTTAAAACCTTTTTTAAGAAAAAAGTAAAGAATCATACCGAACCACTTTGTGCATAGTTTTTCCAATATTTTTAAACGTTTTCTGTTGCAATGTCCTTAAGAACTTTACGAAACGGTGCAGGAAGAGCCATTAAATAATTATGCACCTACAATCAACCAACATGAGACTAAATTGTCGTACTGTCGTGCACATATATGGTACATGCATACACTGATTAACATGATTTAAGACACATAGATGCACGTGCTTCGAGCCGTCTCCCCTGCATCTCGCCCATTGTCACGGAGAAAGCTGGACGACGTAGGATGTGAGTTATTGTTATAATGTACACCCCCTATATTGTTCTCTGCAGTTGCTTTATAAAGCTTTTATTACGAGAAGTGCAGCGTTTATCGATATATGGCGCTCGTGGGACGACCGGTCGAGATGTAATTTCATCCTTTTATGGAACTGAATGGACACGAAATTACTCCGATGCATGGAAAAATTAAAACAGCGTAGATTGAGCACGTATATTTTTGAGTTGATTGTGTTGATTGATGAAGCGTGAGCCTGTTTTTAGGCCAGGTGGGACGGTTTCAATTTATTCCGTTATCTGAATGTTAGAGACACGTTTGAAGCATAACAGTACAAAAGAATCGTCCGTGATTGCTTCGCAAAAAGAAAACAATAAGATCAAAACATTAATAACAAATGTACATAACGAGATGAAATATCTCAACGATTAAAAAACAATGGACCTAGACTGTGTATCAAGTGTTCCCTTTGTAATTTTTAGTCCTATACAGTTTCACAGCTTGACGCTACTTCATTAGCATAAAAACTATATTTTTTATGGATTTGTTTATTTACCGTAGTTGTTGATAAAGCGTATCATAATAACGAGTAAGTAAACAAATAAATAAAGTTTGCAATTATATAGCAAATAAATATTTAAAGAGGAACAAACATCCAAATTTTCAATTGAAATGTACATGCATTTCTTAAGTCAACCAAAGGTTAACGAAGATACTTTGGTCCATAAATTTAAACTGTTTTTGTTTTGTACAGTGTATCCAAAAGGTATGGAATATGCTATATATCTCAGTAAATGAATTGAAAAGATGACGACCATAAGTTGTAAGGTAAATAACTTTAATGGGTTTAGTGGTCTTACTGAAAGCTTCAGTGGGGGCATAAAGAAAACTCTTTGTTGATCACCAATATTTCGGATTTATTTTAATCCTTCCTCAGGGTTATCAAAGTGAGAATGTAATTTGAAGTTGAACTACTTGGATCCCAGAGTAGAAATTCATTTAAAAATTGTTATCACAAGGGGGTTAAATGAATTTCTACTCTGGAATCCAAGTAGTTCAACTTCAAATTACATTCTCACTTTGATACCCTGAGGAAGGATTAAAATAAATCCGAAATATTGGTGATCAACAAAGAGTTTTCTTTATGCCCCACTGAAGCCTTCAGGACACATTATGAGAAGGAAACCAAGTGACATGATCAGGAGGATAACACAATGGATTCTCATTTGGCCCAGGTACAAGGAAATACCAATGGAGAGACGCTGTGGAGGAAGATACAAAGGCATTGGGAATAAATGACTAGAAATCGAAATGCGAGAGAGAGAGAGAGATAGAGATAGATAGATAGAGATGAATAAACGAATCACTTAAATAATTTATGCATTTATCATACACTTTTCAAGTTGTTTTAATGAGCTTAAGGAAGAAAAATATACACATTTGCGTAGTTAAATTTGGCGAAGCAGTGTAATTTTGAATCTGATTTGCTCTTGTCCTTTTAAGACAATATCTTTCATCTTATTTACAGATGTGGTCATGCGATATTCCTTCAGTGTCATAATCTTAAAACTTATTTTAAGCTTTTGATTGATTTTAATGATTGATGTACTTAGGTTTACGCGGGTAACTAAAAAACCACTGATTGTTTTTCTTCGTATAAAATTCTAATTTCTATACGGTTTCACGTGAAATATAGATAAGTTAGTGATGTTTTAATTAAACTCGTAAATTTAACTTGGCGATTTAATTTTCGCATGTCTGTAGCAGACCGAACACGGTAAAGGCGTTAGGGCACTTTTGAATTATTAAGGTTTTTCTCTTGTCTGCTATTTCGCTTTAGTGGAATAAAATTCTGTACGTTTTTTTGGGTCGCAATACAACGTGTGATCAAGGTAAACGTCTGGTATTAGTTGTGTAATTCGCTGATAATTATTAAATTTTGTCAACAAACAATTCGCACATCAGTAAATTTTAACATGCGATAATAAAATACTCCAAAACTATTAACGAAGGCTATAAAAAATTTGGTAACATGTTTTAGCGTTTATATTCTGCGATTCTGCAACAAGACTTTTAATCATAACTTTATGATTTAAGTATTAAACTTGTATTTTTATTCAAATTTAATCGCAAAAGAGTTTCACAGCTTCTTGATACAATCTCTTTACGAAGCAGCGCGAAGCCGTGAAACTGTTCAGGAGTAGAGTTTGAAGAAAAATGTAATAAGATCTGCGTTTTAAAATAAAATACGTAAACCAAGGTACACAATTTATTTAAAGTCACCAAGCCTTCACAAAAAAGTCAATAAACCGAATAATCTTTAGGACATTTATTAGAGTATTATTTTTTTTAAATGTTTTTGTCAATAAGTTCAATTTTAGCGTTGGCAATATGATTTTGCCATCATTCTAGGGTTTAATTAAGTCTAAACAAATATTTGTTACTTTTCCCGATAAATTCTAACTGCCTCAGTATCATATCCGTCAGCTCTTTTTAAATCAAGATTATATAAGCAAATTCTTGAAGTGAATCATCGATAGTTAGATAAAACCCATAGACGCTGTTTAAATGTCAAAATCTAATACTCTCTCATCATTGATGTAATAAAAACAGTAAACCGAAAATAATGTAAATTTATCACCAATTACAAAATTGCTTTTCTTTGTAAAGGATCGTCGAAGCTTACACGGTTATTAGTCTGTTCTGTTTAATTGTTTTTGCTGAATCTATACCTTAACTTACAAAACACCTTTAATGCGTTAGATTATACAGGGTGTTTCTTAAATATTGCGAAAAACTTCGGGAGGCAATTCCTTATCGAAAATTAAGGTTTTTATTTTATTTCTCAAATTTGGATAAATTTAGGAGAATGATATTTGGTAGATGTTTTAAACTTATTGAAAGGTTTCCCATAGTAATATTTTCAATGATCTCCCACCTTTACAAGGGGCTGAAAAGTGCGACCCCTGTTGGTATTTTATCAGAACTTTTTGGAGGTTTGAAATTTTGCAATTTAAATTTTTTTCTTTGAAAACTTGCTTTATTTAAAAGTTCTTCTTATTCTTTAAATTTTCCTGCAAAACCTACAGTTTTTGAATAAAAAATTAAATGAGTAAATATGAACCAGCAAATATTCTCAAATAAAACGAATCATTTTTGTGGTTACCATGGTTTGTTCATGTTCATATTCGATAGAATTGACTTGTCGTGTTGTCACCTCTTAAACTTCAAAATGAATTACACCCGTCAATTCTACCTAATACGAAGATAAAAAAACCATGGTAGCCACCAAAATTAATCGTTTTATTTTAGAATATTTGATGGTTCATGTTCACTTGTTTAATTTTTTACTCAAAAACTAGTTTTTGCAGGAAAAGTTAAAGAATAAAAAGAATTTCTACATATATCAAGCTTTCAAAGAAACTTTTTTAAATTGCAAAATTTTAACGCTCCAAAAAGTTCTTATTAAAAAATCTTTTCAGCCCCGTGTGAACTTTGGAGATAATTAAAAATTTACCATGGAAAACCTTTTAATAAGTATAGAACAGCTCTCAAATATCATTCTACTACATTTATCCAAATTTAAGAAATAAAATAAAAACCTAATTTTACAGCTTTCCTTTAGGGGGGTGTAACTCCGAAAGGAGACGTCTAAGAACAAAAATCTATATAAAAGCACCCCCTTAATTTTCGATAAGGAATTACCTCCCGAAGGTTTTCGCAATATTTAAGAAACACCCTGTATATGCATTCGAAAACACAATGTTTTTCATGTGCAGTATCCTCTTCAATTAAGCTAGGAACACAGTGTCTTTAAGACGTGAGCTAAGACTTGTATTTATTAAATTCATGAAGCATAGATTTTTTAACATTTGCTTTGCATTATTTTTTCGTTCTGCACTGAAAGCCCGGGCCAATTTGCCCTCCCAAATTAGTTTTAAAACGATCTATCGATACCTAGATATGATTTAACCAATAAAAAACACGTCCTGCTAAATTGAGTTATAAAATTTCTCGCGCCATTAATTAAAATTCAACAATTACCAAATTCAATTCCGTAACAGCCGCCCAAAAACGTTTAAATAATATAACTGGGAACGAATTCACGTCCCACATTATCTGTCGTTTAATCAGTTGATACCCACTAATTAAAAATTATCCCTAATACACGCAATCAGTATAGAATTACATTTTTTTTTATAGCCGACCATAATCGCCAACTTTTCGAAACAAGCTAATTATAGGGCTAGCGACAACCAAAATGTAGAAGTAAATCATGCATTTTGAGTTCAAGGATCAAAAGCGAGGCCGAAAAAGATTACTGGGTTATAATTACATTTTTTAACAAGGATTATTATGCGCATCGCTGCGATGATCTTGTCAAAACACACGAATTTTCTATACGACTGAAGTTCCTAATAAAAGAAGTGTCGACGAAATTATGTAACGCCATCGAAAATAATCATCAATACCGAACGTTTAACCTCGCACGTGAATTGAAATAGACAACGATTTTTAGGTCTATGGGGGATTAACTTATGAATATTGCTTATAATCGGATTTGTCTGTCACTCTGAAGGTCAAACACAGGAAAGGTTAAAGTGGAACATTAAAATTATTTAAATAAAAACGATGAGTTGGGCAACTAGAAGATAAAACCAACAAAGTATTACGAAATTTATGTCTGTGAAGCCTCAAAACATTGTAAAATCATCTTTCTGTTATCAATCGTGGATAAGTTATCCAAACTAAATTATGAAAGTAATTAGCAAACAACTTAAACTTTGTAGAAAAATAAACATTTATCATTGCACAGGCAATATGTAAATAGTTTGTTCAACATCGCAATAAATTAAACTATACAATGTTTGAGAATGGTTTAAATTTAAACCGGAATTTTGTTCTAAAACCCCAGAAAATTGATCAATTGAATGTCGACTTTTTTAGTAATGTAGTAGACCAGGGGTCGGCAACCTTTTAGCTGTGGTGTGCCAAGCCACTCTACCAATATGATTCAGGGTGCCGCCTTAATTCTAAATTATATAATGGGGTTCTAGAGGAGAAGAATTTTATACCAAATTTATCTTTTAAACATATTTATTAAAAAAATAACATAAAATTCTAACATAAATTAAAAATTTTTAATGCGAACCTTGTCCCTGCACATTTTTGCTTAATATTTCAATATCAGGGGTATAATTTGTGACTTTTAATTTCAGACAAGATTCTTAATGTTCAGTTGTTAAACGACTTCTTTGTGGACTCAAAATATGTTTCATGTGAGAAAAAATTTGTTCACAGAGATATGTGGAACCAAAAGCGGAAAGGAGAGCACATGCAATTTTCTTTAAACAATTAAATCTTTCCGGCAATGACATCCAACAATTTAATATAGCAGTCGATTTTTCCATAGAGTCATCTTCCAGATTTTTTCGTAATTCCTTAAATTTTGTTTTCCATAATTCTGAAGATATTAGTTCGATAAGTTCCATTTCAAAATTATCAACATTCATCCACTCAAAAATTGAAAAATCAAATGGTATTATTAATGGATCTATTAAATCTGGTTTTATGAGGAAGGAAAATATAGGCACATAAGCTTCAAAGTCTTTGCATCTTCTGGAAAATTCATCTTTAAGTGCTTCAACGTAGGTTTTAAGTTCATCTTTGTCTATGGTCGATTTATTTGCAAGCGCTTTAACATTTGGGAAGTATTTGTAGGTACTAGTATTAATATCACATAAAAATATATTTAATTTTGTAGCAAATCCTGTCCAATATTCAAAAAGTTCGAGCACAGTTTGGCGCTTTCCTTGCAATCTTAAGTTTAGTTCATTGAGATGTTTAGTTATATCAGTCAGAAACATCAATTTGCATAACCATTCTTTATCGTTCAATTCGGGAAAATGTTGTTCCTTTTCATTAAGAAAAACTTTAATGTGTTCCAGACATGACACAAACTTATTCAAGACATTGCCTCGACTAAGCCAACGAACATGGCTGTATAAGGGGAGGTCAACATATTCACTTTCCATTTCTTCTAAAAGAGATTTAAATTGCCTGTGTGTCAATGAAGAGCGAGACACTATGAAATTAACTATTTTAACAACAGTGTTCATTACAGGAATTAAGCGCTGTGACGAAATTTTGGCAACTAAACTTTCCTGGTGTATTATACAATGGAAGTTCAATATTTTATGTCCAATATGATTTTCAAGAAGTTTGACAAATCCTCTATCCTTGCCAATCATTGCAGGTGCGCCGTCAGTAGTTACACAAAATATTTTTTTGATATTAATGTTCTTGCTGTCAAAATAATTTATGAATGAAGCAAGAATATCCTGCCCCTTAGTTGTCCCAGACAGAGGAATCAAACTGCACAATTCTTCATAAACTTGACCTTTATCACAATACCGTGCAAATACTGCAAGCCGCGCAATATCATTTACATCGGTACTTTCATCAACAGCGACGCTAAATGAAACAGCTTCTTGTAAGCCAGAATTCTGTTTTGTTGTTACATTATCTGCCATTTCAGTTATTCTTCTTTCAATTGTTCGCGCAGAAGCCGGTATTTCTCGAATTCGGAATAATATGGTTTGTTGGTTAGGTAAATCGCTAAACAACTTTTCAGCACTTTTTATAAAGATTTCCTTTATATATTCCCCATCTGTAAAGGGTTTGCCTTTGGCAGCTATGCAATGAGCAATTGCGAAGCTGCATTCTGTCGCTTTAGCCTTCGTTCCAGTTATTCCACAAAAAAAAGTTACTTGTTTCTTATAACCAGAAACAGCTCTCTTTATAGTTTCACATTTCTCATCGTTGCTATTAAATGTGGACTGATGTTTGGTTTGGAAATGTCTTTGTACACTTGACGTGCGGCATACCTACTACACTTTCGCGGCATATCGCACATACAGCACGATCCTTTTGTTGTATAAATCCATATTCATTCGTCCAATAGTCTTGAAAACCGCGAACATTTAGTTTTTGTTTCTTACCCTCCATTTGATTAAATATGGATGAATTATAACAAATATTAAACCAATAAGATACAAGTCTTCACAAAAAAGTTAGAACGGAAAGTAACGACCAGTATTAAACGAAATGCAAGTTTAACTGGTATTACAGGCAAATGGTGCGCAGTAGCAAAACGAGTACTAAGTAGACTATCTAGAAGCTGCACGTGCTGTTGTTGTTTCAATTGTTTTTGTTTGGTCTTGTCAACTATGACAACCACTCTGTTGTTATCAAATTTCTTCGCAACGAAAACTTTAAACCCGCTGAAATTCTTGCGAAACTTTTTCAACAATATGGAGAAAACACCCTTCCAAAGAGTCAAGTGTATCACTGGTGTCAAAAGTTTTTGGGAAGTTCGAGAACGCGTCGAAAATCTGACTCCTTTGAGACGAGCACGATCTTGCGTTACCGATGAGAATATTTAGCGAATTGACGAGCTCATTCGTAGAGTTAGAAGGAGAGTACGTCAAAAATTAGTGTGTGTTGTTTTGTAAATATTTTGTTTGAATAGTTGCAAAAAAAACGGGTTGAATTTGAACAACCCTCGTAAAATTGCTTGAACATATTATAATAAAATTATGAATTCACGGTGGGCAATGAACGTCAAAAAAACACTATTTTTATTTAGTCATGAGTCCTTCTTCTAATAGGTGTAGGACTGTTGAGTTGTGTTCTGCTGACTTTTTTCCATGTTTTTCTGTCTTGTGCTAGCTTTTTTATGTCTTTCCATTTGATGTTTCTATCCGCTGCTGCTTTTTTTTAACTTAGCCTTGCCAGGTTTTTCTCGGTCTACTTCTTTTGCTTTTTCCCTGTGATCTTGCTTCATAGGCTTTTCTGTTTAACCCTTCTTCTTTTATCCCATAAATGTGACTCAACCATCCCAGCTGTCTTTCTTATATTTTTGTTTCAACTGATTTGATCTTTAACTGTTTCATTTCTGATTCTCTTTTTTTGTTTTTCCTTGGATTTTTTTTAAATCTCTTTTTTGCTGCATTCACTCGGCTACTATTTTTATTTGTGCCCACGTTTCACTTCGGTATAAAAGTGCCGGAGTTGTTACCTTTTTGACCACTTCCACTTTTGTTCGTTTCGGGACTTCTCTATTTCCAAAAAAATGTTGTTCTTAATTTGTTAAATATTGTTCCCACATTTCCTGTCCTTTCGCTTATTTCCTTGGCCATTCCTTCATTTTTCTCTATGATCACTTCTAAATATTTAAAGCTTTCTACCTGTTCCAACCTAAGCACATTTAAAGTGATGAACAAAAAAAAACACCAACAAATTAAAAATTAGTGAGTGTTAGTCCAAAATGGACGAAACTTCTAATATAAAACTTAGCACACAGTGCATTGAGAATAAAGATTTGTGTTTTTAGCTTTTAGCGACTCAATATTTTTAAAAATTAAGAAAATAAAGCTAAAACTATTTTTTTTAACTACCAAGGCCGGTGTATTTTTTTTCAGATTCATACTTTACAGTTTTGTCTCAATTTACCGACTTTGTAGCTTTTAAAATAAGCAAGATCTTCATGTTAAGGTTCGAATTAGAACTTTGCACAAAAGAAAAAGAATATATTTTATTGATCGCAGAATGCGTCGCTCTCATGGTGAAACGAATGTCCATACTAGTCGCGTACCGCCTTATTTTACGTCACAAATGAGTTTATATTTATAAATAACAAATATTGGCTAAGTTTTTTATAAATGCGCCAGTTATTAGAGTTCTGACTAAAAGACGTTGCTTGGTCTCTGATTTTTAATTGTAAAAATCCTGAAATAGGTGTACAAAATCATTGCAACATAATTTTTTTCCAGCTCACTAAAACTAACCTTTTTTTTTGTTATTTTCGGTTGCATAAAGCTTTGTTGAAAACTAACTGCGCGCTAAATATAATTTCCATTGTAACAATATTTGTTGCTTAATCACCGCATGTTAATCATCCGTTAAATTTTGACGGAGCTTTGTGCAACTGTAAATTTTATTTTAATAAAATGGGACAGACCACAGACGATTACTACAAACATTTTGTGTAATACCCGTGCAGTTTTCTTCTGAAAATTTCCTTCACCTGTCAAATTTGCGTTTTCAACCAATTACTAATCTTAAATCGTCTAGAGACTACCAATAGGAGCATTGTAACACGGTAATAATTTTACATACCCCTGTCAGATGTTGATCCTCCTGTCAAATTTGCGTTTTCGACCAATAACAAACTCAGATTTCCTAGAAACGACCAATAAACATAATCATACAGTGATAATATCCTTTTCGCAATCAACAGATTTTAATGCGTTTATAGGTCGTTTCTAAGAAATCTGAGTTTGTGATTGGTCGAAAATATAAATTTGGAGAGGGAATTGAATATCTTGGTCTTGATAATTTTTTGACGAATTTCGGCGACCAGTAGCGTTATTTTAATATAGATTAAACCACACCCCTGCCGCACTACTCTGACAGTACTTGTAAAATTTGCAGATAGGTTAGGTGAAGGAAATTTTCTGACAAAATATAACTCGTGCATTGCAAATAATCTATAATTTTTGACAAATCTTCACTCATGCAAGTTGAATCAGAATGTGCACTCGTATTTTTTTCAGCTCAACTTGCATTTGGGCATATTTACCAAAAATTATCGCGGGTTATTACACTAGAGCTTTTTTTATAGCCGGACAAAGTTGCGTTGCTACGAAAGTTTGGTTGCTAGGAAAATCGACGAGACAAAACTGTCTGATAAAACAACGAGTCCGTAGGACGAGTTGTTTTATCGTTGACAGTTGTCGAGTCAAGATTTGCCTAATAGCAACTAAACTTGAGTTTAGTAAAAGCAAGTTTGTCCAGGATATAAAAAAAACTCGAGTGTAATTCGGTACGATAACTGCACGAATAAATTATAACCTTCAAATAATAACTGACAAAACGTCAAATCTTTTACTTAGTTACAATCAAATAAGTCGGTTGCATGGTAACAAAGTAACATGCAAAAATGCAAGTGGATATTTAGTTAGGTACCTTTTTATCCGCTGTCATAACGACAAAACGTGACGTCATTATGGAGAATTTAACATATGAGTGTAGTTATCGATAATTTTCAATGCACTTGTTATATTTCTACTGAAAAATTTCTTGTTTTGTTGTTGTTATTTTTCTATTCGTATTTTCAAAATTAATTTTGATAACTTATTACTCGTCGCTACTCGTTATTTTGTTTTAAACGACTCCTGGTAAAACGTAAGTGACATTTTTATAAAGTTCCATTGTTTAATTATTCGGAAGATTAATTCCTTGCAAAATTCCAGTATCGTTTTACAACTAAACATGACTGTGCGTTCTTATCTCGCGTTTTATTTCCATCATTTGTTCGCGCAATTTATACTTTTTAATTTGTAACAGAGGCGTGTGTACCTTGTTACATAAATTTTCGGAAACGCGTTGTTTTTTTTTTTCGACATCGTTCGCCCGATGTTGTTTTAGCGGATTCCTGGAGATGTTTGTATGTTTTAATTTGCTACCAGCTGTAAGGTTTTGCATGTATACGCGGATGGGTGACGTACTGTGCTACCTTGGCCAAAGTAGTCGCAGTTTTCAGTCGCACCGCCTACTTAGTAATCCTCGCCAAGCACTCTCACGATGTGCTGTTAGTCTTCACCGGTTGACGGGTCGTTATGTTTGTGACTCGATAGTTGCTATTCGCGCTCGTGTGGTTAGTTCGGTATCAATTTGGAGCCTTTACTGTTTTTCCATGACATCGCTGTCGATGTTGACAGGTGCGTTGGGGTGATTTTGTTTTGCGTTAGGGTGATTTTGTTTTGCGTCGGGGTGATTTTGTTTTGCGTCGGGGTGATTTTGTTTTGCGTTGTGGTGATTTTTTTGCGCCAAATTAGTTTGCGTTGGGGTTAATTTTTTGCAAAGGGTGTATTTGAAGTGGTGTTTTTTTCTGGAATGCAGTGGTCGTTTCGGAAGGATTGTGTGCTAAAGTTTTTTGGTTTTTGCAGCCTCAGCGAATGCTACTTCGCGGGAAAGGGCACGGCACTGGTGCTGCCCGCGGAGGCTCAAAAATCAAGTAGGCAATCGGAGGCCCAGGGCAGCAACATTCAAAAGCACCTACAGTCCATGTTTTATCTTCTTCGTTCGGAAGAAACTTTGAAAATGGTAAGTTTTCATATGTTTACTTTAGCAAAGTAAGATAGGGGTTTTGATTTTTTCGAAATTTTGAGTATTGGTTTTTTTTAAAGCTATGTTGCATTATTTTTGCTATTATATTGTATCGTTTAGAAAATATTTAGTATACAACGTAGTGCTAAAATTAAGGCGGATTTTGCCTATAACTTTTCTCCTTAACTTTTCTTAACTAACTTAACTATTGTTTAGCAAATAAATTTTTTTAATATTCTGCTTAATTTTATTCTCTTTTTAAAGTTTTCTTAAAAATGTTGGAGTTTTAAAAAAATAATCGCGAAAATCCTTTTTAATGATATTATTCATAGTTCTAAAAATCCAAGGTTCTTAGAAATTCTTAGTTATGTCAGAGATACACTCAAAAACAAAAATTGGTTATAAATTGGATTTACTGAAAAACAGAAAAGCACCGCAAGCCTTAAAAGGACCTAGCGATAGTGTGAAACATCATAGGCTTAGAAAACACTGAAAAAATAGTTTTTCAAATCACTGCATTCCATTGTATTTGGTGTACACCAAAGGTTGTTTCAAAAACTAAGAAAATATGAAATTTTCGTATTTTTAATAAATAAAATAATAATAAAAAAAAAATTGATTACTTGATAACTTTAAAGTTCTATTCAAAGTTTGAGATAAAAATTGCCCAATTCAATATACAAATGCGACATTTATAGGTCAAATAAAGAAAAACATTGTACAGAGTGGACCAAATTCGATGGTATTACTTGCGTATCTTGCTTAATATTCAAGACCGTCCAAATTACCAAAAATATGGAGTTTTTTGAGACAGTTTTATATGTTTTTACAACCTTCTTTTTGTTTTTATAAAATGCATCTAAAAAAAGACCATAAACCTTCGTAATTTCGTATTATCTGAGATAACTACATCGATCCTTATATTTAAAAAAAAAAAGGAATGAAATAGGCCATAGCCAGTTAAAGTTTCCTTAAAAAAAAATAAGCTTGTGTCATAACCTTCTAACGGTAAGCGTATTTTTTAAAGCACCATTAAATTCTTCGTAAAAATCTAAAAGTATCTATATTTTTTTTATGTTAACAACAATAACAGAGATATGACACGTTATTAAAATGACAAAAAAACATTTTTGCTATTAACTGAAATAACGGAAATTGTGCAATATTTCTGAAAACGGTTTTGAGTTTGTCTTAAAAAAATCTGCATATTTTTGGTAATTTAACCGTTTCTATCTATTGAATATTAAGCAATATACCTAACCTATGTAATCCTTCGAATTTAGTCCACCCTGTGCTGCGTAGTACAAAAAAATTTAAAAAATATTGTTAAAATTTTTGAACTTGGATTTTGCGTTTTTGTGCCATCGTCTCTTACAATTTTACTCTAACCTTCTTCATAATTTATTCGTATTTTCACATTTGTTATGAACAGTAGTGGCTTTAGCAAAAAAAAGTTATAAACAAGCAATGATTTATTCAATTTAAAGTTTCTTGTTTTTATTTCTATCGTGTCTAACCGTAAAAAAGTGAATTGTCTGTGCTAATTTAAGCGCTTACATCACTTAATAACAGACGTGCACATTTATTTGTGGGTACGCGATGCATTCAAAATGGAAATCTGGTTTCCCTCGATTTTTAAACTCGGTGTAGGACGAAAAGCTATCGACCAGATTGTTGTTGTTACGGCAATTATTGTTTATATGTCATTTAATGCCACCCACAAATCTAACTAAACCGAGTTAATAAAGTTTCCTTAAACAAAAGTTCAATCAGAACTCGTCAAATCGGTCGAGACATGCTAAATGTATTGTGTACAAATCGGGCTAGATGAAAAAGCGTTATGGCAGCGGGTTGGGGCGTAAGTCATTTATTAATTTTTGTTTCATTGAGGCTATTTGCAAACGATTTGCATTTTAATATGTTTCTAATTGCTCGAGCCTTATTTTCAGACGTGTCTTGGAAACGGTTTCGCAATTTAACATTCGTTTATTTAAATTCTGCTTGAGTGATGTGCGAGTTATCACTGTACACATACATTATTATTATCCACAGTTAATAGTTGCTAATTATTTGAATTACAATTGATTATAATTGTCCCTTTCACTATTTCACTGTCAATAGAAATCGGCTTGTTTATACAGGGTGTCCCCATTATCGGTGCAAATATTTTAAGTGGTGATAAAGGACTTTTTTCCAAGAAAATTTTTTCGTAAAATCAATTGCTAAGCAGATATTAACACTTACTTGAGTTTTTTACACTTCTGCATTTAAAAGGCTCTGTCTCCGAAAATATCAATTTTATCGTAAAATACGTTGAAGCTTTTTAATAGAGCATGAAATTATCTACAAAGTTGGATATAACCATTTTTTGTCTACAGGCAATGGTTTAAAAGTTATAAAGCAGTTTGTACAAAAAAATTTTGAAAATTTACAAAATTTAATTGTTTCTTAAACTTTGCAACCGCTGTATCTTTAAAACGAAAGTTGGTACAAAAAACGGACGGCTCATTCCGGATAGCAAATTTTATGGGCTACAACTTTGGTCCAGTGAAAGTTTTCGAAAAATCAAACCGATTTTCCGGAAAAGCTGAAAATAAGGAACAGAGTGTAAAAACAATTTCCGAGAAATAATGTTTTGGATTTAACAATGCCATTTACATAACATATGCAATTTTACAATTTTTTGTTAAATTTGTTCGTTAGCTTCTTAAAAAAAATGATTTGGGGTTGTTTTCTAAAGAATTTCATACTTCATAGAAACCCTTGAAAATTACCATATACATAATATGAATAGTTCCGATGCTATGGCAATTTTTAATGCAAAACGTAAATCTCAAAATTTCATTTTTACTCTGTTCCCTATTTTTAGCTTTTCCGGAAAATCGGTTTGATTTTCCGAAAACTTTCACTGAACCAAAGTTGTAGCCCATAAAATTTGCTATCCGGAATGAGCCGTTTTTTTGTATAATCTTTCGTTTTAAAGATACAGCTTTTGCAAAGTCTAAGACACAATTAGTTTTTAATTTTTTTTTTGTACAAACTTCTTTATAACTTTTAAACCATTGCCTGTAGACAAAAAATGATCATAACCGATTTTGTAGAGAATTGCATGCTCTATTAAATAGCTTTGAGGTATTTTACGATAAATTGATATTTTCGGCGACAGAGCCTTTTAAATGCAGAAGTGTAAATAAATCAAGTATCTGATATCTGCTTAGCATTTGATTTTAAGAGAAAGTTTTACTTGAAAATTTTTCTTAGAAAAAGGTCCTCTATCACCACTTTAAATATTTGCACCAATAAGGGGGATACCCTTTATGTGTATACACAACACTTTTATCTAGACATCTTTTTTTGTAGCAAAAGTTAACAACCTAACAGTATTTGTTCGTTTGCCATGTGAATAATTTATTAAAATTTAAAGTTTAGGTTTAGAACATTAAACTGTTACTAAAGATGGATATCAAATCGAGCGAATTTTTTATTGCATCGTAAACCTGTCTAATTTATTTGTCTTATCTAGTAGCATTTAGACATAAAACTTTTATCGCGCGTATAATCTGCTTCAAGATTGTCCTAGATTAGTTAAAATTTTAAATTAAACGTTGATTATAAAAATCCGCTACATAACTAAATAGGGAATCGAAGGGGGCCGTTTCCTTAATGGACAGTCGCTTGTTTTGAAGTCAGTTTTGGATGTGTATGTGGCCGCGTAATTAATTTGTTTTAGAGCTTTTTAATTGTAGTTTTAAAGAAAGTTGCCATACTGTAGTAAAAGTTTTTCTGAACTACGCCTTAAAAATTAAAACCTTTGGGGACAAAATTAAAAATGGAAGTGGTTTTAGTATCAGAGTGTCTTAAAAACTCAATTAATCTGCGGTTGTATGAATTTTTATTAGCAATTTTTGTTTTATTAGCGTACATGGTGGACCAAATTTGGTCACCATAATAGTTAACGAAAATCTGATATCGGCTTCGTCAGTTATTTTTATGTTTGATATGAACACGCCTGTGTTATCAGATTTTTTATATCGCTTTCCATTTTGGCGCTGCTTTGTTTAAACAGTGTGTTAGAAAAGCTTTTAACTAAACTTAAATTACCCTTACGTACTGAACAAAACAGAGTAACAAAAGAGGTTTGTTCGATGGCAACTTAAACTTAAACGTTATTTTGCAAATTGAAATATCTATTTACCTGATCAGTTGTTTGGATGTATTAACTTAGATTATTAAATGCGTGGTCGTTTAACTAAATAACTAAAATATTCAAGCAGTAGTCGAACATGTTGAACTTCGCATTTATTTGGGGAAAAAAAAATCGCATTTAGTCAAATGACTAGGCAGTTGATAAAACGACGTATTTTGCCAAGGATTACAGTACAAAAATAAAACCAATAACACCTACTTGAGCCTATTTCCGTTTTGATTCAAACAAACTCCTAAGTTAGTAAAGTGCCCACTTCTCTACTCGAGTATTTTAAACAAAAATTACATTATTTTGTAAATATACCAGCACCTTCGCCAAATCCCACACAAATACTCCGCCAATCTATCAGAATACCTACAAAAAAATATTGCATTTTTGCGTATGTGTACCTACAGTGTGGTCCAAATTCGATGGGATTACATGGGTATCTCGCTTAATATTTAAGATGGAGGAACGGTTAAATTACCAAAAATGTGCAATATTTTGAGACAAACTCAGAACCATTTTTAAAAATACTTTATAATTTCCGGTTTATTGAGTTATTAGAAAAGAAGTGTTTTTTTGTCGAAAAAATTTATATAGATTATTTTTAGATATTTTTATGTAAAATTTGATGATACTAAACAAAAAAAAAAAAAAACGATCGCTCTTAAAAAGTTACGACACAAACTTACCATTTTTTTAAATAGAAGCTATAGTTGGCTAGGACCTATTTAAATTCCTTATTATTTCCAAATGTATGAGGGTTGATGTAGTTATTTTCAATAATACGCAAGTTTTTTTTTGTAAAAAAAATCAGTAGGCTGTGAAAACAAAAATAAACAAGTTATTAAACCTTTTAAAACTCATGTGGTACAAGTTACTCAGGTTTTTATTAAAAAAAAAAAAACTAAAAAACCTTCGTAACTGGCGTATTATTGAAAATACACATCAACTCTTATATATTTGGAATGCGAAAAGAATAAATTAAATTAAATTTAAATAGGCCATAACCAACTATAGCTTCCATTTAAAAAAAGGCAAGTTTGCGACATAACTTTTTAATGGCGAGCATGGTTTTTTATGTAACTATAATCGAATTTTACATAAAAATACCTAAAAATATTCTTCATTCGATTTTTCGATATTTAAAACAATAACGGAGACACGACACATTGTAAATATGATAAAAAACCTTTTTTCTAATAACTCAAAAACCGGAAATGATAGAATATTTTTGAAAACGGTTCTGAGTTTGTCTGAAAAAGTTGCAAATTTTTGGTAATTTAATCGTCTCTCTATCTTGACTAAGTATTAAGCGAGATGCCCATGTAATCTCATTGAATTGAGATCACCCTGTGCTTGTCAAGCAACTACAAAAAGTTTTTGCTAACATTATCTTAAAATTATAGAAATTTAAACATATTTTGAGGAATAATCGCATTGCTTTTACAGCAAATAACGAATGCTCTCAACAAAAAATCCAAACCAACCTACTTAAGCCCATGTCAGCCTTTTTCCAAACACAACCTTCTAAATTAGTACTGCAGCCTCGTCTTTTCCAAGTATTTAAAACAAAAATAACGATTTTCATTAATATAGTGGCACCTTCGCCAAATCCCACACAGCGACTTCGCCAAGCCATCAAAGTACGTAGAAAATATGGCAACGGCTTATACGTGCAGTATTGACCTATTTAACTCCAAACAAAACGAAATTATTCGCTCTGTTTGGTCCGTGCCGTACGAAATTGTAACACAGAACAAAGAATCAAAACTTGTAATTAAAAAACGCCACGTATCTCCCCAACGGACTGCGTTATCCGCATATTATATCAGTTAATGTCGGTATCGCGTGCCACAAAATGATTATATCTGTGACAAGCGAAGCTAAAAATTAACGCTGAATGAAATTTTGGAATCGGGTCAAAGAACTCGATCGCTAATGTTTGCTAAATGGAGTATTTGTGAGGACTTATGTATTATTCTAATCGGATAACGGTGATTAAGTGGGAAGTAGGTAATTGAGTAAAAATTAGGATTTCAAAACCCCAACTTCTTTCATGCGTCAAAGGAGTACAAAAAAGGCTAAGAGATTTGAAATGTTGTTAAACAATTTAATCAAATAATTAATAAAATAAGCGCTGCATACAACTTGTGTTATACCTCAGTAAAATATATAAGAACAATGCCAGAAATACTTTAAATTACTTTGGAGATTTATCCGTGCTATTTACCTATGGATACTTTAAAGTATATAATAAACCGTGGCGAAATTATTAGTAACTAAGCCTTAATAGTTAGTAAAAACACTTCAGTTTTATTTTAAAGTGCCTTGTTATGTTTTTTTTTCACAAATAAAAATGTTTCTTTGAGTATGCATCGTCGTTTTGAGAGATAAATTGTACTATTTACATCAGGTTATTGTTCTAAACAAAAATTGATCTCAAACGATCTAACTTATGGGCCTTCAACCTATTTTTTTTTAAAATATATTTCCCTTAACTTTAAGTAAAATTCAGCTTAGAACTACCTATTTCTTTTTTAGTTCTCATTTAGGGGAGACCGGGGCTAGTTGTCACAATCGCTATAACAACTCTGATACACATTATTATCATATCTTCAACGTATCTACGTAACACTGAATGTAGCTTTCTTCAGTCATATGAGTTTGGCCCCTGTCACATAAATGGTACGTAAGCCATTCATTTGTATTTGTTTGACGTACAATAAAGTAAATTTTATTGGTCTTTTTTGTGGTTCTCTAGACGATTGAGATTGGATTTAAAGTGAATACTATTATGACATTATCAAAGCTATACCTTTCAGCTAAAAGTTCATATAATTATTAGGGTATGGTTTTTTATTTCGAGACAAATAGCTTGATTTTTAACATAAAAGTGGCCTCGGGGCATGTTGTCACATTATTGACGGGGCAAGTTGTCACAAGCAAAACTTGCCCCTACGCATAAAAATTACTCAAAATGTTCTTCTGTACAGATGGTCAGAACATATAAATGAAAAACAAATCGCTCTGCCCCACCTGCGGACGTTTTAATCACGGCTGCACGAATATGCCACAACTGTGATTTAGATGATGATATCTAGGCGGGTTTCATGCGTTTGATCTGCAGTTAAATTATTTCTATGTATTTCGATTGCTTGTATTGTTTCTATTTTTATCGTTAGAAGTTATATTTGAGTTTTTCTTACAAATTGTCCATCAATTTTTGTTTTCATTAATCATTTACTACATTTATTTGACCCGTGACAACTTGCCCCGCTTGGGTGCGATAAATATTTTTTTGCATATAAATCACTCGATGTTGCTCAAACAACTATTCAGAATATAAAGCACGACACATGTGGGTATGCATCAGAAAAAAAAAACTGATCTTAAATTATGAAAATAAGATTTAAAAAAAATAAAACCTAAATTTTGTGACAACTAGCACCGGTCTCCCCTATACCAAAACTATTTTTCGCCTATTTTTAGTACGCAATCGTTCCACGCCTATTTTTTGTCTATTGTCCTTAATTTTCACCGATATTCTGTTTAGAAATGCCTATTTTTTAAAGTTCTCACTCGTGCCAAGCGCATTTTCCTCCTATTTTTTAGTACTTAATCGTTCCAAGCCTATTTTTTGTCTATTGTCTTTAATTTTCACCGAAATTCTGTTAAGAAATACCTATTTTTTAGTTCTCACTAAGTAGCGTATGTTCCGCCTATTTTTTTGAACACATTCGTTCCAAGCCTATTTTTTTATTCCTTTTGGAATAAACCGAAGATTGGCTTCGAATGGGCTATTTTTAAATTCTCAATCACTTTAAGCCTATATTTCGTCAGTTGTCCTTGACTTTAACTGAAAATCGGCTTTTAACGGGCTTTTTTAAAATTCTCAACCGTACCAAACCTATTTTCTACCACTGTGCAGAGATTAAACTGAATTTTGGCTTCGAATCGCCTATTCTGTTAAGTGCTTAATCGTTTCTAGCCTATTTTACCTAAATCGTGAACATATTACCTATTTATTTAGTCTTCTAGCGTGCTAATCCTATTTTTTTAGCGGTACTTAAAGAACTGCAAAAATCGGCTTCAAACCGCTTATTTTTCTGAGCACTAATTCAAGTTCAAAACCATGTTTCATTCAAAATCCTGAACCCAAACTGTGTGATATTTTCAAGATGCTTTTCCGTTACTGAAAATTATTTAATTACCGTAGTTCACAATCACCAACTGCAAACAATAGTGCAGGATTATCTGCTGTGTTTTTGCGAAATCATTATATCCAGAAAAAAATGTTTTTGTTAACTTGTTGAAAATATTATACACGAAACGAACCCGGACTGTATAACCAATATTTTTGTAAACCCAAAACGAATACAAACCCAATTTTTCGTAATGATCCTGAATTTGGAAGACAATCGAATCCATTTTTTTCCGATCCCTCATTTGCGAGTCAATATTTTTTAAATAACATTGATGTAATTCTCAACTATGACAAACACTTCGACGAGAGATCGCCCGACTTTTGGCATTTCACGCAGCTAATCGATTTAACACGGTGTCCGACCGCAGCACTACCTACGTTACGGAACAGCGCAATTCAATCACCGAGAACGCAGCCGAAATGGGGAAGCAAAAAATAGCATTTTATTGCAGCGCCAAGACAATTACTACCACAGGTTCCAAACATTAGTAGCGCAGGGTCGGACATAAAATGAATAAAATAAGACTGTACTAAAATGCAAGGTTATTTGCACGATCGGGATAACGTAAAAACTGGAGAAATTTATGTGGGATATTAACAGTCCGCAATAAAAAATTTAATTTCGTTAAGGCAGATACTGTAGCTGATCGTTAAATACATTGAAATTCAAACAAATTAAAGTTTTGCACTGTTGCCTGTAAAAAAAAAGATAAAAATACAATTATTTTTTGTAATCGTAAAGAGCTTTAAGTAATTTTTGGCTTGGACCATTTTCAAAATAAACCTTTAAAATTAACTTATATTGTACCTTCAATAGGAATTCGGCGGCTCAGGACTATTAAAAAAAAAATGTTGTCAATGTTTTTCCAGAAGTACGATTTGATAGTCGATTTTTTCCCCAAATGTTCAACAACCTCTGGCTATAAGGAAATGAACTAAAAATTCCGCAATATTGTTTAATCCTCAATCATCACTCGATTACAACAAACGCAAAATCATCGCCCAAACAATCGCCGGTATAAAAAAGACGAAAGTAAACATAAGAATTTGGAGCACTTCCAGGTTCTAAAATAAACGTGCTTTGACCAAAAATACGAAAAAATGAAGTTATTTTCGATCCAGAAATGTAGCGACAATCCAAAACCACCCGGAGTTCAATCGTCCAGCGAAACAACGGTCGTCGCATCAAGACGACCTACTTCATAATTTTTATGACGACACGCGTTCACGCACTGACCCAACGCATTCGGCTCACAATGTATCGTTTATGGAACATAGTCGCTTTTAAATTTGTTTACATCCTGCTGTACCGTATTAGAGATTGCGATATTTCACATTTTCATTAATCTAACGACGACATTAGTCACACGGTCAAATAAAAACCGTAATTATGTCGACTTTTATTGTATTTAACTATGCAATAAAACAGGTCGAAGCCCATTTACAACGCCTGTATCAGATAAAGACGGAATGTGCATGAACAGTAGGACGACGTCCTTGAAAAACCCACAACAATGCAACATATCTAGTGAACAATGCCCCGTTACAGATAGAAATATGACAAATGACGAGCCGGTATCGGGTTTCCCTGGCAGGGTACGATGTTACAATGTAATAATTTATGATAGTCGAGCGACAGGCAACATAGGTCAGGAAAAACATGAACCTACCAGTACTACAAAGCCACCAAATAGCGGTTATTTCAGTTAGACAGAGTTAAAAAAAAGTCGAGAACAGGAAGTTGGTATGAAATTTTAGCAAAAACAAAGCCATAAAGTAGCAAAATATTTACGTGTGCGTTATGATTAATTAAACAACTACCAAGGTGACGTGATTGTGTGTTTAATTCACAAAAAATATAAATACTAACATTGCACAATTTAAAACAACTATGAGCCACATTTTTATAATTATTATTTTACTCCATATAATGATTTTTGTCAACCTTTACGTCATAGCATTGTTATATTTAAAAAATTGATATTTAAAACTTAAATCAATAATGTATCACATAGGGTTTCTTTCCCAGAATCCCGAGAACCCGATCCGTTTTAACCTATTTTTTCGGAAAATCCCGGGATAAATATTCGATGCTAGATGCTCTCAAGACGATTCCACCAACATCAATAGAGTCTGAGAGGGCGGGCATTTCATGCAGCAGGACTTTCTGTTAATAAATTAAGAAGGCTTAGTGATCGAAACATAGCTCATCTTTGTTTTATTAAATCTCATCACAAAAATTATATTATTGTGTTCATTAACATGAAATCGCAATAGAAATGTAATATTTCTTAAATTTATATTTCTTTCAACAATATTCATGTATTATTTGTCATCATCATGAAAACGTATTACGCATATGACTTGGGAATTGTTTTTCAATAATTAACCGCTTTCTTTCTTACCGGTTTTAGCGTCTTTTTTTTCTAGGACTCGGGTTTGCCTAGGCTTATTTAAGGTGAACCATATAATTTTGACAGTGAAACTTCGAGTTTCCCGTCCTTTTTTCGTACTCCGAATTTACTAACAATTATTAAAAGATCACTAGCCACTAAAAGGAAAAATTAAACCGATACTTTGGGTTTAGGGTTTCTTTTCTCCAGTTGCCACACTTCCTAAGTATTTCTTAAAGTTAACCAACTGCCAACAGTATAATATTGACCCGAAGACTATAAATTTAGCGTCTTTTTAACAGTACTGGTTTCATTAGATTTCTTGGGGTTAAATAAGTACCAACAGAATGATTTTCACCAAGAAACTTCGGGTTAAGAAACGTTTTTCCAGACTACGGGTTTCGTAAAAATTTCTAACCAAGCACCAACAGTATCTATAATTCTACTAGAGTAACTCCGAGATCCCCAAACTCCAGGTTTTCAAGAATTTTTTGAGCCTAACTAACCCACAAAAGTATACATTTGACCCGCAAATTTGTTGTTGAACATGGTCTATTGGGACTCCGGGTTTACTAACATTTCTGGGGCTAAACAACCGTCAAAAATAAAATTTTAAACCGGAAAATATCGCGTTTAGCGTCTTTTCTCCATGCTTCGAGTTTCTTGAGGATTTTTTTTTTGCGTCAGTTAACTATCGCAGTTTAATTTTGACCAGGAAAAATCCGGATATAGGTATAGTGTTTTTTCTCCAGGCATTTCTTGGGATTGACCGACTTTTACACGTTTAAGAACTTGATGATTTTTCTGGTATGTTATTGTTAATTTTTTTCACTAACTTTTATCAGATTTAAAATGAGGTAAAATTTTTCTCCGGGTCATAGTAGACGCCTTCATTTTTATTTTTAAATTAAAATTGGGATTGCTATTACTAAGACACGTTTAATTCCCATCGGTTGACGAAACTTCGTGTAAGTGGTGAAACTAGCACAGAAGTTAAATTTAAAATAAAAAGAACAACATTTAGATTTTTTTACTTGAATAAATACGAACATGAAACAATCAAATCTGTCATTTAAAAATTGTCAACCTATTAGTAGAATTCATGGCAAAAATGTACAGATATTTGTTCTGCTTCTAAAACTTTACCTGTTAACAAAATTTCACGCCAACAGAGCCAAAAATACTTTGAAGGTCAGTTTTTTAGCGTCTAAACGAAAGACAATAACCAAATTAAAGGTCAGAATTCTTCATCTCAAATCGATTTTACATTTACTAGGTATATAGATTATAAACGTTCGTTCAACAATACCTAAGCCTTTTAAATAAATTACTTATTACAAATATCTGACATTTTCAAAGGTCTCACTGTATAAAAGTGTAGAAAGGATCGGTGTATACGATTATTAAATTGTAAGAATCTCGGTACATCCTGAACACGACGCAAATTGTCTATTATTACGACAAGAAAACTATTAGACCGGTTGGTAATAGACGAAATTCATTTCAGTTATAAATTGTAATCGGAGGTAGACTCATATACATTAAAATATTACGATTTTAGAAAACCATTACATTTTGGAGAAAGTATCTGTTTTGGAGTGGCTCGCTGATGGGCCTGACTTGTTTAAAGACGATAACAACCAACCTATTTTTGGTTCAAGTATGTTAAGTTCACGGGTTCATAGACAAACAATAAAAGTGGGTGCATTTTTCGCTAAACCATTACTTTTGTTAAGTGCATCGCCTAGCTGTCATTCCGAGATTTAAATAGCGATACATTAGCTAAATGGCCCACAGACAATCAAGTACATTAAGGCTAAAAATAGTACCGCAAGCATGAAAGGAAATTCTTGTAAACTTTGGTATTTTGTTGACAGAAATTTTGTTCCAAAAAAGGTTAAAAGTTTTAGGATTTCTTGCATAATATGTATAGAAACCTAAGCACTCCCAAAAACTCGGTTTACTATAAATGTTGATTCAATGTTTTGGTTGCTTCAAAAAGGATGGGAAAAGTTGTCTCAATAAAGTAGATATTTGATTATGCTTCCCTTATAAATAAGGAAATATTTAAGAAAACGCCTTGTTCTGTTCTTTTGCTTGTAAAAATAAATTACGCAGACAAATTATGAAGTAGTTTACCTACAGCCATGAAAAATAAAAATAACGGTTTGCATTTTGTACTGTCAGATAGCTGAGCCATTTACAAACTTAATTGCCATATTAAGTATGAACGACTTACTAATTTTGATCATGGTTGTGTAAATGAAATCTCGAGTATAAGAAGTGTAAATTGTTTTGACTAAAGATCTAAACTAGTAAACGAAAAGTTGGAAACAGTGTATGGAAAAGACTCTCCGATATATTTACAAGAAATATACTGGTTTACTTAGTTTAAATAGGGCAGGGAATTAAAACCTGAATGATACGAGGTGTGGAAGTCTTCTGGAGGCAAGAACAGTAGAAACGATTGGGAAAGTTGATATTATAGTGGTAAGTAATCACCAAAATTAAGTCTCTATTATCGCCAAGGAAAATAATGTGTTCGATAAAACGGTTCTAAAGGTTTTACATAATGGTTAGGTCATGCAAAAAAATCTGCGCGATGGATACCGAGTTTGCTTAAACCAGAGTAAAAACTTTGCAGAAATAAACTTGTGATTGGTGATGAGATCCGAGTTTTTTACTGCAACCCTTCTGCAGTGGATCATAGGGCTCGCCACCTCCAACAAAGGCCAAAACTAAATGTTCTGCAGGAAAACTCACGGCTGCAATTTTCTTCGATTCGAAAAGACTTACTAATTGAATATACTATACAAAAGCGTTCTACAATTACAGGAGAAGATTATGGTGAAACTGTTCAAAATTTTAAAACTACTCCACAAGAAAAACCCCTAATTCTTAAGAGTAAAATCATTTGCTGCATCACGATCATTGCAGAGCGCATAAGATTCAAAAACTTTTTGAAAAGTCTGGTTTTGTTATAGTCTTTGTAACGCTAAATTAGGGCCCTGCGATTGTTATTGATTTTAAAATCTCAAAAAAATCTTAGACGAAGGCGATTTGCATCTGTTGAAGAAGTTAAACCTGCCGTGGAGGAATATTTTATAGGCTTGTCAAATGATTTTTCTTCAGATCCCTCCTCTTCTTAATCGAATCCTCTTGTACCCTTCGGTGTGGCGGTATTTTTTCTAGTTCTTGATTATGTTTCTCCATCTCCGTCTTTCATTGGCTTACTGTGGCACATCTTTCCAGCTGACTCTTTTTTCTTCTAGTCTATGTCTCACCTCGTTTTCCCGTTTTGTTCTAGGTATTCCTCGCCTTCTTTTTCTGCGATTCGACTGATATGTTGATTTCATTGTTTCTTGCGTTCCAACACCAATTTGTTTATGTTTTTTACCTGGCAGGACTGTCTGATGTTGTCACTTTTTTCTCAATCCAGTGTTTTTCCTGCAATACGCCTTGGTAGTTTCATTTCCGTCGTCTCCATAACTTGTTCAGTTTTAGATGTACTTGGTGGTGTTTCTGATGTGTTGTGGGTCATAATCGGTTTGATTGGTGTTTTTTAGCTCTTAAAACTTTCCGCATTTCATAATAATAATAATAATAACAAAGAACACGAAATTCCATGCATTCTGGGACACTCTGTATACCTGTATACGAAATTAACGCAAAGAATAATTAATATGGTGTGATCATTCAATGTTACATTACACATTCCCGGTTTTTTGTTATCTCCTTCCACGTCGGCCGTTGCTCACGTCAGTGTAAAGGTAAAATATGATATACGGCCTGGTAGTCCGTACATTTGCACGTTATAATATAAGATTACACCTGCATCTGTTATGACGCAATCCTTCACGCTAATATTATTCATAGCGACATTCATCTCCGCGGGGTTTACGTCCAAATGCCAACCTCTCGGAGCGCTCGCATTATCACCGTGAAAAGTAAACAAACAATTGCCGTCCGAAGAGTACGACGATCTCGATTTTTGATAAACCGCTCTCGTACGTTTGTTATCGGAGTGCGCGGGTGTGTTTACGTCGGCCGTACGTACATTTCGAGAATTTACGTGCATCGTCCGGGGGGGCGTCTCGTATCTCCGTTCTGCTTTGGACGTGAGACCGGTGAAGGTCGCGATTCGAAAATAAAAGAAGTGGAGAAACGCGCGGTCTATGACGGGGCGGCTGACTTCATCTTTGCGAAATGTTGCTGAATTGTAGGTAGTGGAACCGATCGGACGGACTGAGTCATTGCCAAAGAAAAGTTACTGACCCAGTACCTAACCTATAATGTGCTAGATATTTGGTTATGATTTATTATGAACACGTCTTTGTTGAAACTAGTATACTTGATAGTGCCACATTTTAATATAACGAGTGTTTGCCTTAAAAAAAAAAAATCAAGTAGAAACAGATTCGCCGACTAAGAGACATTTTTACGCACATAATTATGTACCTAATTTTGCTTTACTGGATCCTCAATAAGTTACTATAAAAATATGTGAACAGTAAACTTTAAAAATAAATTGTGAATTTTAAAATTATACTGGCAGAGTTGTTTTTGTCCCCAAAATACAAACTTTCATCAAAGAAGGAGGCGAAATTTCTTTGCTTGAACACGAAAACGTTTAAACTCAAAAGCTGGCGTGTTTTAAATCGCATTCCTTACAAAACATTGCGAAATCGCTTACGAATTGCTTAAAATGCTATCGACACACGGATGTGAAAACAGGTACATCATTCTCGTACGATCTTACGCTATCCGCAACGACATGTATTCTATTATAATTTAAATTCCTATTAAAACACAGCATGTCGGCGACAATATATCATTTAATAATAGCGCCCGTTAATCAGTCAATTACATCCACAGCTCAAACGCTGAACAAACACGTGTTCATAAACAATCAAAACGAAGCTAACGATCGACTTGAGACGAGCAGATAGATTAAATTATTAAAATAAACCGGAACGCTCCCAATTTCCAAGTACAAATTTTTGCGACAACATATTTTTGTAGTAAAAATAAACGGCTTCGCCTTTTTGGGTATCGCTACTATATAAACACTTGGCGTGTTCGAAAACACGTGAACATCAATAATTCGCTTTTCAGATGTTCATTTCTATTTTTGTTTCGCGACTTCACAAAGAAAATATGTTTTAAGCGCGCAAAAACGATGACTTTTTTGCGGAATTTTATCTAACAAAGGTTTGAGTTCAAGAATGCTAGATGCTCTCTGATTATTTCTATAATATGTAAGTTTTTTTTTGCGCGTGGAATAAATTTAGAAATTAACAAACGACATTCTGATTCTATTAATCATAACTTTATAATAACATAAAGAAAATCACGTCAGCTAACACTATTCGCTTACAAAAATAAAATACATCTAGAAGTAGTTAATGATATTTTGCCAAGAAAAAGATTGGCCCATTTACAGAGATAAATAAAATATTAACTGATTGGGGATTCAATACGAAGATTGTGGATAGTACGGATTACAAGCAAGGTGTGAAGTAATCGTACAATTGCAGTTCAGTAAAATAAAAAAGTTTGAGTAATTTCATCCATCACTTTGTATTAAAAATGTATATCGTATAATGGTCTTTCTAAATACCACTCAAGATAAAGGACTTGCTCGTCGTTTCCATGGAAACTTTGGCCAGTTTCACTCATCAAAACGCCACAAAAAATTCCACGTGACTTCGTCGTTAACCCTTAAGAATACTTTTAGCTGCAGTTTGACACTAACTTAAGTAAAACTAATAAGCACTTACAGAGCCGGATTTGCTTCGTTGACACCCCTAGGCAGAAAATATGACTACGCCCCAGTCAATGGCGTATCGTCATCAGTGTGGACCCTGGTGCAAGTCTGTATATGGGGCCATAAAATATATATTTATGAAAAAAAAAAATTGCGATCTAAACTTAAAAAAAAAACACCTAAATTTTGGGAAATAAATCCTAATGGGTCCCCAATAGTGGTGCAGGCATACCAACTGCGTCATAGGATGATACGCCACTGGCCCCCATAAAAAAATTAGTAAATTTTAAAAATAAAGTATTATTTAATGTCTGTGGTAAGCATACAACTGTAGTAATTTCTACTTCATCAATTGATTTTTCATGAGGATGTTTTGTTGCGATTCTGTTTGTTTTATTACAAAACCGTCCAAATTACCGCTTTTTGCGATTATGTCCCGTAATTTATTTTTCTTTTCTTGTGCTATTTTTCTACACTGAAATCTGAAATCCGCAATTTCTTTTGTGACCTGACATTCTTAGGCCTATCACACACAGAGCGTTTTCTGTGGCGCGACCCGAGTCGCGCGTTTGTGAAGTACTAGCAATTGCATGTACGCGTACACACATACGACGACCAAAGTCGCGCGACTATGTGTGTGCGCGTACATGCAATTGCTAGTACTCCAACAAACGCGCGACTCGAGTCGCGCGACAGAAAACGCTCTGTGTGTGTGAGGCCTAAAGGTGTATTTCGCTTGCAACTGTGCTTTTACATGCGTTTGTTGTCAATATTGCCGGTCTATTCCTCATCGGGAACGAATTCTTGAATGCAGCCGAAGTCGTGTACATGCTTGTATAGTTTACAAGTTTCCTGTACTCGACGTGTGAGCGCCGTCTCTAATTTTTATGATTTGTGGAAGAAAAAACGCCCCATGTTGTTCGACGCCCTAGGCAGTTGCCTAGTTTTGCCTGTATGTAAATCCGGCTCTGAGCACTTAACATATTTTGCTTGAATTCTGTGAATTGTAAATTATATAATTAACATAATTTGCGTGTTAGGTAAGCTTAACGATTTTTTTCACATTATCTGAGCAGTGAGCACTTTTTAAACAGCAAATCAAATCATATCGTATTTGCATTCGCTATTATGCTTTTAGAGATATATGGATCAACATTGTTTATTTAACTAGATAGCTTAGGCGTCGGTGACATAATTCGACAGGTAATTTTTCCTGTTCCTGCTGATAAAATAATTTAATGGGTTTATTTTAGTAACCAAAACCGTTATACATAATTTACTACTTTGCAGTAGTAGGTTGTGATAAACAAAAAATGGCAACTTGGTATTTAGAAACTTAAGATATAACAATCTGTATACATACTACATATGTATACCTACTCGTTGTTCCTTGTAAAAACAAAACAAAAATAATTTTTGCTGAGTTTTACTTTATTATTCAAAATTGTCCGTTTTGTTCAACTTTGCAACCTTTGAAATGACAGGTAATTGCAAATACAATGTAGTACTTATTAATGTAAATACATTTAAATCAGCATCTTTTTTCGAATGATCTCTTGTAGAAATGCTACTGATGAAAAGACGAGAGTCTTGAAACTGGTCTAGTATTTCTTCAAGAGATCCTTTGTTAAAACAGGTAAGCGAGTTTATATTAATCTATGAATTATTTGGGTATTTTTTTTGTTGAATTTGTTGCGATAATTTGGCTTTAAAATAGATTAAATCGCTAAAAGTGTAATGTTGCGGTGAAAAAAAAATCGTTGACTGTAGAGTTGAACAACATCTCTAAATTTTTGGAGGTCTTCCAAGGTTTTATCTGCATTAGCGTAAAGATTTTTCGGAATACAAAGTAGTTCATTTTAATTTTACTTAAATATTTGTGTGAAGTTTTTTGTATACCTACATTTATTCTTTGGACTTTTATATACCGGATGCAACAAAATAAATCCATTGCTAGTTTTGAACCGTTCAAATATTTGTTTCTCTAACAATTTTAAAGCAAAATTTTAAGTTTTTTAGGGGTAGTGTGAAAAGATTTCTTGATGGATTTGATTTCTCAAGAAGAGAAAAATAAACTTTTTTACTCTTGAGAATTCTCATACAATATATAGAAAGAAAAATGAAGAAAGTAGTCTCGCAAGGATCAATCTTATACATACTGTACACTAATGATCTTCCAGATTTTGCCAAAACTTCCCTTAAGGCTGTATTACATTACACAATTTCTTGTTCAAGAAATTTTATACTAGATTGTACAGCTGTTGCCAAGTTACAATGTCGTAAATTGACATACGTGAAGTGTCAGTTTACGACATAAGACGTGTTGTAACTTGGCAACAGCTGTACAATCTAGTATAAAAATTTTTGAACAAGAAATTGTATAGTGTAATTAGGGATGGCAATCCCGCACACTTTTAAATCCCGCGGGATCCGCGCAAGATTTTTCTAAATCCCGCGGGATCCCGCGCGGGATTAATTTTTTATGATAGAAATTGATTTTGTTCACATTATAAATGACAAAATGACATAAATACTTCCTTTCAAGTATTTTTATAAAAATAAGTTCAAAAAGCGACAATAATTGAAATCATATATGTAGATTTAGAAAATAAAAAAAATCATTTTAAAAGAGTATGTTGTTGGCTTTGTTTACAAATGTTCAAAACTATTTCAATATACTTACTTAAAACAGGTTTTAAGGACATTTTATGACTTCAGGTAATAAGATATTTTTTTTTTCTAATAATAAATAGTATTTTATATAATTTATTAAAATAAAAATCAATTATGATACAAAAATAATAATGAAATGTTTGGTCAGTTTCAAATATAACAAATTACAATAATAACTAAAAACTGAAATTAATTTAAATGAATCATTGCAAGAAGTATGATCTTAACAAGGAACTTGTCTCTAACTCCGTCACTTTCGTAGGCCGACATTTCCTTCTTCAATATTTTTTCGAAAGATTCGGTATCTGGCACATTCTTTACTATTTTTATACAATTTTTCTTCTATTTGGTTTTCTAATTATTCTTTCAACGATAGATTAGTAGGTTGTTGGGATTCGTCATTAGACTCTTCATCTTCAGTTTCATTTTCTTCAATTTCTTCATTAGCAATAGTAGCCACCCCCCACCAACACCTTCATTTCAGTTGCATTGCAAAAGTGAATCCCGCAAATCCTGCAAATCCCGCAGCTATTAGTGCGGGATCTCGCATGCGCTAAAATCATGCGGGATCCCGTGGGATTGCGGGATCCCACTTTGCAGGATTGCCATCCCTAAGTGTAATACAGCTATTATACAATTTGCCGATGACACATCTGCTATCATTAGTGACTCGTATTCCAAAAATTCTGATCAAAAACTCTTTGACTGTTTGGGCCAACTTCAACATTGGTTCACATTAAACGTCAATAAAAATCAAGTTATAAAATTTTCACAAAGTAAAATAACCTTCGACTTAAAACTTCAAAATAATTCCAAAACTATAAATGTTGTAAATAAAATATCGTTTCTTGGTTTATGTGCTGACTATAGACTGGACTGGTCATACCACATCGAACGCCTGCCACAAAGCTTGTCACTGTATCCTTTCGCACTAAAAAACCTTAAAAAATTGGTCAATATAAACGAGGAAGTAATGAGATGGTACAAAGAACCGTCCATTCTCCGGTATTTGTTTTTATTCCCCCGTAAATCCTCCGCAATATTTTCCCTTCCCACCTTTCGAGATCTTCTTTTTTTTTTTGTTGGTTATCCAGGTTTTACAAGTTACAGTGGGTCTTAATACTGTTTTGTACAATCTTACTTTGGCCTTTCTTGAGATAATTTTTGATATAAAGATTGTTGAAACAAAAATTTTGAGGTTCCTTCTGCGGTTCACCATAACAATATCTGTTCCCAAGAAGTACATTCTGGAGAAATGATTAAAGCATTTTTTTTTCTTGAGAAATTCTTGATAAGAAACACAATTCAGAGGATACCGAGTCCATATGAACACATGTTTAAAAATCATTTAAAACTGACCCTATAAAAAGTGTTGAACTTGCTCATATGCATGCACTTGTCTTGGAGTGTGGTTTAAAAAGTGTACGCATATAAATCTTTGCGTTAGAATTAGGAAAGCCAATATTTGAACAGCTCGAAATCAGCATCGGATTTCCTGGATTGCGTTCACTGATATAATTTTTGCTCGTCATTCTAGTCGCAATTTTAACGCCATAATACATATTTAAATTGTTTTTGTTACGTTGAAACTTAAGAACGTAATGAAACTGTTTTAAATTGTTTTTTTAAGTACCGTGAAACGACGAAAGTCATTTCTTCTGTCTGTAACGACCAATAATTGCAAAATAATGTCTTGATTGCTCGTGCTGCCACATGACGCGTGTCCTGCTCTCTTCTCTTCCTAAAACAAACGCCGTTCGTTGCGGTTTAACAAAAAAGCATCGCAATATGTTTCGCTTTCCATTTTTTCCCATAATGACTGCGTTTTCTTGGTCGTCGGATCGCGGTTCATGATATTTTATTTTCTCCACGCGACCGCAGTTTTTTCTTTCCTTCTCAATTCGCCGATGCTTGTTGTTTGCGTAACAGCAACCGAGTGGCTATTTTTGTTTTCCGTACACAGTAACTTACTTTGTGTCGTGTTCAAGTGCCTACCTTGATTGATTATGTCCGGATGGCCGATAGTGAAATGCCAGACTCTAAAAGCGTTCGGTTCAACTTGCCAATCATGCGTGATTTTTTTTTTCAAGGAAACTCGAATACATGAGAATGCCAGTAAGCTATAAGCAAGCGATTTAACTAATTTCTGGGATCGTTGTAGGAAAAGAAAATGACTCGCAGCGGCACGATCTGTTTATGCTCCTAAACTTTTCTAAAATATTAGGTAATTAGCGGTTGTTGTTTGGTGTTAATTAATAATTCTAAAACGATTAGAATAATTTTAGTCCGCATATTCATACTGATATAAACAATTTTTATATCGTTAAAAATGATACATAATTTTCATGTTTTTTAAAACATTTCCTTCGGAAAAATAGGGGAAAAACTGAAAAGTTGAATTATAAAGGTCATTTTTGTGATTGCATTGGCCATGAAACCGTCAGAGATAAAATCGAAATTCTTCTATTTACCAATGCGCGCATCCTTTGCAAGTAAAATGGTCCAAATTTTTTTAAGAAATCTTAAACGGTTCCGGAGAAAAACGCGAAAAACGAGGCCCTTGTAAAAACAGTTTCCCCTATGTTAAACGCCTATGCAAGTCGCTTAGATTTAGTTATACAGATATACCACAACTTCTCAATACATAGCGCTTATGCAGGGTTTCGTTTTTGACGTTTTTCTCCGGAACCGTTTAAGTTTTTTTTTTAAACTTTGCACGAATTTACTTGCAAAGGATGCGGGAATTGGTAAATAGAAGAATTTTGATTGGATCTTTGACGGTTTCATGGCCAACGCGATCGCAAAAATTACTTTTATTATTCAACTTCTCAGTTTTTCCCCTATTTTTGCGAAGGAAATGGCCAGTGGCACGTATAACTCCGCAAAAAATTTAGTTTTGATGTTCTTGATGCAATAAACACAGCCTTAATCAGATTCTAGCCACAACGTATCGTGATCTTCCCTGGTAAAAACGACGCTACGTTAAAATTGTTCTCTAAATCGTCCGCACCCTGTATATTTCTTTATCGGCAGGGTAAACAATCAGCCGAAGAAAATATGTTACACGTTAAAAACATAATTTTTGAAATGAATTATTGCATAATTATTGGAACATGCGCCGTAATTTAGCGTTAATTAATGAATCTAAAGTGATTTAAATGAATGTTATTAATTCCTCATATAGCTAATCGGTGCGGTACACATCTTTCGCGTTTTTCACCAAGAAAAATACAATATTTCTTCGACTTCTTTGTCGGTCAAACGTTTATGGGTTGATATCGTGTGTGGATTAAAATTCTGGGCGCGACCGAAGGTGTCAAAACTTAATAATTCACCGAAAACATTTGAGTTATATGGCCAAAGTGCTTGTTAATGACACTTTTGTGGTTTGGACAGTGAAAGTTTGACATTGAGTTGTTCTAACGCATAAATAAGCTAAGTGGACGCATTACGAGTGTAATAGATTGACGCTGGTAATGGCCTCGGCAAATAAAACATCTGGAGAAATTCGGTTGAACTTTGCGCGTGCATTTGAATAAATAATAAGGCTGGGAAAGTGACCCCGCAACTTGTAAAAATTACCAATTAGTGTAATGACTTAACTTCGGACGAAAGTAAAAGTCGAATTCGGGTGTGATTTATCTGTTATTTTATTAAGTTATTTTGTCGAATCGGCTCTGATTTCGGAAACAAAATAAAGGCGTTCGTTATTATCAAACTTTTGTACTTCGGGCAATAAACGCGAAATTTATGTCGATTTTTTTATTTGTTTGGGTCAACAATATAACACATTGGTGTTGGTAAAGTTTTATTGACCAAATAGTGGGGAATTTTTGCACGTTCGCGTTAAATTTTACGATTTGCCGTAAATTATTTAAATTTATTGGTTGGCAAATTTTAAAAAATTATGTAAAATTTAAATTACCTACAAGTAGTGTTTGCTAAAAAACTATTAAAAGCCAGGAATACATTTACATAAGCTCTAACAAATACATTTTCGTGAAGCGGAAATCAAAAGTTAATTTTCATACTTAGTTTTCATGTCAGTGTTGCAAAAATATTGGTCAGAATGATGAAACCATGAATATTATAGGTACAATTGTATCTAAAACAGAGAAATTTGAGTTAAAATTCAAGTATAATAGCTTGGATATTGTTTGGCAGTGGATGGACCTAATTTGAACGCATAGATATTTTCTACAAACTGTTGAATTGTTGTGGGAATAAAATTTTCTTTTTTTTTTTCTTAATCAGCTGTAAACAGGGTGACAATAATCTACACGTGTTGTATGGGTAACGTTGTTATTATAAGAGTTACAAAGTCCGTTAAATTAGCAAAGTTAGGCAGAATTTCACGGCGAATTTAATGCCATTTTGACATTTGACCTACACCTTCAGCTTTTTTAAATATTTTGAAAACACTTAAAAGACTATGTTTTCAACAGTAAATAACTCCATAGCCACCTTCGTTAAAATCAAAATGTGAAATGATTCTTTTAGATACTTTTACGAAGAATTAAATATAAATAAATAAAAAGTCATGCCACACTTGATTATTGAGATATAGGCCAAACTTGACTTTTTTTTAGTAACAGTTGGTAGGTAGTATAAGTAAAAAATCATAAATTATTATGAAATGTAAAAATATCCTAAATTATTTAAGTTTTCAGTTTTTTATGTGTTTAATTAAGTAAAGCTATTTTCTTTATGTAATGTTTTATTTTTCTTTTCAATGGCCACTTTGATTATACTTAACAAAAACAATAATATTGTAATAACTTATTATTTTTAAAGATAAACTTTACGAGACGAAAAAAAAATGTTTATAATAATCCCAATGCCAACTATGGTTGCCATTTAAAAAAAAAATCAAGTTTGGCTTATATCTCAAAAATCAAGTGTGCTACGACTTTTGATCAATTTATTTTTAATTCTTCGTTAAAACATCTACAAGATTTATTTCACATTTTGATTTTAACGTAGGTGGCTATAGAATTACTTACCATTGGAAAAATCGTTTTTTCAGTTTTTTCAAAATATCTAAAAAAGTTGAAGAAGTAGGTCGAACGTCATAATGGCATTAAATTCGTCTTGAAATTCTGCCTAACTTTGCTAATTTAACCGACCATCTAAATCTTATAATAACAAAGTTACTCAAACAACACATGTAGATAATTGTCTGTATAAAAATATACCATTAATGAGGGGCAAAATTTTTAGACCGCGGGCCACATTGGCCTAAAAGAATGGCGCAGGCCGTATCAATTAAAAAAAAACTAGAAACACCATATTTGATACCAATTTTAGCATTTTTTTTCTTCTTCGATAACTATATGTAATACTGTAAGTTGAAAATCTGTTGGCCAATTTTTATTTATTAAATCATTTGTTTGCGGACATTGGTACTTATACCAGATTTGGCTCGCGGGCCGTACCTTACAGAATACAGACCTCTAACGTAGGAAATACTAAAAAAAGCAAAGCACTTCGTGAACAGATGCGCCTATCTTTTGGCTACATTTTGAGACCAAAATGAAAGATCTGGGAGAAAAACAAAAAAAAAAAAAAAATATGAGTTTGTTTTTCGAACGAACTCCGGCTTTTGCAGGAGTCTCGTTTATCGCGTTTTTCTCCGGATCCTGTTGACAAAATTTTAAAAACTTTGCACAGTTTTACTCACAAAGGACGCATCGGAAAATTATAAATTTTAAATCTTTTGCGAACGGTTCCATAGCCGACGCGATCTCAAAAATTACCATTCTTATTTAAACACCATATTCAGCAGATCAGCGATGCAAACTTTTCGGTTGTACAAGCTCCTTTAAAATTTAAAAGATGATTAACCCACGATACTTATCAACATCATTATTGTAACTATGGCAACGTTAGATTTAACGAGGCGTTAAACGTCTCCATTCTACTGATGAAGATGATTGTAGCAGATGTTTTAAAAGTAAATTTTAGTCAAGTTTGTTAACCAGAAAATCAATTAAGTAAGTAACAAAGTAATTTTAAAACATTTGCCAGTCGACGTCGCGTCCAAATTGCTTCGACCATTTGTCAAGTTCGATTCTAAACTTTCGACGTCACTAATATGTCGCACCGTACGCCTCGTCTCTAATTTCTAATTTTCGCAATTTATTAAGCAATTTGGTCCGCTTAGGAGCGATTCCGAAGTCCGCTCTATTGTTGCTAGAAGCAATTACGTATGTGTTTCACAATAACGAACACTTTTACATTAATCACGGCACCGGAATAATGATAAGTTAGGTGCGCGACGTGCGACAGTGAAAGTGCTACGCAATTGTCAAGAATCACAATCATTACGTGGGAACATGTCAAAGGCTGTGCATGTCCGTCATGAAAATTGTCGCGATCAAACGACTATTCATACGAAAATGCGCTGCTATTAAGGGATTACATTTTAGAAACGTATGTTCTGTAACTTTATTTTGTACATACTTGCAACTCATTACTTTTGGTGAAGTTTTATTAGTCTTATGTCCCGGTTGCATAAAGCGCTTAACATCGCATGTTAAGTTAACGTAGCATTGAGTTATCCATGCTAACTTTTGAACGCGATGTGAAGCGCTTCATGCATCAGGCTCTATGGTTATTAGTTCTTCGACTAATCTTGTTCATTTTGTTGTTTCAGGCAGTGAAACTTGAAAGTGTTCATTCAAACCGTACTCGTTACTTAGTGGTCGTTTCGCGAATGGGTCGACGTGCAGAAGAATCCTGTCTCTTAGGCATTGACTGCAACGAAAAAACCACCGTGGGACTCGTACTTCGAGTCCTAGCAGACACCACCATCACGCTGGACGGCGATGGGTGAGCATTTAACACATAAAATAGTAACATCGATCATAGAATTACACGTTCGAGCCGTTTGATCAAGTTAACCCGCGCAGAACGTTCGAAAGTTAAATGTTGCTCGGGCCAGTCAAAAAGTTGGGGCTGAATGAGTGCGAAAAATACCGAAAACTTGGTATATTTTTGATTATGTGTATCGTAAAGTTTTGGCCCGTTCATGGGTTGGGAGACCAGGGCCAAATTATCGTATTTGCCTGGCTCTCACCCAGGAGTTCATGATCTTTTTGTTCGCTTGTCGGAGACCTGTGGAGCTCCTTCAATATTCGCCCCTTCCGATTCTTGTAGAAAAACAATTTTGATTTTAGTACGAAAATAACAATTGCATTTTTTAAATATTGTACAGGGTGGGCAAATTTCGATGTTTTCATAGGGAATCTCGCTAACTATAAGAGTTATGGAAAAACGGACCCCCGTTCCAAGATTTCTTTTTTCGAGAAAAAGTTATTGGTGTAAACTAAAATTGGTTATCGGCTTTTGTTTTCGAGTTATCGCCGATAACTCGATTTTTCGACTTTGAGTTTTATGACTATATCTCGCTTGTTTATGAAAATAAACGAAAATAATTTTGACGTTCAACAGGAACTTTTTTGATGAGAATGCAGTGGCATAGACAATTTTTCAAAAAAAAAATCGGAATTCGAGTTGTGACATAAAGTTGTATTTTTTTAAAAATAGAACCCATACCTAGTTGGCTGTGGCTTCACGAGAAAGGGGAATTTTTCCCCGATTTCAATAATATATATCATGTGGGGTCGATTTATTCATTTTCCAAACATTATAGCAAAAATTAGATAATTTTTCGTATTTTATTATTTTCTAGTAGTAGCCTTATGTCATTAAGAATATACCTGGAAAAACAAACTGTCATTCTGTTGTTTTAACGAAAGTTTGACAAAAACAATCACGTTTAATTGTTGATTGTTTTTATTTTTGTACCTTTTAGACGAAATGGCTTACGAATATTACGAAAAGTATGATATGTTAGAATGAATGTTCTATTCAAAGTAATAGTAATTCTGAAGCTGCAAGTGAAACTTATTTTAATCGTTACCCAGAAAGAAGGTAATCTAGTAAATCTATTTTTGAATGATTAAAACCAAATCTCATTTTGAGGACACATTAAAGGCAATTTATATAAAAATAGTGATGATAATGAACTAAAAGATAATTTTATACAGTGTCATTTTATTTCTAATATTCATATTTACAAGTTACAACACAGTTCAGAGTGTTTCAAGGCGATGTGAATTATGTGTTGCAAATAATGGAAGTCAGTTTGAAAATTCAATGTACCTACATAAGTAGTTTCATATTATTTTTGAATTATCTTCTAGTTTGTATTATTTTATCTTTGCTTCTTTGAAAATGGTAGATGATTATTGGAAACAACCGCTTTACTATATTTAATTTTGTATTACTTTCTTCTGGGTTTGTTAAATGTCCCACAATTAATGAGATTTTGTTTTTATTTTCCAAAATTAGATTTATTAGGCTGTCTTCTTTATGGGAAAACGATTAGAATATGTTTCACTTGCAGCTTCAGAATATTATTATAACTTTGAATAAACCATTCCTACATATCATACTTTTCGTAATATTCGTAAGCCATTTCGTTTTTTTTAGGTACAAAAATATATACAATCAACAATTTGTTTCTGTCAAATTATCGTTAAAACAACAGAATGACGTTTGTTTTACCAGGTATATTCTTAATGACATAAGCCTACTACCAGAACAAAAATTAAAATATGAAAAATTACCTAATTTTTGCTATAATGTAAGGAAATGAATAAATCGACCCTACATGAATTATTAGAATGGGGAAAGAATCCTCTTTCTTGTGATGCCACCGCCAACTATGGATTTAAAAAAAAATACAATTTATGTCACAACTCGAATTTCGTTTTTTTTTTGCAAAATTGTCTATGCCACTGTATTCTTATCAAAAAGTGCCTGTAGAACGTCAAAATTATTTTTCTTTATTTTGATAAACAAGCGAGATATGGTCATAAAAGAGAAGTCGAAAAATCGAGTTATCGGTGATAACTCGAAAACAAAAGACGATAACGAAGTTTAGTTTTCACCATTGACTTTTTCTCGAAAAAAGAGATCGAGAAAGCGGGGTCCGTTTTTTCATAACTCTTTTAGTTCCCGAGATTCCCTATGAAAACATCGAAATTTGCCCACCCTGTACAATCAAAATGCTTACGCAAAATTATCCTGCAGACGCTCAAGCGAGCTTGCACAAAAAGATTGATCATGCATGCTTGACAAGGTTGCAGTTACGTATGTACCTACCCACCTTAAGCCGGTCCTAACACATAACAAAATTACTTTCAATTAGAATCACACGAACAGGAATATAAACCTTTTCATTTTACAACAAGACGGATGATGTTATATCTACCAGACTTGCGTGACACCGTGATGGAACATATAACGCGTACTTTAATGCGTGTGCACCTTCATTTCGCATGTTTTTATTACAAAATTCGCGATAGCTACTTTACTTGTTCGGTTTTGTGGCGGAAATTCCTAGTGTCAGACGGCTAGACTCGTAAAATACACGCTTTTAAACGCGTTGAGGTCGCGTAGATAACTGATACGAGCCCATTCGGCGACACCCAGTCTCGGAGTATGCAATGAGTTATAAACGTTGTTTTTTTTTCTATTTCAGAGGTTTCAGTGTCAGCGTTTGTGGACGACATCACATTTTTAAACCAGTGTCCGTCCAAGCCATGTGGTGAGTACATTTATTTTCGATACGCATGCATATTCATTCGTCATTGAAAGTTTTTGGCCATATATAGAAGCGCACGAAACGTCTACCGGTCTGAGGAAATATGTGAAAAATTTGCGTTTAGCCAATGACACAAGAATTAATTAATGAGTCACATTTACAATACGTCTTTTTTGAAAATGTTTTCGTGAAAACAAATAGTTGTAGATCACAAAAAAATGTGAGGAACTTGGCTTCCTTATCTGTCCTTGTTGATAAAACTGATAATGCCTCAAGTTTACATACATAAAGAAGAACCATGATGGAACTTTCAACGGAGTTACTAATTTGTCGTTGTTATCTAAACACTGGTGCACCAAAAATGACTAAAGAAAACCCATCAGGATATCTTATCTCGGGTTATTTTAGGAAGTCACACAGTGGCGAACAATTTTCTTATCACTGTGTCGTTCAGGACTTACATTTTCAATACTTTCAGCTGCATCTTTGCGGGCTTCTTTCTGTTTTGCCGTTGTCGTAAACTTTAATTAGGAATTTAGCGTAGCGAACGAATCTTATTTGCTTCACTGTAATTTGCTCAGACGTAATTAAACGTTAATTAAATCAAAGTACGTGTTTTACGATTAGAAGTTGGGATGCAGTGGATGCACTTCGTGATTGCATGTTGCAGAAGAAACTGCAGTTTTCTTTTGGTTAAATACCGTGATTTGGCAGCTCGTAAAAGTTGCATTTTTACTTTCGCTGCACGGAGTATAAGGAACAGTTGTGATCTGGAATGGACAAATTTTTAAGACGTATAACACGTACAATTTAAACAAAAAAAATCGTCATTACAATGCTTTTTTTGGACGACCAAGTCAGAATAACCAATAGTGAGAATTTTCTGCACAGCGTTTGCCAAATTGGGTTCGACGGAACCCCGGGGTTCTTCTAAGCGTAAGCAGTAGAAAGGGTTCCGTCAGAAAATGGTAAAAAAATTAATAAACTTCATTACTTGATCGTTAAATATTAATACACAGTAAATCAATTTCGTTACTTATAATTTATAAAGTCAGTTACCAGTTGTAATTAATACTCTTGTCTTTTCAATTAATTGTGGCAGAATCAAATTAAATTTACATGCATAGTTTTTTTTAGTACAAAAATAAATTTAAAACGGCACTCACTGTATTACTAAACATATAGTGTGTACATTTTCATTAAACAAATCGAGTTGTGTTTTTGCACCTGCCAGGTGCGACGTTATCCCAAATAAAATGATCAAATTATGTTTGAATGTATGTTAATGATGTTCAACAATTTGATAAATTTAATATGGCGGTTCTCCAGTCTAAAATATGCTGTCCGTTAGGATCAAAACCTATCGTATCGTCGTTTATAGTTTAGAGGGGGCCCAAAAATTGCCAAGAGAAACAAGAAACAGTTTTTAAGGCAAAGAATGAAGCATCTGAATCTGAACACGTCAAAAATTTCAATATTTGGAAATGTAACCATAATTATAACAAAATTGCCACTAAGACTATCGAATTACACAACAATACTATGAAATTCTAATAAATATACCGCACAAATAGTAACTATTATTTGACATTTAATTAGTTGTTTAAAGTTTATTTTTGCATAGACAGCTTGATAAGTGATTGTTAAAATACGATTTTTCTTGATTTTCTGAGTTATTTAATTAAATTAGTTAAAGCAAAATAATAGTTATTTATGTACCAAGGCCAAAAAGTCTCGGCCAGCAAACCAGACGCGGCCGAAAAAGTACGTTTTGGCCGAGGTGCATATTACATTTTTTGTGCGATCGAATCAAAAACAATTTAAATTTTTAGTATTTTTAAAAATATAGGTTAGAAACTACGTGACATTCTGCCACTGACAGATGACGGCGTATGCTGTTAAGGGTGGACGTACTTGCATAATTCTGTACATAATTAATTTAAAAAACCTTTTTTTGTTGATTAAGTAAATAAAAAGTACATCATAAACAATTTATTTATTAATGGTGTAATTGATTGTGATAGTACATTTATTACAGTTATTCAAATTTACACCTGAGACAGTGTCTTGTACATTTTTATTACATATAGAAGTGTTCGCCACAGCGGAAGTGAAGTTTGGAGTTGTAGCATTGATATTAAAATTCTTTTCTTTTAAAATCTTGTTAGCGATTTCAACTTTGTTGGTTATAGAGTCTTCAACATAACCTTCAGCGACGGTCGAACTCTTCCAACCACCGTGTCGCTTTAGAGTTAGGATATCACCTCCAGCATCAGCTAATAATGATGCCGATGTGCGGCGAAAACAGTGGCCGGTATATTCATTTGAATTAGGTAATTGTAAATATTTCGCAATAACACTAGGCAATTTACCAAAAGTGTGTATTCCAACCACTTGCTTATTGCCTTTTCCATTTTGGTATTTCAAGAAAAATGTTTTATGAGTGACGTTAGGTCTCAATAATGTATATTTTCGATATATTTCTAGCGCACTTACTCCATCGCAAATTTCGTCGGTTACAGTAAACATTCTTGATTTACTTGTTTTTGAATCGGGTATTTTAATTACAAGGATATCATTATTATCTTTTATATTCTCAATAGAAAGATTACGTAGCTCTTCTCGGCGGCATGCACCAGCAATAACAAATATTAAACATACCTAGAAAATATAAAGCTTTGAATAAAATCAAGTAATTATATCTTCACTTACTTTGTTCATTAAATAGGTTTCATTAGGTGCATTAAGCAAAAACCTATTTATCTCGTCTCTTACAAATACTTTTGATTTTTTGGCTTTGTAACGCACGTTTTGTTTTTTCAAAAATGCAATGAGTTTACAATATTTGCTTATATTTACATCATTTTTCGCTATTAAAGTTGCTTTTAACATTGAAAATGTTGACCATAATGTTGAACATTTACTTTTTTTCGCTTTTTGAGAAAAATAAGCAAGCAGGACGTTTTCACTATATTTACTTATTTTTTTATTATTGCACCATTCCATAAATAAATTGTATTGTTTTTCATATAATGTTGCAGATTTGTTCGGCAGAAGATTTAATTTTACTGCCTCTGCTTCTTCATGAACGTCAGTTGGTGTATTCATGGGTGATGTATCACTCTCTTCGTCACTTCCTTGGTCCATCTTTTAATTATAAATTAACTATAAATAATTATAAAATTATGTACTTGAACGTTGAACTTTATCTATACGTTGAACTCAGTATTAACATTAACACCAAAATGTTTGGTTATAAACTTGACTGTTACCAACTTAAACACCCTACATAGCGGGAACTCGGAGAAATTAGATCAGCACGCACATTAGTACTTAAATGCAAATTTACTTTTTCGTACGCTGTAGTTACTTTATCGGACGTTGCTAAGGGCAACGGCCGTAAAAGTAACTTTATCGGACGTTACTAAGGGCAACGGCCTATAAAGTAACTTTATAGGCCGTTGCTAAGGATAACGCCGGTAATGCAGTACTTTACGGTTGCTAACGCGTCCGTAAAACAGCTGTTTCTAGTACGATCGCACAAAAAGCATACTTAACTATTCCAAAGCCCATAAGAAAAAATGAAATTAATAGGAATATCTCAAAACTGGTGAGTCATAAAAAAATCTAAAATAATTGTTATATCACACTCTACATTAAAAAGTACCTACCCTAAAAAAGTAAAAAAAAAAAGATCTAATGATAAAGACAAAAAAGATTATAAACGAAAAAAGAAATTCTACTTTTCTTATTTTTTTGCTCAAACTTCTGTAGTACCTACGAGGAATTTTGTACTTTTAAAAAGATATTGTAGCTCTTCTCATACTTAAGAATGATTTATCTAATCCAGTGTTTCCCAGCCTTTTCTAAATCATGCCCTATCTCAACGCCTCAAAAGATTTTAATGCCCCCTCCAGCATAATAGTCAAACAAATTCCGAAAAAAGAAAATGTAAATAGATACTAATAAAAAAGAACATAGGTAAAACTGTTTTTAATCTGACTTTTTTCAGTGAATGTAAATTATATTTTACATTATGTATATTATTTGCCCCCCCAAAACATTCAAATTGCCCCCCTGTGGGACCTACGCCCCACGATGGGAAACACTGATCTAATCCAAGCAAACCTGTATCTCTTATGATAAGCGAAAACCCCATGCTAGAAATGTTATTTGGGACACCCTGTACATATAAAATTCTGCAGATAACTATGATTTAAAAAAAAATTGTAAGTCTCGAAATTTTGAATTCAATTTTTTTTTGCAATCACAGTACCTCCTGCATACTACGCATGGCGAAAGCAAATATGTTTTCATAACCAGATTTGGATCTTAGTTTCCATAAAATCGTTAATTAGGTCAAAAGTCTTTTTTGTTGTGCCTTTTTAAGCATTCATCATGCCGGTTCACCCACCCGTAATAAACTTGAGTATCGTGTAGAAAGTTTAAAACTGCAAGAGAAAAAAAATTAATACACGGAGTTGCTGCTACTATTCTAGTCGATAATTTGTTATATTGTGATATGAAAGCGAGAACAAAACCTTGCGGATTTATAAATTACCAATAGGTTGCTTTCTATTGTGAAGCTGTAAATATTGAAAGGTCAAATTTTGTATGCGTTTTTGGAGATTCGCGCACCGATGGCGATCATCGCGTCGCGCGAATTCTGTTTGAAGATTACACATATTTAGGTTCGATTTGCAAATAAACTCAACCTCGATAAATTTCTTCCGAAGGTTTGTTGAGTGGCAGTGCGTGAACCAACATCGCGCGATTGACCGCGCACTAAGCCTCCTTAAATGGAGACGCTCGCTTGTCTGTGGCGGGAGGCGTTACGACGCGTCTAATTTTAAGCGTGCACCCAGACGTATAACTTCTAATCCGAGTTTTATGCGTTGTTCAAATCGACTATACGAATTTGGCCGCTCGCCCTCGATTGTTGGCAGTTTTTACATTCTCTAATTGGAATCGCAGAGACACGTCTTTACTCATTACCGCAGGGGTGTTGTGCGTAAATTATTTTTCGCAGACGAAGCGACGCTCTAGCACCGTTTTTTTTTTTGAACAGTTTTAATTCCTAGTCTCTAACTTCTAGACCAGCGGTGCCCAACCTTTTGATAGCGAAGGACGCCTATTTTAACCCAAAAATCTCAGAAAATTGTATATTACACAACAAGAGTTGTAAGAAGCATATTACGCACGAGTGGAAATAATTTTGATTGCTCCACTGCTCTAGTTTATTATGTACAATTAAAAAAAAAAAAATTTTCCTTCTTTTTTTCAACGTTTGAAGATCAATAATTTGTTTTTTCAAACATTTATTTAACTTCACTTCTTTGTTAGGGTCAAATATTGTTATTTTTGACCGACTTCTACATATCCGATAAAATTAAAACTTTGCTTTAAAAAATATTTTTTTTAATCCAAAAACTTTTTTTTTTAATGTTAAAAATATTTGGACCATGGAGCGGAGCTGGAGCAGGCATTTTGATGTCAGAGCGGAGCTGGAGCGGAGCAATTACAAAATTGGACTGCTCCAAACCCCTAGTATTAACAGCAAAAGATACGCTATCCTAAAGCTTGTACCGAAATTTTAGTGTATAATATTGAATTTAAGGGTCAGTATGAAGGAACCTCTAAAAAAATACATCCCATCTGGAAAATTCGATTATATCGACAAAATGGGCGCTGGTTTCACGGCGTTTCGAAAATTCCTAACCCATTAATCGCCCTTTCTAGCTTCGCACTCCTGGCACCTACCTCAAACAGAAAGATGTTTTTGAGCACAAAACCACACAGTTGCGAGTGTATTCTACAATATATACACTTTTTTGTTTTAAAAATTACATCCTAGATACTTGAAAAATCAAAACATTTACCTTAATGTGCAATAACCGAAGACTTCATTCCTGGAGTTTGATCATGGGCCTCGTTCCAGCCTAATCGACTTGCCAATCGCTCCGTATCGTTCTGCATTCTCTACTTAATATAAATGTCAGGCTTTCTTGAGTGAACAAATCGATTAAATCTTTTCAATCACAAAAGAAAGCCAATCAATCCGCCCTTCGTATGAGGAATACCTCGCTCTATGTAAACTCTTGCTGAAACAAAATAAATGTAGCATGAAACGATTTTTTTTTAATTGTCCTGTAAAAATGCAGTAATTTTACAGTACTTTATGTGTTTTTATCAGGGCTCTGGAGCCGCCAAAAAAAAAATCGACCCCGACAAAACTACATTCTAAGACATTTTATAGTGTTTATTTTAAAAAAGAAAAATAAATATAAAGAAATTATTTAAATTTTGAGTCTAAATTTTGCGGCAAAGGACCATCTCGCAATTTTTTGTTGTACTGGGAGTCGGAGTCGGTAAATTTTTTCTGACTCCGACTCCACTGAACAGAAATTCCTTCTAAACTTCCGACTCCACAGCCCTGGTTTTTATTGTCATTTTACGTTCACCTTCGAAAATTCATGAAGTTTGCTAAAACTCTGTATTTTTATACCATAAAACCAGTGGTTTTTAACCAGGGGTGCACACACCATCCTGAGGTGCGCGATGTTTCCCTGGGAGTGGGAAATGTTCCTCCTGGGGGTGTGAGACTAAATGACACATCGGGTTCTCCACTGGATATGCAGAACTGTTAAGCGACTAGTGTACAGGGTGGTCCAAATTCGATGGGATTGCATGGGTATCTCGGTTAATATTTAAGATAGAGAAACGGTTAAATTACCAAAAATGTGGAGTTTTTTGGGACAAACTCAGAACCGTTTTCAAAAATTTCTATCATTTCCGTTTTTTGAGTTATTAGAGAAAAACTGTTTTTTTGTTATATTTATAATGTGTCGTATCTCCGTTATTGTTGTAAATATCAAAAATATTTATTAAGATTATTTTTGGATATTTTTATGTTTAATTTGATTATACTAAAAAAAAAAATTTTACGCTCGCCGTTAAAAAGTTATGACACAAACTTACCTTTTTTTAAATGGAAACGATAGTTGGCTATGACCTATTTAAATTCCTCATTTTTTTCTTATTCCAAATATATAAGGGTCGATGTATTTATTTTTAATAATACGCAAGTTATGAAGGTTTTTTAGGTTTTTTTTAAAGAAAATCATAGTAGGCTGTGAAAACAAAAAATAAACAAGGTGTATTGTTGAAAATAAATACATCAACCCTTATATATTTGGAATAAGAAAAAAATGAGGAATTTAAATAGGTCATAGCCAACTATCGTTTCCATTTAAAAAAAGGTAAGTTTGTGTCATAACTTTTTAACGGCGAGCGTAAAAACTTTTTTTTTAATATAATCAAATTAAACATAAAAATATCTAAAAATAATCTTAATAAATATTTTTGATATTTACAACAAGATATGACACATTATTAATATGACAAAAAAACACTTTTTATTCGATAACTCGAAAACCGGAAATGATAGAATATTTTTGAAAACGGTTGTCTCAAAAAACTGCACATTTTTGGTAATTTAACCGTTTCTCTATCTTAAATATTAACCGAGATACCCATGCAATCCCATCGAATTTGGACCACACTGTACTGTACTTCTTGCAGTTTAAGTGGGGGTGCGAGAACACTTTTTTAGAATTGAAGGGGTATCGGTAGCTAAGAAGGTTGAGCACCACACTACGTTAAACGAATGGAATAAACTATTTACATTGTTTTTGTGGTAATTGTCGTGTAAACTTTAGGGATATTTTACATACAGTGTTTAGTGTATGCTTAAATTACGTCTTGAGGTTCCTCTCAGCTCAGATGTTACAGCGAACCCCTGGGGGTCCGCGGACCACAGATTGGAAACCGCTCTCCTAGACGGTTTGAATACAGCTGGGAGAAATAGCGTGCATTCTTTTAAAAGGAAACGTGAATTTGTAACGTTCCCAGTCTTACAGAACCAAATAGGGCAAAGAGACGACCCATATTGGGTCATCCCGCAGTTAGCAGCAATTCCCACGGCTGCCGCTACGGCGCCGGCATAGCTGATAATTCAACTGTTCCGAGTTAACAGTTAAACAGAAGCTCATAACAATAACCTGTTCAAAGCGATCGAGCTTTTTTCACTTTCGAAGGGGACTTGAATGGGCTGCTGGATCGATATCTACTTAATATGTGCATCGGTTTACCGGTACCGTTAGCCGTGCGATTGTTAGCGGCCAACTTGACTTTCTTCATTCGCTTCGTTTCTTCTATATATGGTTGCGAGTTTAACCTTCCACTTCTGTATTTACAATGACTGGCCTATGTCGCGTTTCGTGCGTAGAGATGGCTCATTCATTGGCACACGCGGATCGATTTTCGCGCACAATAGAAGCTTTTTCACGCAGATTGTGTTTTTGCTTTATCGACAGTGCGATGACGTTCTTCGTGTTTGTTTTTTTTAAGTGACGGAAAATTACCGTGTTAAATTGTCTGCTTAACCATGAAAATTTCCCATAAAGGGGAACGGCAAAAACGTTTTACGTATGTCTGGAATATGTTATGGCCTCCTTATTTATCTTAGGTAGCAACGTCTGAAGCAGCTTGCTAAGTACGGCGAAAACTTTGAGCTTCCAAACCGAGAACGGTATAATGCGCCTTGTTTTACTTCGCATCTCCTAATACGCGTCCGTTGTATACGATCATTGTCTTAAGAAATTCCCCTAATAGAGCGCTAGACGATCTCCGAGCCATATTTGTTTATTTTACTTTAAAACTTATGTAACGGCATGTAAAAATAACTTATGGATCAAATATTTCATTAATATCTACGTCAAGTTTTTGCAATTCGATTTCGTTTGGGCTAGACTTCGATTGTTTTATAATGTTTACATCTTTTGTTGTTACAATCGTTAAGTATTCGGTTATTTTTTACTGGTTAAGATTTTAGTTATACCGGGTGTAAACGAAGTGTGGTACACCCACGGCCTCCTAGAGGTAAGAGGGGGCCCGGGGAAGTTAAAATTTGGAGGCCTTTGTGAATGTAACAGGAAAAAAAACTTGGCCACTTTTTTGCTGTTTATTTGTAGTTTTTGATGTTTAAAAACATACTTTGCTGTTCATTTGCAGTTTGCCGTTAAAATGCATATTTAAAAAAAAAAATGGGAGCCTCTCAGATTGGGGGCACGAAGATGCAGCCCCTTAAGACCCCCCTCTAGTAGGCCCTGGGTACATCCCCTTTTTTTCCCTTTAGTTTTGATTTAAGATAAATAAAATTTTAGACATATAGTGTATGCAAAAAACCTGTTTTTTTGAGCACATGCACACAATTTTTTCACTTACGGTTTCGCCGGAAATGACCCCAACTTTGTTATTTTAAACGGAACACCCTGTATACTTTTACATTTTTGAAAAGAGGAAGCGATTTTGCACTATTTGGTTAATTTTTATAACCTCAAATAATTTTTGTACCAAAATTTAATTTCCGACGAAACCGGAAGTGAAACAATCGTGTACAAGTGCTAAAAAAAACAGGTTTTTTGCGCATATTATGTCTAAAATCTTATTTATCTAAAATCAAAACTAAAGGAAAAAAGGGGGTGTACCAAAATTTGTTTACACCCGGTATATTAAGGGTTAAAACTTGTTTCATAGTGGTTAAGACTTTCACTGTTTTATAAGATTCCAATTGTTTTTTAATGGTTAAGGTATCAGTTGTTTTATAGTGGTCAAGACTTCCATTGTTTTGTAATATTTCAATTGTTTTTTAATGATCAAGATATCAGTTTCATAGTGAGTGGTTAAGACTTCCATTGTTTTGCAATGGTTAAGGGTTCAGAATGGCGAAGACTGCAGTTGTTTCTTAATGAGGAAAATTTCAGTTGTTTCATTGTGGTCAAGACTTCACTTGTTTTGTAAGATTCCAATTGTTTTTAAATGGTTAAGGTATCAGTTGTTTTATAGCGGTTAAGACACTTCCATTGTTTTGTAATATTTCAATTGTTTTTTAATGATCAAGATATCAGTTGTTTCATAGTGAATGGTTAAGACTTCCATTGTTTTGTAAGTTTTTTTTTTGTAATGTTAAGGGTTCAGAATGGTCAAGACTGCAGTTGTTTCTTAATGGGTTAAGATTCCAATTGTTTCATAGTGGTCAAGACTTCACTTGTTTTGTAATGGTTAACATTTCGATTGTTTTACAACAATTGAAAGTCTTAAGTCGAATATCTGCACTAAATGCGAAGTAGCGTTACGTGTTGACTGACTGGATTATAAATCGACGCCGCTATGGACATCGTCCGTCTAGGAAACGTGTGATTGCTCGGTATTTCCTTGAAAAAAGTAGCTTTGAATAAATTATTAACTGCGCTTCCGTCCAATGCCAGTGCTAATAGCGCATACATTTCGTCGGTGTCTAGAGCTTCTGATCCCACGTCAAATCATTCGGTAGTATTGTACGGACTTAACGCTTTTACCATACAAGCCAAGCCGTCTCGGCGGCCTCGCGACGTAAAACTGTTGCACCTTTGATCAACGCTGTTTGTTTCAAAGGCGATCGTCAACCTCTCCATATTTGGGGACGTTTTGTTTCGTCGATAACGAATGCACGCTGCGTCGTTTTTTCTTTATTGTTCGTTGCATCGCGTTTTGTCTAGGCATTGATTTATAGACTGCTTAAGTTGCCCACACAGGCGAGGATGTGTTATATAAAGAAAGTAGGTGTTAAAGCTGCTAATATATTAATAATCTGATTAGCAGATACCACCATACTTATGAAGTGTTGATTTTAATAGGTAGAATAATATTAAGGAAAATTCTGTTTAGGGCCGGTTGGGTTCATAATAATAGTATATTACATAACAAGAGTTGTAAGAAGCATATTACGCACGTGGAAAAGTTGCACACGGAGCCGCATAGCGGCGAGTGCGTTATTGCTTTACAACTCGTGTTATGTAGCTTACTTTTTCTACGATCACATAATAACTACGATTGCAACGGCTTTTTGGCTAATATACACATGTAATTACGTCGTCTTGTCAATTTTGACGTAAGCCCACTTTGACATTTTCTAGTCAAGTGTGCGTTTTGCTTACCGTGGGTTATAACTCACTCACTAGGCATGCAGAAAGTGTTTTTGACGTGAGTCTACTTTGATCATTTCTTTCAAAAACTGTGCTTCTTTGCTTACCGTGCGTAAGGACCCACTTACTATACATGCAGGCTGTACGGTAAGAGCTATTTACATCAGTGGTCGTAGAAAAAGAATAACGAAGCAGGTTTTTCATTCGCGTTCGATTCGTTTTCCGTTCTGGGTGTAACACTTATTATTTTCAAGTGTCACCTAAAATGGTTTAAAATTAAAAGTTGCTCGACTAAGAATCGTTTTCTAGACACTGTATTTCGCAGGAAACAAGAATTTTTATCACGGGGTTTCGCTTACACGCTGTTCCAAGTAAATTTTTAATATTCCAAGGAGTTTCGAAAACTCTACGCGTGTTTTTACGTCTTATAATTTTTGTGACGGTTCCCCCAATTTTCCAATGGCGCAATGTTCCATAAAGGTTTATCCTTACGTCTATGTGTATTGCACCACAGTTAGTGTAATCGTCAACTTTGTGTTACAAGAAATAATTTTCCACCTCTCTGCTTCTGACGAGTTTTGTGTTTTTAATTGGTTTAAACTCTTGTAAATATTTTGGAGTCTTCGTTGTTTTCGGTACTTTTTAGTTTCTTGATCGCGAGATAATTGTCGGCCGTGGTTGTATGTTGCTGCGCCCACATCTAGTCATGCCTAAATAAGGATCTCGTTCAAAGCAAGTTGACTTTTGTTGCCACTCCTCTTACCTCTTTAATTTGCACATTTCTAAAAGGATTATGGTCAGTCTTTCGTTTGTTATCATCCCCGATGGTCGTTGTCTGTCCATGCGGATGTAAGCGCAATATCTCTTTCTAGTATGTTTTAGTGCCGTATTAGAATTTGAGAAACGTGTTGTGTGCAGTTCTTAGTGGTTTTATCGAGTTTTCGGCGTCACATTTCCCAATTTGGAAGGATTGTATGACGCGAGTGCGTCAGTCTAGCTGTTAATAGCGCAATCGTAATTGGCGAAGCTTGTGACACTCGATGCCAAAGTTTACCTTCGGTTTTTTTTCCTGTTGAAGTGTCATCAACTGGAAGTGTACTTTTGTGGATATCCCACAGTTCATTGTTGGACACCCCAACGTTGCATACCTACATGCAGGCGACGGCATAGTTTAGTCCTGCCGCCCATTCCTAATTAGCCGATCCAGTGTATAAGGAGCGCGCGGGATTTGTGTTGGTGTGTGTGCGAGGAGGTTGTACCGCATCTAGATTGCCTTGTTCGGAGTCCTCAATGACTGACTATCTAGTCACCGGTGGAAAAACTGAAGAGTGCTGTTAAAACCCATCCCGTGACAACTTGTATCCGTTCGTTGTGAACGTTTATTAAGGATATATTGGTGATATCGAAGTTTGTGTGTCTTTTCGCTGTTCGCGAACAGATTTCATTGTGATCATGGTCGTCAATCAAAGATGTACCTTAACGAAGAGATCCATGTGGAACTCTAAGGGGTATGTTCATAGTTCTGTTAAGGAATTCTAAGTTCCCCATAAGAATAGGCGAACGACTTTCTGCAACAGCTTGTATCGCTCAGCTTTGTGTTACTTAGCAACGGCAATCACTTTTTTTTTATCTTGTTGGCCGTGATCACTAAACCTATTTTACTTGCATTACAAGCGTTTTCTTATTATATTAATTAATATTATATGTAAATTTACTTTGAGAACATTCTTTAATATTTTTCAACCACAACAATGAATGTTACATCAGTATTTGTTAAATGTTGGTGTCGTATGGGCAATTTGATTACTGAATTCTGCTAAAAGTTGGTCGCAAGGTATGCCAATGCCATACTGTAGTTTTTTTTTTTTGCGAAGTGATTTAATCGACGTATAAAAAAAAAGGTTTCTTCACTGTTATTTTAAATGCTGCTGGCCGTAGGGGAGACCGGGAATGAAAGTAACATTTTTTTTGTTTTTATTTAATTTCTCAGAGTATAAAGTTTTGTACATCGAAATTGATTTATTAATGATAGATTGGACATTTTTCTTTTTTCCAAGATACTTATTTGTATTTCATATGTTTCGTAAAGCATATGTCAGAATTTTTTCTCTTTAGTAAAACAGCTGTTACTTCCAACCAGGGCTGCGGAGTCGGTAAAAAAAAAGTCGACTCCGATTCTGACTCCTGATAATTTTAGTAGTTCGACTCCGACTCCGACAAAATTAAATACTATGACATTTTATGATGTGCAACATAAGAAAAGAAAAAAAAATAATATTTAAAATTTGAGTTTAAATTTTGCGGCAAAGGACTATCTCGCAATTTTTTGTTGTACCCGGAGTTGGATTCGGAGTCGGTACATTTTTTCCGACTCCGACTCCACTGACCAGAATTTCCTTCTAAACTCCGACTCCGACTCCACAGCCCTGCTTCCAACCTCAGCGTTGGGGCTAAAAGTAACAATGATTGGGGTAAGTTGTTACGGCAAAATAATTTACACAGCTCATAAGTAGTGGGTAAATATATTAGTATTCATCAACAAAATTAATATTTGATTCCAAAATACACATTAGCAAAATGAAAAAAATATATAAAAAATTTGGTACAATAAAAAAGTTAACATTATCAGTATTCAACAAAAATGTGAAACAAACGGATACAACAAATTGGAAAATTAATCCGACAAGTTTTGTATGTTCTCATTATGGTTTCTCATATTTGACCATTTTGCTTGTCCCGGGATTCCGGGAAGAAATCGGCCTTTGAAATAAAAATAAAGTTTTTCTATAATTTACTGTTAGTAAAGATATTTATAATAAATTATGATAGTATTGCGAAGATCTTAGCACAAAGTAAACGAAAATAACACTTTTGTTAATCCCGGGAATTCCCGGGACAAAAAGCATTTCCCGGGAAAAAAAAAGATTAAAATGGAACGGGTCCTGAAAAAGAAGAAACCCTAGTTCTCATCTACCAATTATATGCTAAGAGTGATTATTTGCTAGAGAAAACATTGATTGGGGTTGGTTGTAACACTGTAAACTGCTCTACAATTGCAGTAACAGTTCATTAGGATTGAGAATTACAAAATAGATGTTTTTAAACGGGAGTATATTGCAGTAATATAGCGCAACACCACATAATACAAAAGTAACTTTAAAAAAAAGTTTAATCTGCGAACTCTTATCACATCATCTATTCAGCTTATTAGAGCATTTCCTTCTGGGAGATGATTTTAAAAACACGAAGCTATCAAAACATGCTTAGGATTTGTTTAAATCAAAATTTAGTTGATTATACAAACAAGACTTGCAAAATTTAATGCTAACGTGGAGGCGTTACGGATGTAATATAAGTTGTTTTTTTGTGTACCGACTTTTAACTTAATTCGTGGAAAATTGGCGTTGCTTATGGATCCACTTTACATTTTAATTTTTCGTCTTCAATGCGTGGTGACGAAATCATTGTAGTTGCATTTTTATGGAACTTGTTGCTTTCTAAAATACAAACACCATTTGTTTAAAAGTTTACATACGAGTAAAAAGTTGTATACCATTTGATGTTTATAAATATTCAGTTTTCTAGATTTATATCATATGTACGTTCACGTATGGTAGCTATGTCCGATATATCCAACTGGTTGGCCTTCAGATTATAAAAATATTTGTGTTAGAATATTAGAATAATTATTTATAAACAAATAACAATGAATATTCAGAATAACTCGGTTGTCATTGCTGGTATCAAAGTACAAGATCTTGTACATGTCACTTTTTAAAAGCCCGTTTGGATGAAGCTGTTAATGAGCGCAAGACTTTTCAAATATGAAGTGATTTGCTCTGTATGGGAAGGTCTATTTTCGATGCCCATACAGGGTATCTCGGTTATTATCAAAGATAGAAAAAAGCTAAGTCCGTAGTCTCGATTTCTTTGAATATCGCTATCTTATTAAGAATAAAAAACCATGCAAAAAATGTCTTTGAAGTGTTTCTTTATCCTTTCGTTTAAGCGAGATATTTAACATTTTTGAAAATTGCCAAAAATCAGAAATCTGTTTACGGCAATAAATTCCTCTCGAAAAAAGAAATCGAGACTACGTACTTAGTTTTTTTTTTAAATCTCTGATAATAACCGAGATACCCTGTATGGGCATCGAAAATAGGCCACCCTATGGGATGGACCAAATTCGAATGTTTTGCAGGGTATCTCGGTTACCGTAATAGTTAGCGAAAATCTGATATTGGTCACTTGGGCTATGTTTTTGAGAAAAGAACGCCTATGTAATCAGTTTTTTTGTATAGCTTACCATTTTGGCACTACACACGAAAAATGAAATTTTCATCATTTTTTAAAATATGCTCCAACTTCTTTATTTATTAAAATAGAACAAAATGTTATTAAGGTTTTTTTATGCAGATTTTTATACTTAATTTGAAAACGAAATTGAATTTTTTTTAGCAACCTCGACTTTCGAGATATAAAGTAAACTTATATTTTTTAAATGGAAACCCTAGCTGGTCATGACCTTACATGGAACATGGAAGAGATGTTTTTTAAGCTTTTTAAAAATTGTTGTTTAATAATTGCAAATATCACTTGTTTACGAAATCATGGCAAATTATGATATGGAAATTTTTACAAAATTAGCCGTATCTCAGTTATTTTTTGCAACAAATATACAGGGTTCTCGTTTTTCGAGGGCCACTATGGGGATCTCGTAAACGGTAAGAGTTACGACTTCGGTTAAATTGGGGCAAAGTTGTATATTCAGGTGCTTAATAATTTGATGCAAACAAAACTTATCTAGCTTTTTTAGTTTTTGAGATATAGAAGAAAAAGTAAAAAAGTGGATTTTTGTTATTTGCCCGTAACTTTTTCTTTAATGTCGACTTTCATTTCTGCAAAAACTTCTTTTTATAAACCATTATCAGGTCAATTTTTCTTATGGACGCTATATCTGATTTTAACGCCATTTGTAGAGCATTTTATTCTGAATTCGATCATGTATAACACTTACCACCTTTTTGAAGCAATGGTTGTTAAAAATGGCAAATTATTTTTAGAATATTTTTCTCAGTTAAGTAATAAAATACAATAATACAGGTAATACCTTATTTGACATACAAGAAGGTGCAACAAAATTTTCGTAACCAAAAATAAGTTTTCATAGTTTTTTAAAAAACGTCCAAACATATATTTACTTACGCAGATGGCCAACTGGGGTTTCTATTTAAAAAAATATAAGTTTGCTTCATATCTCGAAAGTGAAGGACGCAAAAAAAGAATAATTTCGTTTTTAAATTAAGTATAAACATCTGTATAAAAAAACCTTAATAACATTTTGTTCTTTTTTTTTTTTTTAAATAAAACGATGAAATTTCATTTTTCGTTTCAAAATGGAAAGCGATATAAAAAATCTGATAACACAGGCGTTCTTTTCTCAAAAATACAGCCCAAGAGACCGATATCAGATTTTCGCTAACTAATACGGTAACCCAGATACTCTGTAAAACATTCGAATTTGGTCCACGCTGTATAGATTAGATTTTTATTGTGTAGTTTTGGATAATGAAATGGCAAATGTTATCTGAAAGAACCGCAAGACATGTTCCTTTGTGTTTGATTAGATAGAGGCGACGAATTTAATAACGACGACTTTATTCGCCAGTACATGTGTTAACAGTCGTTAATTTCGCGTATTCATTTTCCTATCACAACCTCAGAACAGGATGTCTTTATGAACTTCCTGACACGTGTTCGTCACCCGTAGATAACGTACTGTGAGTTGGTTTTTATTAACGGCATGTTATCGTTTCAGGTCAGCGTTGCAGACCCTTCACAAAGCCAGTTCTAAAGCGCGCGAGGAAAACTATTTCCAAGGGGGCCTCTCCCACGAGTGGGTCGATTATTATGAGCAGAGGATCGAGTCCGACAGGTCCTGTCTCAACGAATGGCACGCGATGGACGACTTGGAGTCCAGACGGCCGCCGTCACCCGACTCGATCCGGACGAAACCCCAGGAGCGCGACCAAGCCGAGGGAGTCATCAGGAGTACCCTCAAAGAAATAATGATGAGTGTCGACTTGGACGAAGTTACCAGTAAAATTATAAGGAACCGACTCGAAGATCAATTGGATATGGATCTTGGGGAGTACAAGTCGTTTATAGATCAGGAAATTATTGTCATCTTGGGGCAGATGGACGCGCCCACGGAAATTTTCGACCACGTCTATTTGGGCTCGGAATGGAACGCTTCCAATTATGAAGAATTAAAACGAAATGGGTAAGGACATTTGATTTTTAATGTGGCAATAAACACTCATTCAATTTTTATCGTATGATTTGAAATTTCCGTTATACAAGGTGTTTCTTAAATATTGCAAAAAAAATCGGGAGGTGATTCCTTATCGAAAATTAAGGGGGGTCTTTTCTATAAATTTTTTTCTTTAGTGTCTCCTTTTGGAGTTACATTCCCCTAAAGGGGAGCGGTAAAATTAGGTTTTTATTTTATCTCTCAAATTTGGAGAAATGTAGGAGAATGATATTTGGTACATGTTTTATACTTATTAAAAGGTTTCCCATAGAATATTTTCAACTATCTCTTACCTTCACAGGGGGCTGAAAAGTGCGACCCCTGTTGGTTTTTTTATCATAACCTTTTGGTGGGTTAAAATTTTGCAATTTAATTTCTTTTTTCTATTTTGAAAGCTTGGTTTATTTACAAACTTTTTCTATTCCTTAGTTTTTCTCGTAAAACCTATAGTTTTTGAGTAAGAAATTAAATAAGTAAGCATGCACCATAAAATATTCCAAAATAAAACGATTCGTATTGGTGGTTACCATGGTTTGTTTATGTTCGTATTGGGTGGAATTGACGCGTTGTCGCCGCGTAAATGTCAAAATGAATTACACCCGTCAATTCTATTCAATATGAACAAAAACAAACCATGGTAACCACAAAATGAATTATTTTATATTGGAATATTTTATGGCGCATGTTTACTTATTTTATTTTTTGCTCAGAAACTGTAGGTTTTATGAGAAAAACTAAAGAATTAAAAAAGTTTATAAACCAAGCAAACTTTCATAAACAAATTTTTAAATTGCAAAATTTTAAACCACCAAAAAGTTCTGATTGAAAAACCAAACAGGAGTCGCACTTTTCAGCCCTCTGTGAAGATGGGATATGATTAAAAATAATATTATGGGAAATAAGTATCAAACATCTACCAAATATCATTCTCCCACATTAATCCAAATTTGAGAAATAATATAAAAACATAAATTTACCGCTTCCATTTGGGGGGGGGGGGTGTAATTCCGAAAGGAGACGTCTAAGGAAAAAATTTCATATGAAAGGCCCCCCTTAATTTTTGATAAGTAATCACCTCCCGAATTTTTTCGCAATATTTAAGAAACGCCCTGTATAACGCATAATTTTTTTGCAAAAATATTAATGTTTATAGCAGCTTATTTTTGTATTAAAAAAAAAAAAACAACTCAGCGAAAAAAATTTCGGGCCGTTTTATGCAAAAAAAAATCTTCTTACCAACTACCACATGTCACGCCATTGTTTGTTAATTTATTAATTTATTTTATCAAATTTAACTGTACTGGCATGAATCACTGTTTGTTAATTTATTAATTTATGTTATCAAATTTAACTGTACTGGCATGAATATGTAAACCTTTTTCAAAAATAACAATGAATTTGTTTTTAATGTCGCGCTTATTTAAAATAGCTTTTTAATCATAATTTCGCTACTGTCCTTATCTCTGGCTTATTATTAGATATAGAAAAATGGATCAATTACACAAAATAAACAGTTTTTTAAGACAATTATGATGAAAACGTCCACAACATTTTTCCGCTATTTGCGGTCGAGTTATTTTAAAAATTCGATGTTTTTATTGTTTATCAACATTTTTAAGTTAATGTAGAATTGTTAATTAAATTTCTTTTTAAAAATTGGAAACATTGAACGCCAACTTGAATTTTTTTAAATAACAACCATAATTGACTTAATCATTTTTAATTTTTTAATAGTTATGTTTTTAAATACAGTTTGTCCTAAACGTTTTAAGATTTTTGATGTTGTAATGGTGCGAATTTGATATTAACCGCTTTGGCATACTTTTGCACAAAATACGAGTATTTAAATTTTCCCCCCCGATGTATTATTGCAATTTTCAAATTCAATTCTGTATTTTAATATACAGGGTGTCCACCTTTCGTTTTAAAGATACAGCGGTTGCAAAGTCTAAGAAACAATTAAATTTTGTAAATTTTTTACATTTTTTTGTACAAACTGCTTTATAACTCTTAAACCATTGCCTGTAGACAAAAAATAAATAGAAGTAATTTTGTAGAGAATTTCATGCTCTATTAAAAAGCTTTGAGGTATTTTACGATAAAATTGATATTTTCGGCTACAGAGTCTTATAAATGCAGAAGTGTAAAAAAATCAAGTAAGTGTTGATATCAGCTTAGCATTTGATTTTAGAAAAAACTTGTACTTGAAATTTTTTTTTAAAAAAAGGTCCTCTATCACCACTTAAAATACTCGCGGTGATAACGGGGACACCCTGTATCTGCATCACTGCACTTGTTAAATGTAATCTTTTTATTTGTTGCAGAGTCCGTCATATCTTGAATGTAACGAGGGAAATCGACAACTTCTTTCCCGGCACATTCGATTATTTAAACATCCGAGTGTACGACGACGAAAAAACCGACATGCTCAAACATTGGGACGACACTTTCAAATACATCAGCAAAGCAAGAAAAGAGGGTTCCAAGGTGCTCGTCCACTGCAAGATGGGCGTCAGTCGATCGGCGTCGGTTGTAATAGCGTACGCCATGAAAGCCTACAACTGGGATTTTAAAACGGCAATGCAGCATGTCAAGGAAAAACGCACATGCATCAAACCAAATACGAGTTTCCTAGGGCAACTTGAAACTTACCAGGGTATTTTAGACGCTATGAAAAACAAAGAAAAATTGCAAAGGTCGAAGTCGGAAACAAATTTGAAGTCGCCAGATAGAATTGAAAGGACGCTTCCGGGCAGCCAGCCGACGCCTTTAATACAGGCTCGGTTACTTAGCAACGAATTACAAACAACCATGTCCGGTCAAGATTTGAGGCAACTTGGAGCAAGGCCGAAATCGTGGTCTCCGGATAACAAGTGCTCCACGGAAATATTATCAAATTTGGTTTCCCCGTTCAGGTCGCTGGAAAATTTGGACAAGAAAGTCGCGTCCAAAGAGTCCCTGCAAAGTTTGAAACATCACAAGTGTCTCAAGAAGTCGACAAACGCGATAGACTCCATTGCCAGAAACGTATTAATGCCCTGTGATAACGGAGAATCGTACAGCGTATCTCCAAACCAGATTCGACACATTCCTGGTCAAATTCAAGTGTCGGACAAGAAGGACGGCGAACAGTTGATGGCTTCGGTGAAGCAAATGATAAACGAGTTCGAATCGCAAAGCGACGGAAGCAAGGAGAGTAGGAAAAAGCTGGTTCTTGATCTTACAATCCGGAACGAGTGCGTTTTAGATTCCAAGTCGTCGTCGTCGCCGAGTTCTGCCGAAGAAGAAGCAGATTTAAATAGTTCCTTTAGTTCTTTTATGGAAGAGGATCCGGTCGCCGCGCAAACGAAATTACCGCCTCCGATGTTGCGCGCCGTTCTCGTTAAGAAAGAGATATGGGACCCTGGGGAGAAGCTGCCCGGACAAGTGTCTTACTGTAACGGTACAACCGCGAACGCCTGTGATCTAAACTCTAGTGCTAGTGATGAGCAGACTATGTGGACATCATCGACCGTGCTTCAGGCCGCTCCAGAAACTCTTAGTGGTGCGGTTTCCTGCAGCAGCGCTCTAAATAAAGTTCCTGAACTGACGCAAAATAATAAAACTGTGTACCGATCGAAAACTTTACCGTTGCGCAAAGACAGTGACCCGTTTTCGAACCAGTTGGATCGCGTTTTCGATAGGGAAGAACGGAAGCAGCAGCGTATCTCGGCTGTACCGCCGTTGCCCATAACGGAGCTCTCTAACGACGAAACCACTAGGGAATGCCCGTCTCGACAGAGCTCGTGGAGCTCGTATGACAGCGCCGTCGTTTTAGGCTATCAGGGTGAATCACGGGACGTTCCGTCGAGGCACAGCTCGTGGGGTTCGGGTGATACGAGAACGTTACCTTCGCGTAATAGCTCTTGGGGCTCATACGACATGCGTCCGGGCGGTCCCCTATATTACACGAACGAAAAAGGCGAAAAGGTTCTGCATCCGAGCAGCGACGTGGGAAGCAGTTCGAGCGGACTGTTCCCGTACGACAAAGAAGATATTCCCTGGTATCCGGGGACGGTGAAACGGACGAAACAGAAACTGGAAGAAAACACGGCGAAGAAGACGGAAGCGAAGCAGGACGATAGTGACTTGTTTTACACGGGCGACGCTTTGACGAACAGCACGGGTTCTTTGGCGGAACCATATTTTAAAACTCCCAGTTCGGAAACCCTTCATTCCGAGTATCCGACTTCGGTTATTTCGGAACGTGAAGGAACCTTAGAAGCATTCAATACGACTCTCATTAGTAACAATTCGCCGCTCGTTCAAAGATCCGATAGAAGAAATAGTTTCGTTAACGAAGAACATTCTAGTGCCATATCCCCAAGCATCAACATCATCAGTAGTAGTAAAGAAAATATTACGAACTGCTCGAGTGGCTCGTCTAGATTATCTGTTAGTGCACCCGAACCATCGTCCATGGAACTGATCCCCCAGGAATGCTCTCTGTCTCGTTCTACCTCAAACGTGTCGAGCTTGGGAGTCGTCAACAAAGACGTATCGCTATCGAACGTGATAAACGCGGCGCAATATTCGTCCGTAAAGCAGCACAAAACGTTCTTGGAAAACCTGTACAAAGATTCTTCGACCATGCCGAAGCGAACTTTCGTGCCCGACGATTTGCCGGAACAGGATTACAACGGCAGCACGCCGGGAATTGTTAGGAGCTTGAAGAAGGAGTTCGAGGCCAAAACGAGTACAAACGTAGAAAAAATTAATCAGAACGGTGCCGAGGTCGCAAGCGATGACAGCTCAAAACGTAAAAATAGCGCTGGCAGTTTACCGTCGTCGCCTCTCGGTGTTCACGTCGAAAAATGCGACGCGAGCCCCGCCAATTCGGACCCGGGCGACGACCTGAATTTTAGAAAGTTAGTAGGGAAGTTCGAACCGAATTCTAAAGAAAATCCGGACGCTCAGGTAAATCTAAGGCTGAAATCGTATGCGACGAACAAACAGCACGTTAAAAACGCACGGTTTTCATGCATCGACGTTTCGTCTGAAAAGAATCCCATACGGTTTGCACCCTTGATATCAAATTATAATAATAAGCATAGTTCTACTGCAGATAAGAGTGCAGAAAGGCCCCCAGTTCCTCCTGTTGTTAGAAATCCCACACCGAATGTAGTCGTAGCGACGGTCATAGCTAAAGCTGCCAAGAAACAACAGCAGTATGGTAAAAGTCATCCGTTGGCGAGATTAAACATCAAGCCTCGACACAATAATCCTGTCTACAACACAATGTAAAGCTCAAACACTTACTAAGGCTGTGACTTGTGTATATTTTGTCAGTAAAACATCCTATCCTTTGTAAATAAATAACGTTTTCTATCCCTATTCAGCATAAAGTATTGGTCGTACGTTTGAAACAAATGAAAAAAAAAACAAAAGAATCCGATTCAAAAACTTATTTCCATTGTTTTTTGTTCACATTTAATAATGACAGTTGTTGCTACTTGCCATGATTTTTCTTTTTTTTGAATCCAGTTACCTCAAATTCAATCAAAAGTAACCAGTAAATTAATTCAATGTTAAAATCTGGGATTTTGATGACAGTAGATAAGATACATGTGCAGGACTAATATCTTTTGCAATGTATACAACCGTCAAAGCACGTTAATAAATTCCGTGTTTTTATTCAATTCTTATGAGATTCGTCATAGGTACTACATCAAAAACGTTCTGTTTGATAAATGAGCACAAAATGTGTTTGTTTTACTTATAAATTGATTCTTTTTCTTTTGTTTAACTTTCAATTGTTTACACTTCTTTTGTTTTTGTGGATTTTGCGAGTTTTTATTAAAAATATGTATTGAATTTCAGGTAACAAAACAATATTCACAATTATTAATGAACTAAATACTGATTTATTTACTTTTTTTTGTGCTATTTTGGAACTGTTATTTTTCCTAAAATAATTGTTTTCAAAAATCTATCAAATTAACAGCTTTCATTGTTTGTAACTTCCGTTTCATTGTATCAAATTTCGACCAAAATTTTCATTGCGTGAAACATTTTTATCTGCAGTCCATCATTGAGAACGATCCTGTATTTTACATGTCACTTACGAAATCGTAAGTGAAAAAGGCACAAGAACCAAAACATGCTCAGTTTTGAATTATCGGAGGTGTTTTGTCATACTGTTGATACTGCCAAAATATTATGGACCACATTGAATCGTTTACTTCGTTAAGTTAATTTTGTACTATATCGATTAAATTGGTTCTGACATCACAGTACGTTAAGTCACATTCAAAGCAATATCTAGTAGAAACAGAGGGACTTATTAAATTAATTTAGTATTTAATTGGAGAAATTTTATGCGGAAACTATTTTGTTTTCTTAAAAAAATTAAAATCTGTAGACTTAAAACATTTTATAAATGTTTTTCTACCATTATTACATTTCATGATCAAGGATTTTTCTAGAAGTCAACAGTCGGCAACCAGCCCTTATGAATCATACGCATGGGCGTCCGCAGAAAAATTTTCAGGGGGGGCACAGCATAGAGACAAATAATATATATAAATTTTAATTTCATTTTTTAATTTTTATTACTTATTTTTACAAGTACTAATTTTTACTCGATCCCAGGGGGAGAAGTGCCTTGTTGCCCCCCCTCGGACGCCCATGAAATCATAGTGTTTTTAAAAATATATTTAGGAGTATCATGAACTTTTTTCTCATTTGTTTTTTTCATGTTTTTCATGTAGAACAAAGTCAAAGCTATGTATTTTTTATTTAAGGTTGCAACCAATAATGGTGTACAAGCTATTGTTAGTTCTCGGCCTTGTGATGCCCCGAAAATATCCGATACAAACAATTCTGATGAAACGTTAGGCAATGTTGATATATTTCTAGGTCATTAAGAAGTATAATCAATGACATAAAAAAATTAATGAGTACGTAAGTTAAAAGTAATAACAGCTTTCATGTTTGTGACGTATTGGATGTTTGGGCTAAATTAAACAAAATTTGTTGGTAATCACATTTTTAATAAAATTACTTAGTAATTTGTTACAATCTTCGTTCCCGGGTTTGGAACCGCGTCTTCTTGATTTGTGTGACGTTTCGACCATTCTATGTTGGCCTTTATCAAACGACTGAGAATGGTCGAAACGTCACACAAATCAAGAAGATGCGGTTCCAAACCCGGGAACGAAGATTGTAATATGGACGATAGCCGCGAAAGCCTGAAGAATAAAATACTTAGTAATTTATTTCATAGAACATAGACTTTCAAAACATTTGTTCAGAAATGACTATCATTGCAGGTAACTTACTTGGCAAAGTTGTAGATATTTTTTATGCAGAATAAAACTGATTTTCATTTGTTCAAACTTTAAATCTAAAGTAAATTACATTTTTTGATGGAAAGTTGACTGATAAAAAGAGCATTTTATTTAATCTCTTCAGTAATATACGCCTTATACATATTTATTTGATATGGTCTTTAAGCAACAAAAAGTATATGGAAAACTCTATCAAACTAGATTGTCAAGAAAAAAAAGACAGTTTAGTATTGTTTTGAAAAGTAAAACTTTACCAATTGTTTTAAAATTTCCTCAGATTTTGACATGAATGGTAAAAGGTTACAACGCTCTCTTTTTTTGTTTGTTTTATGGCACTGTAGTTTTAGGAGGCGTTTCGATTTCTTTTGTTTAAACAAATGAACCTCTACAATGTCTGTCATAGCAACACTTCTAATCAACATCTTTAACTGTCATTGCTGATGTGCTCTCTTTGATTTTCATTTGTATTGTGACTTTAAATGATTTTTTTAAGTGAATATGTAATTTTTTCTTCGTGGATAGTTTAACTTTGTGTTAATTGCAGGGTTGGTTGTCTTCTTGTTACTTCTATTAAAAGTTTTACGTGCTTAATTGCAAATGTTTCTCTGTTATACGTAAATGATGTTGCTTTGAGCGTTATAGTAAGATTAATCGTAAATTATGTATCTCTTGGGTCATCAGAAAAAAAACAAAACACTATTTAGACTTGGCTGTCGAGAAATCTAGTCTTGTATGTATGTGAATTAGCAATTGTAAAATGAAACTCACAGTCACGAGTATCAGATTTAGGTATAAAGTGAGATATTAAGTGGTTTTGTTGGTAATAAAAAGAAAAAAAAATATTTTTAAAAAGAACCTAATTATGTAAAATGACCAAGATAAGTGTAACTCAACTTCTGTAATGTCCACATTTGATTTGTGCTTTGCCTTAAAATGTTGAAAATTAGTTGATTATATTGTAGGATAATAATTGCGAAGTTGAGTTGATTCCCTTGAAAGATCTTTGTTAGTTTAGCATGTTATCCTCCGTGCTTTGCGTGCATATGTGTGATAGATTTAATTTTTGTACTATAGCGTGTAAAATATCTAAAGAATAAGATTGTATTGCTTAAACTTGTTTTACGTGTAGACATAAAAAAATAAAATGTGACTATTTATGAAAAATCTATTTGGAACACTTTCTTCCCACTGCAGAATGCTATCTTTGGTAGGGTTGCAAGTTCTCCCGATTTAAGCCTTTGTGGAGCAGGGTTTTTTCCTTCAGGTTTCTTTGATTTTTTCACTGGACCAATATCAACACAATAAACGCCACCGTGGAAATTTCTGATTGATGCGCTTGTCTGAAACGGTTTTGCAGTTAATTTATTAAATATGATCAGTTTGTTTAAACCGCTTTACCGCGTAGGTCCTTAAGTCAACAAGTCTTAACAAATTGGGCTCTGTTCCTCCAGTTACCATAAAGTCTTTGTTAATATATCTTCCAGCATATAACTGAAACATTATTTTTGTACTAGAAATTTTCTGTACGCAAAAATTGGTTACTAATTAATTTCGCCACTTATGATGTTGATTAGTGTAACATACAAAAATGGCAAAAAAAATTGAAGTTGTACCAGGAGGTCGAGGTTAGTAGTTTTTTATTGTGCTTATTTGCTATTTTGACCTTTTAATTGTACATTAAGGTGCTTTAAGCTTTTTATCTGCACAGGGTGGACCAAATTCGAATGTTTTTTAGGGTATCTCAGTAACCATAATAGTTTAAAGTCAGGGGCGTGCCGTGCCGGGGGTGTTGCAATCAGGGGGCGCATGCAACGAGATAAAATTGTGCCTTTATATGTTTTCATGCAAAAGCGAAAGAAGGCCGAAGGAATGCAGCGGGGTTTTCCTTAAAAATAATTTGCTTCGATACGATACGAGCTGAACAGAAAATATAGCACTCAGGGTGACAAGGTGAATTTGTGCGTCAATCACCAAAAAAGCGCGCCAAAGTAGCCAAAATCGCCAACAGAGGACGCCGATGTAGCCAAAATCGCCAACAGAGGACGTTAATGTAGCCAAAATTGGAACAGGAAAAATATGTGATACAGGTTTAAAAAAATATATTAAACACCAAAAATAAACATAATTCACATAAATTCAACAAAATGAGAATTACATGTAAACATAACATAGTGCTGCTCAAAAGTATGGAATAAGACAGATATTATTGAAGATATCACAACAAAATTTGGTATCTGACCGTTATCGTATGTTTCAGATTTGATGAAAAATCGCGATATCTCGAAAAATATCAATTTTAGTTACACAACAGGTTTATTGTTTTTGAAGGACCATTAAATTTTCTGAGACTAAGAAAATATAGGGTGTTTTATTTATAAGTAAACATATATTTTTAAATGGAACATGGAACTCTAGTAGGTTATGGTAATATTAGAGAGAATTTTTTATCTCTCCAAAAATATATTCTTACATGTGTCGTAGAAAATAACCGAGTTAGCCATGGCTAATTTTGCGAAAATTTTATCATCACAATTTTCTATGATTTCATAAACAAGTGATGTTTGCTGTCAAAAAACACACTTAAGGCCATTTCCAAGTAAATTGTGCAGCAGCATCCTCGTTTTTAGCATTTACAATGTAAACTGTTAACAAAAAACTTTTCATAATGTTTAAATAATAACAATAAACAGAAATAAAATAAAATAGATTTGCTTAAGATTAATATTTTACTTGGATATGATGTTTGGTTGTTTATTAATTGTAAACATCAATTGTTTACGAAATCATACCAAACTGTGATTATAATATTTTCACAAAATTCGCCATATGTTGGTTATTTTTGGCAACAAATATATAAATGTATATATTTTTGAAAAGCTAAAAATATTCTCTTTCATATTAAGTCATGGCTTACTAGAGTTTCCATTAAACATTATATAAGTTTACTTGACGTCTCAAAAGTCAAGGCCGTTAAAAAAAATATATAAAGTAAACAATTGAAAATAAAGAATGTGATCATTTTTGAAGCGGGACGATTTCAACTTTGCCTATAGTGCAAAAACAAAAACAGTTACAATAAATCTAATAAAACAGTAAAATTTATTTTAAAAAATTGGATATTTGCTGACCATTATACTTAACTGAGGTACCGTGCAAATGCTTTGAATTTGTACCGCAGTGTAAAAAACTGCAAATTTTGTTTTAAATACCAACAAAAGTTTAATATTACTTACTCACACCTTAGTAATTTATAATTTACCTACCAAACTACCGTAAACATCGGGTTCCAAGTTGCCTATTAATTTACCGGAACCATAATCCCAAATTTGTAGTGGATTTTCTCTTTGCCAAGCACAAGATAAAATCTGTAATTTAATAAAAAATAAGCCCTGGGCTTCTTTTTAAATTGAAATTCATTACTTCACTTCCTTTAGGACTAATATCAATACCATCACCGCACATGTGTATACCTGATATGTGTCTTAAGGAATACGGTTGTCTTAGGTCCCAGAAATGTATTACATCATCCCAACCACCTGTTACTAGCTCATTTGGCGAACGTGGATTGAAACAGGCTGAAAATATTCTCGAAGTGTGTCCATCAATAGCACCAGGTGTGTTACTAATTAATTTTAATATGAAATTAATTATTTTTTAATAACAAACAACAATTGTTTTTCCATATTTGCACATTTTCATTATACTAGCATTTGTTTTTTAATACTTGCATTTGTTTTTAAAAACCTGCATTTGTTTTTAATACTTGCATTTATTTTTTATTTTTGTAAATTACCTCGAAGCTAATATACGTTCCTGTGTTCTTGTTTCTTCGTCATACAAATAAATCCTTAAGTCATCTCCATATGTTACAAATTTTGGCAATTTTGGGTGATAAGATAAACCAAATGTTTGTCTCTTTTCTCTTATAGTAAAAAGACACTGGCAAAAGTTATAATTCCAACATTTAACACAACCACTTGCATCTAAAATTTATTATTGATTGTAACTTTTGTAAATTTTTAATATTATTTTAATATTTACAAGTACATGTTAAGGAATTTGTTATGGGATAGTTTCTTGTTACGGGACGATGTTTTATGCCAGTAACAGGGGACGTATTTTCCTCCGTTTCTGAATCATACAAAGTTTGAATGCATTCGTTTGTAAGGCTATTAAATACACGTACCATGCCATCGACGAAACCAGCAGCCACGCCATCAAATTCTTCTGTGTATTGGCAACATAAAACATCTTTCGTTGTTTCACTTAAAAAAACATTGTCTTTTTTATATTGGTTTCCTTTATTAAATGTTTTTAAAATGTTAAGACACAGTGAACTATAAGATACAAGTAATTGAAAAAAAAATCAATTTTTTTATTGTATAAATGAAACTTGTCAAATTGTAAAACTTCGTTAAGGTTTTGTTTTGTAATTTTAGAAGTTGGAAGTTTGAATTTTAGTTCTATTAACAAGTTCATTTAATGTGAGCAGCACCTGTAATATACCACTTTGTAGGGTCTTAAATGATATTTTTTGATTAAGACAATTCAGTGGTACCAAATTTTTATGAATATAGAATAATTACATAATAGATGTAACGTTCACATTTCCTTCCGTTTTAATATCTTCAACGACCGCAAATCCTTTTAGAAGACCGTCTACTCCTGATAATCTATCTTGTCCACGGTAGTATGTGTTAGTAACAGCAAAACTGCGCCTGTTCGCTGTATTAGTAGCAGTTACTAGGGGCCCTGCTAATGATTTTCTTCTAGGTCCTTCGGGTACTCGATCCATTGTTATTTATCCCGTAGGTTTTTGAAGGAAATGCATTTTGAGTAAAAATCTGTCAAATATTCTGATATTTTTCTAGGAATATGGGATTATGGGTTGCTTAAAACTTCTGTAATAAAAAACCTAAAACTTGTTATTGTCTCTTCATTTTGAATATGGCGCGCGTTCGAAAATGTATGTAGTTTTGAATTTGTTTTATTGATCTACGAAAATTTTTTGGATTTTGACATCTTAAATTAATTTCAAGTTTTTATTTTTTGCATGGGTGTTGGTATAATTTGTGTGTATTTGAAAAAATTTTATTTTAAAAAATTTTACGGTTGCTGTCATGGCGAGTAGCAAAGAACGCAAAAAAGAAATAGATGGTGGTAGGTGTCAAAACCTTATGTCATAATTTTGAGTGCTTTTGAATAATTTTTATCGGTTATTTTATACATTGTAAGTTATTTTAAACTCAATTCTCTGCAAATACTAGTAAAACATTGCTAAATATGGTTCTCTTACATAACCTAAAAAAATAATTAACATAACCTCAGTGCATAAACAAAGCAGCTTTTAGTTGTTTCATAATTTTGCATAATATTTAATTTTAGGAAGTGAATATTTAAGAAAAGGTATGAAACGTGGAAAACCGCATCAACAAATTTATAGACCTGGCAGTGGTCCATTACGAAGAAGTCATAATGTGGACGATACAGAATCTGAATCTAATATAGTTTACGATAGTAGACAGAATCCCGTCAAAAACGTATCATCTGAAAGATTTTTAAAGTTAAAGAGCGAAGGATCTTCACCACGAGAGCAAAATTATGAAATGGGCGTTATAAGTGAAAAATTACGAGATATGAATTTAAGAGATAGTCCAGATAGTAAAAGGAAATTCAAGAAGCCTGATCAGACTTTTTATGTACCAAAGCCAATAGCACAGGCTCGTGAAAGTACTGGTAACAGTAGGTCTAATGAAAATTCGTCTCATATTAACGTAGATAAAGAATTAGCTAATAAAAATGATGGGCATAATCAAATTAATATAAATGGTAATCTTAGTGGCAGTAGTGAGCATATGAATTTGGTAAATAATAGATCGAAACGTTATTCGAACCGAAGACGGCCTAGCGATACTTCTGAGATGCAAGACAGAAGTTGGCGTCCTCCTTCACCGGCAAGCTATCACCAGCGCCGAGATGCAAGACAGGGTTCAGAGCCCCGTAACATATCAAATCAGCCGTCGAATAATTCAGGTTGGAATCGTGGCATGCGTGATACGAGAAGTGTAGAACCGTCCGTTGGACCTACAAGAAACTACGAGAAAATTAACTCCAAACCACCCAGTGGGCGTAGACACAGCACGGTGGGCCTAGAATCTGAAAAACGTCCCAAAATTAATTTCGAAACTTTACCACCTCGGCTCCAAAAGAAATACCTCGAGGAAAACAAGTTTAACACGACGTATATCGGAACTCATTCGGAAGGAACGTGGGACGGAAACAGCATTACTTTTCAAGGCTCGTCCGGACATCCGCCGCCCACTAACCAACAAAACTATCCCATGCAGAATTATATGGGCTCCCATCAGCATATGCAGAACCCCCACTACCCGATGTATTACACGTTACCTCACAACAGACCGAGAGGCCGTGGTCGCTTGCAATACGGTTACGATAACCCTTCCATGGGTGGCCTTTATCGGTCCGGGACTCCGGACAGGATGCTCTTTGAAAGTCCAAGCAATTCTAGACCTTCGACCCCGCCGAATTTCGCGCATAAAACGAGAAGTAATGAGAATTTATTGCAGAGCGACAGTCGGAGTCACACGCCCGTTCAGTTTTATAGAAACGACGATAGATATAAGTTTAATGATGAGAGATTTAATGAAAATTATAATAGAAATAATGACGATAGGTTTAGAAATAGATTAGCTGAAGGTAGAAACAATAATAATAGAAGTAAATATCACGACGAGAGTTACGATACATTTTTAGAGCAAGATTACATGAGGCAGACGCCCGTGGGCGAGTTTAAATCGCAAGTTCAAAATACTAATACACCAAGGAGGGCGTTTAGGGAAAGTTTGGAGGCTCAATTATCTCCGGTTTCACCGTCTACACCCCCAGATAAACCAGTAGCCAGTTTAGTGCCTATTCCAAATCAGATACTGGTAATGCGCGCACGATTAATGGTAATTTACGGTTTCACGGTGCTTTTCGTTTCAGGATTGGAGCGAAGAAGTCGAACTCAACGATCGGTTGGAGGCTGAAACTTTCAGCGATGCCCTTACAAGAAGTTCCTCGATGACCAGTTTGGTAGAAACGAGTGTAGCGTCCCAGCCGACGAGTGCAAAGAAGCGAATTAAGAAGTAATGTATTCTTTATAAATGTTTGGGGTTTTTAAATGGTGCTTGGATTCTTGTGAGATCATTTGTTTTCATGAAAACAATTGCTTGTTTAATTGATTTTTTGTCATTTTCAATTCCTAAACTGTACAGGGTGGTCCAAATTCGAATGTTTTACCGCAATAGATAGCGAAAATCTGATATCGGTCTCTTGTTTTTTTTTTTTGAGAAAATAACGCCTATGCAATCAGATTTTTCCTATCGGATTCCATTTTGGCACTACAGACGAAAAATGAAATTTCATCATTTTTGATAATTTGCTATAACTTCTCTATTTATTAAATTAGAACAAAATGTTATATAGGTTTTTTACACAGATTTTTATGCTTAATTGAAAAACAAAAGTACATTTTTTTTTTAGCCATCTTGACTTTCGAGATATGGATTAAACTTGCATTTTTTTAAATGGAAACCCTAGTCGGCCATGATTTTATGTGAAAGAGTATTTTTTTAGCTTTTCAAAAATATATAGTTTTATATATTTGTTGCAAAAAATACCCGAGATATGGGCAATTTTGTAAAAATTCGATCATCAAAGTTTGCCATGATTTCGTAAACAAGTGATGTTTGCAATTATTAAACAACTAAACGTCATTGCCAAGTAAATTCTGCAGCAACCGCAACGTTTTTATCACTTACAAAGTAATATTCTAGCATAAACTTTTCAAAAAGTTCAAAGCCATGTTCACAGTACCACAATAAACAGTTATAAATTACAAAATAATACACGGATTTGCTTTAAAGTTGACAAATGTACTTCGAAATGACGTTTGGTTGTTTAATAATTGCAAACATCACTTGTTTACGAAATCATGGCAAAATTTGATGATCGAATTTTTACAAAATTGGCCATATCTCGGTTATTTTTTGCAACAAATATATAAAACTATATATTTTTTAAAATCTAAAAAAATACTCTTTCACATAAAGTCATGGCCGACTAGGGTTTCCATTTAAAAAAATGTAAGTTTAATCCATATCTCGAAAGTCAAGATGGCTAAAAAAAATGTACTTTTGTTTTTCAATTAAGCATAAAACTCTGTATAAAAAATCTAAATAACATATTGTTCTAATTTAATAAATAAAGAAGTTATAGCAAAATTTCGTAAATGATGAAATTTCCATTTTCGTCTAGTGCCAAAATGGAATCCGATAGAAAAAATCTGATTGCATAGGCGTTATTTTCTCAAAAAAATAGCCCAAGAGACCAAAATCATATTTTCGCTATCTATTGCGGTAACCGAGATACCCCGTAAAACATTTGAATTTGGTCCACCCTGTACAGGGTGTCTCAGATAACATTTCCAGCTTTTGAGATATTACCCCTAATTTCATTTTTCCATATGGGCTGCAAAGTTGGCTATGAAATAGTTAAATGTGCTTTTTTTCTCTTTTTAATGAGATATTACTTGCTTTATCTCATTTTATAAATAAGTCACAAAATCAAGAAAAATCGTATTTTACCCATCACTTATCAAGCTATCTATGAAACAAAAAACAAAAAACAACTAATTAAATGTCAAATCACAGTTACCATCTGTGTGTGGTATCAACTATTGGAATTTCATATTATTGTTGTGTAATTCGATAGTCTTTGTTGCAAATTTGTTATCATGTAATTATGGGCACATTTACAACTAATGAAAAATGTTATATGTTGAAATGCTACATTGTTTGCCATAGAAACTGTGTAGAAACAGATAATTCTAATTCTTCATTGATTAGTTTTGGATTTTTGGTTGGTTCCTCAAAGAAACCATATTCTTTTAAATTTATTTCAAAATTTCTGTAATAACGCGCACTGCCCGTATCTCTTATAATAAGTGATATACACATTCTGGAAATGTTATCTGGGATACAGGGTGTCCCAAATTCAACCGTCAATATTGAGATCTTCCCTGTTTTAAGGGCTACGAAGCAATTAAATTGGGGCAAATTGCTGTGAAGTAGTGTTCTTACATTTCAATATCTCAAAAAATTTGGAAAATAGCAAAAAACTACAATCGAATTTTTTAGATTTAGATAATTTTTGAACTGTTTTCGACAGTTTATTTTGTAGATCCAAATTCAGCACAAAGTTACACAATTTTGCCCCAAATTTAACTGACTGTAGCTAAGATAGTTATTAAGAACCTGTGTTGAGTGTCGAATTTGGTTCACCCTGTACATAAATTTCATTAAAAAATACCTTTACCATACTTGTAGTACTAATCACTTATTAATGAAAATCTATACCAGTTTCGAGGCTCCTGTTTTGTCTTCCTTAGTTATTTATTTATTTATGATTAATTCTTTTGATTATTAAATACTGCAGCTTTATCAAACTCTAATAAATGTTTGTGTTGTATGAATGTACCATAAGTACTGATTAATTTTTCTTTGGTTTATTTTCGTATATATCCAAAAGTTATACTACTCTTTTGGTTTGTCCCAGATATTATTTCCAGCATGAGAATCTCGCTTATTGTAAGAGATACAGGTTTGCTTAAATTAGATGAATTATACTTTAGTATGAGAGGTGCTACAATGCATTTTTAAAAGTACAAAATTTCACGTACTTCAAAAGTTATAGCAAAACATATGAAATGTTGAAATTCTTTTTTCTCTCACAACTTAATCATTAGATCAATATTATTTGTACTTACTCAACGTACTGTTTTAAGTAGAATGTAACGATTATTTTAATTTTTTTTAATCACCTTGCGTTTTTGAGAAATTTTACTAATTTAATTTTTTTTTATGGTCTGTCAACTTGGCTTTGGAATAGCTAAGTATGATTTTTTAAAACTTTTTTTAATGAAGTATCTTTTGCCATAACTATTTAATTAAATAACTCAGAAAAGGATAACAATAGTATTGTGCCAATCACTTATCAAGCTATCTATGGAAAAAGAAACAATAAACAACCAATTAAATGTCAGTTGTTTGCGGTATTACAGAATATTATAATATTGTCGTCTTATTCGATAGTCTTTTTAGCAACTTTGTTATAATTATGACTACATTTACAAATTATGAAAAATAAGACATGTTAAGAGACTAATTTTTTTGCCATAAAAACTTCGTTGCCTTCTCTAAGGACATTCTTCTTCTACACGGTTTTTATGGAAAAGAATGTAGCATCTCATGATGTCTAATTTTTCATTATTTTAAATGTGGCCATAATTATTACGAAATTGCTACAAAGACTATCGAATTACACTACAATAATATGAAATTATACCACAGACAGATGATACTGTCATTTGACATTTAATTGGTTGTTTTTTGTTTCTTTTCTCATAGATAGCTTGATAAGTGATAGGTAAAATAAGATTTCTCTTGATTCTTTGAGTTATTTAATTAAATAGATATGGCAAGTTATATCTCATTAGAAAGACGAGAAAAAAGCACATTCAACTATTCCAAAGCCAACTAGACAGACGTCTCATAAGGAAAAATGACATTATGGGTAATATTTCAAAAATGGAAAGTGATAAAAAAAAATCTAAAATAATGGTTACATTCAACATAAAAAAGTACCTCAAGAAAGGACAAATAAAATTGATCTAATGATTAAGACAAAAAAGTTATGAGAGAAAAAAGAAATTCAACATTTTCATATTTTTTTGGTCAAATTTCTGAAGTACGAGGAATTTAGTACTTTTAAAAATTGATCGGAGCTCCTCTCATGCTTAAGAATAATTCATCCAATTTAAGCAACTCTGTATCTCTTATAATAAGCGAGATCCCCTTGCTGGAAATGTTATCTGGGACACCCTGTATAACGTAAACCACGAGTACAACCAATTTTGAAAAATTCATGTGCATTTGCAAGAAGTTTAATTTTACACACTGTTTATAAAATGATAGTTTCTATTGTTTTGTTGCATGTTTATTTGTTATGTTGTTTAAATGTTTTTATTTCATTTGTTATATCTTTGTTGCAATCTTTGAATGTATCTGTTTGTGTTATTAATGTTACTAATACTGGTTTTGTTAGCGGGTTTACCGCTTGTTAAAGATTTTATTTATTATCGCTTATCGGAGAAGGACTTAAAGTTGTAATTTCATCTTTATTTATATATTGTGTGGGCGCTTACCGCTAGTGTGTTAATTAAACTGTTTGTTGGTGATGGGGCATGACTAAAGTGTGTTTGTAAATAACTGTTTGTATGTGTTGGTTTTCTGTAAATGTTATGTTCTAGTGCAAATAAATTATTAACAAATATTTTTTGCTCTGTACATTTTATTTTGGATGCACTGTAGCTGTTCTTTTTCAGGCTAATCTCGTGTACTAATATTGTTGGAGTATTTCATTGCTATGATTTTTAGCACTAGCAATATTACATGAGGTGCTATTGAATTACACGATAAGCTAATCATTATAAGATTGAACTGCAAATATTATCTTATCAAATGCGTGTTGTAAATCATCGATCCATTGTTTTTTGAAGTTTCAGTTACGCAAACAAATATGCACTTTAAAATTGTAATAAAAAATGATTTTTTTGATTGAAGGAATGTGATCTTTTATTAATTATTGATTTTTTTCTGTTACAGAAAGAAAAATAGAAAAAGGTAAGTTTCAAATTGCCGGTTAACTTAATTAATTGTGTTCCAAATTTGAGGCTAAATAATAAGAGATAAAAGGTTGCTTAATTTTGAAAAAAAATTATCAAAAATAAAATTAGCATATACATACATGGTTCTCGTTTTTCGAGGGCCACTATGGGCATCTCGTAAACGGTAAGAGTTACAACTTCGGTTAAATTACGGCAAACTTGTATATCCAGTTGCTTAATAATTTGACGTAAACAGAACTTATCTAGCATTTTTAGTTTTTGAGATGTAGGTGAAAAACTAAAAAAGTGGATTTTTGTTTTTTGCCTGTAACTTTTTCATTTGATGTCGAATTTCATTTCTGTAAAAACTTTTTTACAGCCACTTTGCAGGGAATCAAAATCCCCAAATATATTTTTCATGCGACGTTTCGTTTTTTTTAAACCATCATCAGGTCAATTTTTTCTTATGGACGCTTTATCTGATTTTAACGCCAATTTGTAAAGCATTTTATTCTGAATTCGTTAATGCATTACACTCGGCACTTTTTTGAAACAATTGTTGTTAAAAAAGGACAATTATTTACCATGCCGATTAGGAATTTTTCAAAATAAAATATTAGTTTTTGCCATTTTAACAATTGTTTAAAAAAAGTGTCAAGTGTTGTACATTGTCAAATTCAGAAATGCTCTACAAATTAGCGTTAAAATCAGATATAGCGTCCATAAGAAAACATTGACCTGATGATCGTTTAAAAAAAGAGAAACGTCGCGTGGAAAATCTAATTGGGGATTTTGATTCCTTGCATAAAGTGGCCATGAAAAAGTTTATACAGAAATAAATTCGACATCAAATGAAAAAGTTACGGTCAAAAAACAAAAATCCACTTTTTTACTTTATCCCCATTATCTCAAAAACTAAAAGAGCTAGATAAGTTCTGTTTGCATCGAATTATTAAGCACCTGAATACAGCTTTGCCCTAATTTAACAGAAGTCTTAACTCTTACCGTTTATGAGAGATCGCCATAATGGCCCTCGAAAAATGAGAACCCTGTATTTTATATCTTAAAAAATCTCAGTTGTTAATTAAAAAAACTTGTAAAACAAGAACTTCGGATATTTTTAAGTAGATTACAATTGTGATCTTCATTTGTTGAAATATTGCTGGCTTAGATTAGATTCTAATGACAAGTGTTTTATAAATTACATAACTCAATTGATTTTTGTTTCATGACACTAGAGTTTTACAAAGATTTTGATTTGTTTTTGTTTTAAACCAATCTTGAAAAACGTACCAGTGCATATACAGGGTGTCCCAGTTATCGTGAACAGCATGGGGTTCTAGTAAACGGTAAGAGATACACAATTTGTTAAAGGAGTCAAAATGATCTACGATTTAAGAGCAACTGTTTTATGAAAAAATGGACAGTGTTTGTGCTATTCATAAAAAACAAAAAAGTGACGTTTTTGATTTTTGCTTATGACTTGCTTATTGGAAATTATACTCAAAATATTTTTCAACATTATCGGGAATTGTTCTAAGAGGATTTGAAATTTGTTAATCAATTTACGTATCTTCATTTGTTTTTGTTATTTTAACATCAACTTTCTTATATTAAATACGGGTTTTAGTTGGCTGTGACACCATTAATAAGAGATTTTTTTTCTCATTCCATTGATGTAAGGGTTGTTGGGCCTATCTTTAAAAATAAGTACATAAGTTATTACAATCTGATAGTATTTATTAAGTTTAATCAAAGTGGCCATTGAAAAACAACACAAAAACATCACATAAATAAACTAGCTGTACTTAATTAAACTTAAAAAAAAGCACTTAAATAATTGAAGATACTTTTTACATTTTATGATAATTTATGATTTTTCAATTACTATTACTATTGAATCTAAATTATAACATGCGTTCAAAGTGTGGCCCACTCTCAATGGGCAGTACAAATTTGAGATCTGCGCTTTGTAGATGATGTTTTCTTGTTTTCAATTGTATTAGTAACTGAAAAATCATAAATTATCGTAAAATGTAAAAAGTATCTTGAATTATTTCAGTTTTAGTGTGTTTTATTAAGTACAGCTAGTTTATTATGTGATGTTTTATTTTGTTTTTCAGTGGCCACTTTGATTAAACTTAATAAATGCAAGATTATTGTAATAACTTTTTTATTTTTAAAGATAAACCTTACAACCCATACATCAATGAAACGAGAAAAAAAAAGTCTTTTTAATGGCGTCACAGCCAACTAAAACCCGTATTTAAAATAAGAAAGTTGATGTTAAAATAACAAAAACAAATGGAAATGGGTAAAATTTATTAACAAATGTTGAATCTGTTTTATTTTTTTTAAACATTTTTTTAATTCATAGAATAGTTGCTCTTAAATCATGGATCATTTTGACTCATTTGACCAACTCTGTATCTCTTACCGTTTATGATGCTGTTTACGATAACTGGGACACCCTGTATAAAAAAGAGTTTTATTATTCATAAGTAGTTACTTATGACAATATCATTGTCTAAAATAACTGTTAATATCAAAATTGTATAACAATAAATTGTTGGATGGGCGGGCACCAATGATGTTCCTTAAATTTTTCAAAGATAACTTAAAAACTAAAAATGGTAAATTTTTTTTTGAATAGTTCTGAATTTTTCTCGACTATTTGCACATTTTTTGCAAATCTTTTGAACAACCTTTTGTCTTGTGGCTTAGAAGTTTCCTTTATTGAATTTTGAATTAATGCTTCTCCAAATTTATTGGCTGCAATAATTTTTAATCTCTTGTATTTATAACAGCAATGGTAGACGCAGAGATCGAAGCCTGGATGACCCCAACGTCAATAGATCGCAACCAAAACCAGATCCTAAAGACAATTCTAGAGTACAAAATCAAAGTAGACATAACTCCTACAATAACGTCGACTCGAACAGAGATTTTAAAGTTCCTGAAAGTCGCGGCAGAAGACGCAGAAATTCCTATGACAAAAGCTACGAGAGACAACAGAATCAATCTAGAAACGTTAGCAGAGAGCCGAGCTTCGACAGGACGCGTCGTAACTCGAACGAGCCGGAAAATTGGAGAGACGAAATACGCAGCAGAAACAATTCCGAAACGAACGATCGTAGCAGGAATAATTCGGAACGAGAGGGCAGCAAAGAACCGGAGCGGAAGCACGACGTCAAAAAAGGGGGCATCATCGTGTTGCCCAGGAAGGAACCCGAGCAGCACTCCAGGCCGCCAGTACTTAACGTATCGGACAGACCTGTGTATCCGGAAATTCAACGAAAACCCATCAGTCCCGGACAGCACCAGAAGAGCTTGTTCGACCCGTCGAATCCCAACAAACCGATTATCGTCAAAGCAAACAGTTCGAGAGTTAATGTGCCTGGATTTTCGGAAAATTCTGAAGCACCACCTCCACAGCTTCAGTACACCACGGACCAATTCGGAAATATACGTCCGGCGTGGTACGAGGACAATTCGGAAAGCTGGAAAGCTTGCCATTATCCGACACTGCTTCGAGACATTAAAAAAGCTGATTGCGAATTGCAGTTTATCAATAACTCTGGCCATATTTTGATTAATTGGCCGAGCGTGGTGAGTTTGCGAGGATTTTTGATGAAGAGTTTGGAATATCTCCTCTGTCACGATCTTAAATTTTGCCAGTCGGAAAATGTGGAGCAGTATTTTTGGAAAATCTTGTTTCACAATATCATTGAGATGATGCGCAAAGCGATTGGAAGCGACTTGAAAAATAAGGAACAGTACAAGGGTTTCCTGCTGTATTTGATAGACGAGGGGACGAAATATTTTGAGAAGCTCATTGAACTGTTGGAAGAGACTTACAGCTTTAGGATAAATAATTATTTGGGGCACAGCTCGCAGAAAGGCCTGGGCTATGTCGGCTTGGCATTAATTTCTGCTCAGAAAATTTTCCTGTTCTTGGGGGATTTGGGAAGATACCGGGAGCAAGTGAACGAAACGTCAAATTATGGAAAATGTAGACAGTAAGTTGCAATTGTTTTATTACGCAAACTGCTTGCTTATTACAATGATTTATGTGTTGGGAAGTAGATAGTCTGTATTTGTTGTTTCTTGTGTGTGCCTATAAAAATGTCTGACAAAATGACTACCAGGTATTTTTTCTGTTGTTTCAAAAACTGATTGAAGATTGACAACATAAACAGGTAGATTTTTTTTAATTCAGTGCTTCTTTAAATACAGTCTGCCCAAAATACTTGATCGCCATGGAAATCTTCAAAAATGTAAAAGCCAAAATGTTTTGTAGGAACAAAAATGTCCAGAATTTTTAGCCGATTTCAAATTTGTTTTTTTAATTTAATATAAAAGTACAGGGTGGACCACATTCAAATGTTTTACGGGGGATTTTAATTGCAAACATCACTTGTTTACAAAATCATGGCAAACATCACTTGTTTACAATACCATGGAAAACATCACTTGTTTACAAGATCATGGCAAACATCACTGTTTACAAAATCATGGCAAACATCACTTGTTTACAAAATCATGGAAAACATTACTTGTTTACAAAATCATGGCAAACATCACTTGTTTACAAAATCATGGTAAACATCACTTGTTTACAAAATCATGGCAAACATCACTAGTTTACAAAATCATGGCAAACATCACTTGTTTACAAAATCATGGCAAACATCACTTGTTTACAAAATCATGGCAAACATAACTTGTTTACAAAATCATGGAAAACATCACTTGTTTACAAAATCATGGCAAACATAACTTGTTTACAAAATCATGGCAAACATCACTTGTTTACAAAATCATGGCAAACTGTGATAATAAAGTTTTCTCAAAGTTAGTGATATCTTGGTTATTTTTTGCAACAAATAAATAAAACTACATTTTTGGAACTGTGCTGATTATTTAAAATATAAAAATACGAATTTGAAATCTACTCAAAATTTTGCTCATTTTTGCTCAATTATACACTCTGTAGCTCTTATACTTCCTGAGGTACCCATAATGGTCGATTTATTTTGAACCCAGGGTTATTTTAGGGTAATTTATCATTCACTATAAATTCCAACATAAAACCATGGTTTTAAAACGGTAAATAACTGAATATCCTATTTTATAAGGGCAGTTTAATAGATTTTTTTGAGTTAAGCTAAGTAAGTGTGTGTGAAGATCATCGTTTAATTAAATTAATTATGGTTGGCTTGGACATAGGATTTATAATTTAGTTTTAAAAATACAAGCAAGTTCTTAAAATCGTTCATTGCACAATTACATCAGTACTGTATTAACTATACAATTGCATTTTCATTTGAACTTTTATTTTAGTGGCTTTCGGGTAATTATAATTAAGTTTTTGTTATCTGTTTAGGTGGTACGTCAAAGCTCATGAAATAAATCCTAAAAATGGACGACCTTACAATCAACTTGCCGTCTTAGCAGTGTACGCTGTAAGTTTACTTTTGGTTTTTTAAATTGGTTCGGTGTCTTACAGTTTCGTGAATTTTTTTTCAGCGGAGAAAACTTGATGCGGTGTATTATTATATGAGAAGTTTGATGTCATCTAACCCTGTTCAGTCTGCTAGAGAATGTCTTATTTCGCTGTTCGATGAAAATAGAAAAAAGGTAAGAGTTACAAAGCTATTTTGTTGATGAAAATTATGTTGATAAAAATGTTGCTGATAAAAAAGTTGCTGATAAAAATGTTGTGGATAAATTTGTTGTTGCTTTAAAATAATATTTAAAAAAAATTTATTTCAAATGATTTTTGATATGTTGCAATGAAAATTATCGAAAAGTTTGCATCAGTGTTTATTGTTGATACACAAGAAAAAATCAGGACCCAAAAATAGAGTGACATTGTCGGTCTGTATTATGGGTTCGTGATACAAATTACTCTAAGTAATGAATATTAAATTCTAGGTGTTAAAAACGACTGATCATGTTATCTATAAAGAATCATTTTGTATAAAAATTAAATGATAAAATTAATCACTTTAATCGGGGGTCCCGAAACTTTTGTCCCGATATTTTTGTTCACTCTCTTTTTTTATTCAGATCATTTTTGTCCCCTTTTTGCTTAGTTACTTTTGGTCAGATTTTTTAAAAATTATAGAACAGTCGTTTATAGGCTAAAGCAATAAACTCCACTTTATGATTTTTTAAAAATTTTAGTGGCAAAGCACTTCATTGATGTTTAACTTTTTATGTTTAAAACCAATTTCTTTAATAACTAGGTTTAACAGCATTAAATGTAAAAAAAAATTGACTCGTGAATAATAAATTATTTCTTTCAGAATAAACAATTATTCCAGGGATATGCTAGTTAATATATTTTTTACTTATAAATGTTCTGCTTTGTTGGATAAAGTAAAATATGTTTACATGAAAACTTTATTTTTATACAAATTTTATTATTTACTATGTAGCAAAAGTAAATTATTTGTGTGGAATCCGCTTGAAAAAGCCTGTACATACTTACTATATTTATTGATAACAGGCGCCTACTCAAATACAAAACGCAACCCACTTAACCCACTTGCGCCTAAATAGGTATGCAATGTGCTTAACAAAGCGCCTACTTTCGGCATTTTTATGCAACCTGCGTAGACACAACGTTTAATTAATTGCATACCGTGTAGGCGTAATGTACAGTATGCAACCCACTAAACGTTGCGCCTATTGATAGGCAACCACGACACAAAGCGCCTACATAGACATGCAACTAATTTGACATAACAGTTACGCAGGCTGTCTAAAAATGACGAAAGTAGGCGTTTTGTTCAGCACACTGCATAACTACGTAGGCGCAACGTGTTAAGTGGGTTGCGTTCTGTAATTATCTTCTTCTTTTTAATCGGTTCCTCTTGTAACTTTCGGTGTCGAGGCATTAATTAATTAATTATGAATTACAATAAAAACTGAACAATATTGTTCTAATGAAGAACAAAATTAATTTCTGCAGTATACAGTACCAAGGTAATCGTAAACTTCAATAAAAGTTAAAATAAATTGGGTTAAGATTAAGTTATTAAAGATTTGGTTTTGGACCAGAACTGTCAAAACACATTTATTAGTAAAAATCCAATAAAAATTAAACAATGCAATATTTATGTCTCAAATATGGATTTATAAAGTATACTGTACTAACTTAATCGAAAAAGGACATAAAAATCAAACCATATCTGGTAACGATTAGATTATTAAAAATGCTGTTTTAGACTAGAACTGTCAAAACACAATTTATTAGTAGAAATCCAATAAAAATTAAACAGTGCAATATTTATGTCTCAAATATGGATTTATAAAGTATACTGCACTAACTGAATCGTAAAAGGAAATAAAAATAAAAATATATCTGGTAACGATTAAGTTATTAAAAAATTTGTTTTGAATCAGAGCTGTCGAAACACATGTATCAGTAAAAATCCAATAACAATTAAATGATACAGTGTTTATGTGTCTAATATGAATTCATGAAGTATATTGTATCAAGTTAATCTGCAACTTGCCTAAAATTTAAAATATTTATGGTTACGAATAAGTTGTTAAGAAATATGAATTTCTGAAGTATACTGTACTAGGTCAATCGAGAACTTGAACAAAATTAAAAATATTTAAGGTAAAGAATAAGTTATTAAGAAATTTGTTTTAGACCATTAAATATTTCAGTAGAGAGAATTGTTGACGAAAAATAAGTTCTCTTTTTACACTTTCAACTTCTGGCAACCCTACATATAGGGGTACTGAAAGTGCTAAGTGGACCAGATTAAAATAATAGGAGTATAATTTTCTTCTCGTTAAATAACTATAAGTATAACAAGAATAATAACTCAAGTACAACTAAACAAATAGATTTTTCTTAACAATAAAGTGAACTCAATATATTCATTCAACAAATAAAATTATTTAAAAAAATTCAATTCAACAAATTCTCAAATTTGTATTAATCATCGTCAAGTATGTATTCAAATAATGCTAATGAGAACTTTGTAATTGTTTTTTTGAAGCTCGTTGAACATCAATTATTGGTTTCAAATAATTTGAAATGCTAATTTTTAAAAATGTATACAAATGACCGTCGGTTAGTTTTGGGAGAATTTTTGATTAAATATGTTTCAGTCTTAACAATGATTGTTTGCAGATGTAAGTACTGTCTAATGCAGCAATCTATTATCTAGCAAAATATTTAATGTCACTATATTTATTTTCTGGCAACTTGTATCAAGTTTTTTCTTTTGAATAATGATAAAGCCTGACTGCAAGTATTTCATGTTTTTTTTTTAAGATTATCTAAAAAAAAAAACGGATGTGCGGGTACGTCCTTTCCAATTTAGTGACAGCATAAAAGGCCTCACCCAACTCAAATAATTCATAAATAAACATTGAGGACATTTTAAACCTAATACAGTTATGTTAATTGCCTTGGAAGTACTTTGAAGCGTCATAAAAATATATTCGTGGTTTCGGTTTGTCAGCATAATGTCACTCATAATTACTTTCAATGAAATACCGTTGTATATTTACTATTATTTTACATCTCTATTCATCAGAAAGATTCTTTTAATGTATGGAAAAAAACAATTAGCTTCTACGAAAGTGATTCATGGTTGTTAAATAATAAAATCGTTTATGTTCATGTGACAATTTGGTTGTCATTTAAAATTGCTACAAAACGTTTTTTTAAATGAAAAATTTTTAGTCAGCTAACGAAAAGTAAATTTTAAAATAATTTTTAGTTTTCATGAAAATGCTTGAAGATTATCTGAAATACGTTTTGATATAATTAGTCAGTATAGAACTTAACAACGTTTTTCAATTGAAAGCGTAGGTACGTTACCTACGAAATATAAATATTTTTTATTTTTAAAATTACCGCGTATTTCGTAATGCTGGATTTCTGTCAATTTGGGTTTTGGATTTATTGAAAGTTTATTGAATCATTCGAGATCAGCTGTTATGATTGAGGTAATGAAATTTGCTCCACTTACGCACATAAAATGCACGCAATATAGTTCATAAGTTAGAAGAAGATAGCTTTAGTATCAGACGTTCTGTAATGTTGGCGTTTATTTTGTATATTTTTAGCTTATTCTAGAACACAAGGCAATAGTTATTAGGGTTTCTCATATTTGACCATTTTGCTTGTCCCGGGATTCCGGGAAGAAATCAGCCTTTGTCCCGAGATTTTCCGGGATCCCGGGATGTAATAAATTATGTCAATATTTTAAATAAATAATCCAAAAAATGAAGGGAGAGGTTTATTACTTAAAAACCACTCCAAGTCATATATGTAATATATTTTGCTCCATGATTATTATAAATAAATAAATAATATTGGTGAGAGAAACATACATTTGGGAAATATAACCTTTCTATTGCAATTTCATATTTATGTACACAATAATGTAATTTTTACAATGAACTTTTGTAATGTGATTTAAGAAAACAAAGGTGGTCTGTGCTTCGTCACTTAGTCTTTTTCTTGATTTATTAACAAAAAGTCCTACTGTATAAAATGTCTCTCAGTCTCTATTGCTGTAGGTGAACTTGCCTTGAGAGCATCTAGCAGCAAAGAAAGATCGTTTTTCTCTATAAAATTTCATTTATAAGCTATTTAGCTTCGCATTACCAGGGTACACAAAAATAAAACTGTAAAAGTGTTTTAAAGATATTAAATTTGTCATAGAGACCGAGCGTCTTTACGCCAAACCAAAAGCAAAAAAATAAAAGAGAAAAGTTATTTTGAAATAAAAATAAAGTTTGTCCATAATTTACTGTTAGTAAAGAAATTTGTAATAAATTCTGATAAGTTATGATAGTATTACAAAGATCTTAGCTCAAAATAAACGGAAATAACACTTTTTTTAAATCCCGGGAATTCCCGGGACAAACAGCATTTCCCGGGAAATATAAAATAGCTTAAAATGGACCGGGATCCCGGAAAAGAAACCCTAATAGTTATCTCTTTTTAACACATTACACGTAAGAGTCGTATTCGCAACACATAATCATTTAACAATTTTTTATTATCTCATTAAATTCTGGTGAAAACAATGCAAGTAGAAAATATTTTTACTAGAGGTCGCAAGAAATTTGTAAAGTAAAGTATTTAGGAATTTCTTGATTTGGGAGACAAAATTACTGAAAAAGTGAAACTATTTCTATATTCCAGTCTATTGGCATAATTAAATGTATTGGAACCGATTACTTGTCAATTTGCGGTACATCCCTATTTATAACATACATTAATGAAAACTAATTTGTAGAAAAACTGTTTTTACGCGGACAGGATACCATTGGAAAGAAACAAAATAGTTATTTTGGCGAGAAAATTGACAAAACTTGTATTTTCAATAATAAGAAAGTTGCAAAGGTTTTAAAATTTTTCAATGTCATTCATGTTTGTACAGTATGAACAACGAAGGCCCAAGGGACACTACCTTGAGGGACACCTAAATTATTCATTATTCTATTTGAGGTTTCATTTTTAAATTTTGTTTGATACCGAGATCTTAAATAATCTTCAAACCATTTGTTTTCTTTGACTCTGACACCGTACATTTCAAGTTTCATTTATAAGCGTTGTCTGTGTGTTATTCCACATCTCTTTTGTATAAACAACTAAAACCCACCATTCACAATAAAATATATATTATATTGTACGAATGACCATGTCTGGTTCAAAATATTAAAAGTTTATGAACGCAGAAAATGCAAAAAATACGAAAAAGGCCGGAAATATGCAAAAATGCACAAAATATGCAAAAATGTACAAAATATGCAAATGCATATAATCCGAACCCTACTTATAACTAATTCAGATCTTTGTAAGACTGTTCTCATACTAAAAAAAAAAGCGATTTTTTAATTAAAGTTAAATAAAATTTTAATAAAAATTAACTATTTTAATAATGCAAACATATTCTCTTTGATTTTCCACCTGTAGTCCAAGCTACATGAAGATGTGTTGCAGAAATTGAAAGTTGACGTAAAAAAACAGTGCGATTTTTGATTTAACACAAACCTACATACAGTTAAAATACGTTTGGTTGTAGATCTCCTGGAAAAACGTAAGATGTAAAAGCAAGTAGCAATTATGCAAAAAAAATCGCTATGAATTCTTTTAACGTAAGCTGCCAATCATATGCTGATAATTAATGTGTGATAAAATGTATAGAAAAAATAAGACTTTTTAACAGCGCTTCCGTTGTTTGTTTTACATATAAATTAGCAATTTGGGATAATAATTACATGCCCATAAAAACATAATTGGAGATGTTCCTGTGGGTATGTCGTGAGATGTCCTGCATAATTAGTTTACGAAGTGTATTGTACGAAATTTAAGTTTTTTTTTTGTTGAATGTGTCACGTCCATAAAACACGCCCGACAGCAATGTTTGAATAGACTAATGTTTTTCTATTTCCCTTTGTATGCTGCAGTACCTACATCAAATATGCGTACGTATAATTTGTTTAAGCTGCAACTTGGGTCATAAGTTCAGTAAGAGGTCAAATAATGTGATTGTATAAAATTCTTAGCTTATTACAAAGACTAAGGAATTGCTTGATACTAATTGTATTTGTAGTTGTTTGCAATTGTTTTGTTCGGCTCGTAACTGTTCATTATCTTATTTCTTTTTAGCTGGCATGCATTTGAATGTAATTTTAGCATCATTTTCCCAGTGAAAATTAAATTACTCGATGTTAAAAATTGCCGCGCATTACGTATGTGTGTCAGTTAGGTTTCCATGGGCCCCCATGGTTACGTGTAATTTTAATTCTGCGCGGAATTAGCGAAATTTTGCAACTCATTTTTTTAATTTAGTACGAACAGAGCGAGCGGAAGCGACGCGAGGAGAGACTGGAGAGGGCCAGACAGCACATGAAGGAGAAAGAATCGGAGAGCGCCGCAGGACCTCCGAGTTCCTTGAGGCGTGAAATCTGGATTAGGCCGGACGGTGGTCGGCGGGTTCATAGGACCACGTCTGCGGTCCAGGAACAAAAGCCCATGGATTCAGAGGAAGAAGATTTGGCGGCTTTGAGCAGTGTGGAGGTTAGTAGAATTTTATTGCAAAATATTTAAAACAGCGCTTCTTAAACTGTGGGACGCGCATTTCTGCGATAGGTACATCATTTTAAAGGACAACGCGAAAAAAAAAGACTAACCCAAAAATATATGTGCATTTTAGCCCGACACATCTTGTAGATCCATGTCTTTATTGATTGTCTTCCTGATTGTTCTATTCTTAGTTTTTTTTTTTCATTCTTGCCCCCATTTGTTACAAATTTTGTAGTACTTCTTCCAACCACTTCTTTTTTAGGTTTACCCTTTTTCTGTTTGCCCCTTTGCTCGCTTCGCGAACTATTCTTCCTTGTGGAAGTATTATATGCCACAACCATCTTAAACGCTGCATTTTTGCCACATTGTTGATGCTTCGTTGTGCGTCTAATTCCATTATTACTTCTGGCTCTCCATCTTCCTTTCTCTTTTATTCCTCGATAAATGTGTCGTATTTTTCTTTCCCAATTTCTAATTTTGTTTCGGCGCTCTTTTTAATATCCACGTTTCGCTCGCGTATAACGCCTAGTTTTATAATTTCTTGTTTCTTTTTTAAAACCAAAACGGAATTTGAGTTAATCAAAAAAATCCGAATGGTTTTGACGAAACGAATAAAAATGTGTAAGAAACTTCACTGAAAAAGCTTTTTCGTTTAAGGTCCCCTATAGTTGTTTTAATTCTTTTTATAATAAATAAAATCAAATCAACTGTCCAGGCTTAGTTGGCCCATGGCTTCTCCACAAATCTTCCTCCATTTCTCTCTATCGTCTGTTTTCCGTCTCCAATCTCTTATCCCCAGTCTTTCCAGATCCCTCTCCACCGCTACCATCCACTTGATCCTGAGCCTCCCTCTTCTCCACGTCACCTAGCATTGTCCTTTCTGCTATTTCTGTCGATAGTCTATGGATGTGTCCCAGCCATCTTATTCTTATGACATTATTTGTGATTATTGGTTGTCCATCCGTCATCATCAGTTCTTGGTTGGTTCTTCTTTCCCACATGTCTCCGCCCTTTCTTTTTCCGCATATTTTTCTCAACACGTTCCCTTCCCATACCTCCAAGGTTTCCATCTCTTTCTTGTTCATCTTGCAAAGTTTGCTCCCGTACAGTATTGCTGGTCTTACTACATTTGATATATTCTTAATTTTGCGTTTCGGGATAAGTTCTTTGAGTCCAAAACTTGTCTCAATGCTCCAACACATCTTGAACCCCAAGCTATTTTTTCTTATTCATGACTGCTTATTGTGACTCCTAAGTGTTTGAAATTATCTACTTTTTCAAGCTTGTGTTCTGATTCCATTTTTAGCTGTTAGTTTTAAATCTTTATTTGATTGAGTTTGTTCCTTAGTTTTACATTATTTTGTTTTTTGCTCCTCAATCCTTTATCTTTTGCTGCGTGTTCTAGTTGTCTCAGTGCATCTATTAAGTTTTCTTTTGTTTTTGTCAGTATGTCGTCCGCATACGTTAGAGGCTCTGGTTCTTGTAATTAAGAAGTGGTTTGTTTCTTCTTATCCCATTTTCTCTAACTGCCCTTTTAAGGAAAATCAATATTTTTGCATGCCCTCTAGCTATATGAGGAGAGGGTTCCAGAAGTTTGAATTTGCAAAGGGATAATAGGAGTAGTTTGAGAAGTGGTAAAAAATATTTTTTCACTTATATTTGAATACAAGTTTTGTATTTACTGAATTTTGACTGCATGCAATATTTTTGTTCAGTTGTTTTTTTGTCTGTTTAACGTGCAAATGAATGGTGGGCGCAGCTTAAAAATTTTGCTTATTTTGTTATTGTTTCTTTTTTACAGGTGAACAAGCGTTTTGTGACGAGCTATCTCCACGTCCATGGCAAACTTATTACAAGGATCGGGTAAGTGTTACACAAGTTTTTCTTCCTTCGGTACTACGGTAATCGGTACTATGATTGATAGACGTTGATGAGACGCGTGTGACTTTAACAAATGCCTTAATAATTGACTGAAATTCTCGCGCTGCCGAACCCATTTTAACAAGCAACAAGAACAATGATGTAATAGTTTTGTTAGTTGTGTTTCGGTACCGTTAGAATTCCTTAATTTCTTTTTTCTGTAATCTTTGATCTGATGGCCAAAGCTTACAAAACAAATTACTGTAGGTTAATATGAATAGCGTTAATGGAGCCTAGTGTGCTGTGAAAAAAATTGTCTTGTCATATGAGAATCGTTAATGAGCGTTTTATAAACGTATTTATGGCTCGCCACCAGCGGCGTACGTTCAGCTGTGAATGGAACTTTGTTTCCACTGCTTCATCTTTCAAGGAAGCTTGCGATGTTTATTAGTTTATCTTTTTTATTTTCCTTTGATTTAAGTCGTTCTAGTTCCAACGATATTTACGTGTGCTTTGTTCTGGATAACACTCGTTTCAAATATCGACAAAATATGGGAATATTTGAGGTCAATGGCGTAGGCAGTGGGGGAGTTAGGGGGGCCAGAACTTCCCTATAGGGTCCCATGGAAGCATCTTGCCTACGCCACTGTTTAAAGTAGTTCAACATAACTTTATTACGGTCTAAAATTTTACAAAGATTTTTGACTAGTTAAAATTTTAAAATAATACACAGGGTGTTCGTTATGCCCGGTCCAATTAGTCAAACTTCAAACACGAATAAGTCAGTATGTTTAAATGGAACACCCTATGTATTTTTACATTTTTTTTATTGATAACGTAATCATCTTCAAAAACTATTGAAAGTTAGCTACGTCTAAAATCAGTATTTCTCGATTATTGCGGTTTTCTTGATAATAATTTGCGGATAAAAACACGATACTTAATAGCATTTAACCAGCAGGCTTTGAAAATATGTCGAAAATGTGTTTTAAATGTCAAATAATTATACCGGGTGTAAATGAAGTGTGGTACACCAAATTTTTTCCTTTAGTTTTGATTTGAGATAAATAAAATTTTAGACATATGGTATGTGCAAAAAACCGGGCTTTTTGAGTACATGCACACATTTGTTTCACTTCCGGTTTCGCCGGAAATGACCCCAACTTTGTTATTTTAAAAGGAATACACTGTATATTTTTACATTTTTGGAAAGAGGAAGCGATTTTGGATACAACTGCATACTAAAAAAAAAAAATTATACTCGTTAAAATGTTATGACACAAACTTATCAGGTCCATGTCCTGGGCCCCCCCACATTTGAAATGTAACTTTTTTTTTAATGTAGAAGGTTGTGCTAGCCTTGTGCTGGCGTGCTTTGTTAAAATTTTTGATTGTGCTGGTTTCGTTAGGCTACAAATTCAATTTGAATTTGGGGGGGCTGTGGACATGATAGCCCCCCCACCACGTAATTTAAACATTTTTTTTAGACAGATTTGTTGTGCTAGCCTTGTGCTGGCGTGCTTTGTTAAAATTTTTGATTGTGCTAGTTCCGTAAGGCTACAAATTCAATTTTAATTTGGGGGGCTGTGGACATGATAGCCCCCCCACCACGTAATTTAAACATTTTTTTTAGACAGATATGTTGTGCTAGTCTTGTGCTGGCGTGCTTTGTTAAAATTTTTGATTGTGCTGGTTCCATTACACCACAATTTTGTTTTTAAATTGGAGGGGCTGTAGACATGATAGTCCCCTCACCAAGTAATTTAAACATTTTTTTTAGATAGATGTGTTGTGCTAGCCTTGTGCTGGCGTGTGCTGTTAAAATTTTTGATTGTGCTGTTTCCTTACGCTACGATTTTGGTTTAAAATCTGAGGGGCTCTAGACATGATTAGATTTGCTTTTGTATACATTGAACCATTATTGTTATCTCTGAAAAGGGTGACTTCTAAAAAATTTATTGAATAATCTGTTTCTGTAAATTAAATTTTTGGATGGTAACTGTTGAATAAGTTTAAAATGTTATTTATTGACTTTGGATTTTGGAACGCCCAAAATTAAATCGTGTACATATTTCTTTAAAAAAGGGATGTTATCAGATATTTTTGGCATTATTGTTTTTAATAAATCATCTAATATTATTTCTGCAATAATAGGGGGGTGGGGTCATTTGTAAGAAATATTTTAAAGTGCTATGTTGTAACAATGTTTGTCCTATAATTTTCGTCTATGTAAAACAATTTTATGTATTTTAAATGTGTCTATGGCATCTAAAAAAAATTATAACAGTTTCAATTAAAATTAGTAATGACATAAATCAAAATAAACCTACATATGCCACTCATCAATTAAATAATACTGTAAAGTACAAGCCGTGTTTTTTTAAATTTTATTATAAGGACTTTTTGCTGATTTTTCATCACAGATGTACAATTTTAAATTTTAACTATTAAACTATTAACTTTCAACTATTAAAGAATATTCTTTTACTATGTTACAATATACACTATACAGGGTGATTGATTGAGACCGGTACTTAAAAATTCGCTCATTTGCTACAATAATGACATCTCAAAAATAGCGATTTTTCAGGAGAGGCGTTTTAAACATTTGAATTATAATAACTTAAATGGCATAAGAACGACACAGTGCTCTATTGTGGCGAGATTTGGGAGCTCAGATATGTCGTTCTTGCCACAAATAGTACATAAAACAACCTTTCTCCCTGTACCATTATCTCAAAAATCGCGATTTTTGAGTTATGTCATTTATTGCAGCAAATGAACGATATGAAGAATGAAAAAGGGTATGGATCTGAAATTTTGGTTATGACCATAATGGCGTCTGGTCTGTTTATTGAAAATATTTTCAATATGGCGACACTTCCGGAAACACCAGAAGTTGACGTCTACTTTCTTATTTCAAATACAATGGTCTATTTTTTATTGCGTATATGGATGTAAAACGTTATTTTAGCGGGACTTTTATTAGCATTCCCTATACCTAAGTGCAGTCATTTTTAAAATTTTTGGACTTTTTTGAAAATTCTTAGATTTTCATCGTGATGCTTAATATTATCTAACCCCGCCATTTTTAAAGAAAAAACGCTTAAATTTAGACCATGCTTAGAAGAAACCTTGGAGTGCATCCTGGAATTCATGCAATGGATGCATTACTTACAGGGTGTCCAAAACTTAATTTTCTTTTAATACAACTTCAGACAACTAAAACTCGTTTTTTTTTAAATACAATGCCCTAACTTTTTTTTCATTTTCTAATGCAAAATTACATTCTGCATCAATCTGTGTTAGCGTTTCCTATACCTATCTGCAACAATTTTCGAGTTATTAAGAATTTTTGGTAAATATAAGAGAAATTGTAAAATTTTTGTGAAGTAAGCCTTGGAAATGACAACAAATGCCTATATTAATAACTGTAAACTACTACTTATTATCTATGCTGTAAACCACTTTTATTGCGTTTGTCTGAAGTGTCCATGAAAATGGAAAATCAAGAGTATTCAAACACGAATACTGCAGATTTCACTCTTCTATATTGCAAAAAAAATGATTCTATTCATTGAAATTTCTGTCTGGTCATTACAGTTAAATGAGGATACCTCTCACTGAACACACGGCAAGTTCTTTCAATAATCTTGTGACATTCTTCATGAATATAAAATAAGTTCAAAATATTCGTGTTTGATTACTCTTGATTTTCCATTTTCATGGACACTTCAGACAAACGCAATAAAAGTGGTTTACAGATATTAATATTGACATTTGTTGTCATTTCCAAGGCTTACTACTCAAAAATGTTACAATTTATCTTATATTTACCAAAAATTCTTAATAACTCGAAAATTGTTGCAGATAGGTATAGGAAACGCTAACACAGATTGATGCAGAATATAATTTTGCATTAGAAAATGAAAAAAAAGTTTGAGCATTGTATTTGAAAAAAAAGGAGTTTTAGTGGTCTGAAGTTGTATTTCTTACAAATGATCCCCCCCCCCTATTATTGCAGAAATAATATTAGATGATTTATTAAAAACAATAATGCCAAAAATATCTGATAACATCCCTTTTTTAAAGAAATGTGTACACGATTTAATTTTGGGCGTTCCAAAATCCAAAGTCAATAAATAACATTTTAAACTTATTCAACAGTTACCATCCAAAAATTTAATTTACAGAAACAGATTATTCAATAAATTTTTTAGAAGTCACCCTTTTCAGAGATAACAATAATGGTTCAATGTATACAAAAGCAAATCTAATCATGTCTAGAGCCCCTCAGATTTTAAACCAAAATCGTAGCGTAACGAAACAGCACAATCAAAAATTTTAACAGCACACGCCAGCACAAGGCTAGCACAACACATCTATCTAAAAAAAATGTTTAAATTACTTGGTGGGGGGGCTATCATGTCTACAGCCCCTCCAATTTAAAAACAAAATTGTAGTGTAATGGAACCAGCACAATCAAAAATTTTAACAAAGCACGCCAGCACAAGACTAGCACAACATATCTGTCTAAAAAAATGTTTAAATTACGTGGTGGGGGGGCTATCATGTCCACAGCCCCCCCAAATTAAAATTGAATTTGTAGCCTAACGGAACTAGCACAATCAAAAATTTTAACAAAGCACGCCAGCACAAAGCTAGCACAACAAATCTGTCTAAAAAAAATGTTTAAATTACGTGGTGGGGGGGCTATCATGTCCACAGCCCCCCCAAATTCAAATTGAATTTGTAGCCTAACGAAACCAGCACAATCAAAAATTTTAACAAAGCACGCCAGCACAAGGCTAGCACAACCTTCTACATTGAAAAAAAAGTTACATTTCAAATGTGGGGGGGCCCAGGACATGGACCTAAACTTATCTTTTTTTAAATAGAAGCGATAGTTGGCTATGACCTATTTAAATTCCTTATTTTTTTCTCATTCCAAATATATCAGGGTCGATGCATTTATTTTCAATAATACGCAAGGTACGAAGGGTTTTTAGTTTTTTTAAAAAGAAAATCGTAGTAGGATGTGAAAACAAAAAAAAACAAGTTGTAAAACCTTTTAAAACTCATGTGGTAGATACAAGTTACCAAGGTTTTTAATGTTCTTGAAATAATCATCAAAAAGTTTTGCACATAAGATAAACAGCAATAAACTACATTACTGCTGATTCCGACTATGTTTTTGTTATCTTATGTTCAAATATTTACAATGTTTATCTCAACAACAAATTAAAAACCTTGATAACTTGTACCACATGAGTTTTACACTTTGTTATTTTTTTTGTTTTCACAGCCTATGATTTTCTTTAAAAAAAAACTAAAAAACCTTCGTAACGTGCGTATTATTGAAAATAAATACATTAACCCATATATATTTGGAATGAGAAACAAATAAGGAATTTAAATAGGTCATAGCCAACTATCGCTTCTATTTAAAAAAAGGTAAGTTTGTGTCATAACTTTTTAACAACGAGCGTAAATTTTTTTTTTAGTATCATCAAATTAAACATAAAAATATCTAAAAATAATCTTCATAAATATTTCCGATATTTACAACAATAACGGAGATATGACACATTATTAATATGACCAAAAACACTTTTTTTTCAATAACTCGAAAACCGAAAATGATAAAATATTTTTGAAAACGGTTCTGAGTTTGTCTCAAAAAACTGCACATTTTTGGTAATTTAACCGTTTCTCCATCTTAAATATTAACCGAGATACCCATGCAATCTCATCGAATTTGGACCACCCTGTACACTTATCATCCTGGCGTACAATTAATTTTGGGAATCCCCCGGAAACTAAAAACGTCCGAACAGTAGCAGTCAATCTCGACTTTTTTTGAATCGAAAAATTAAGAAAAAAACAAATGAAATTCTCAGACTGTCAACTCGTTAAAGATTATTCAGGTAATGAGACACTCTCAACTAGCTTAAAAACCATTAAAATATAACTTTTTTTAAAATTATAAACGATTATCAAGTTGTTACCTTGCACAGATTATTTCCAATGGCTACCCATCTCCTACTTTAAATAATTATTTCAAATTTGCCAACATCGACGATTACACATTTCATTTTACGTCCAGCTTCAGAGTATATATTTACAGTTTAATGCATCATTTCGTTTAATTTAATCTCCGATTAAGAGATAGCTACCTGTATTTTGTATTAACGGGCGCGTTTAATCTGACCATTAAAATACAAGTGCGCCCATTACGACGCTGGCATTCGTTTATTATGCATAATTGCTTAGCATTACACTTACCAATCAAACAGTTGCATTTTTTACTACTTAATTATATGTGGTTTTACTTTTGTTACTTGAAACTTACCATAACGCGCGTTTCTTTGAGAATAATAATAAACTTTCGGTGAAATATATCAAGGCAGCTTAATTTATGTAAATAAAAACCAATTGCATGTTTAAAAATTACTTGTGACCCTATAAATTCTATCTAACGCACACCGCTCAGACAGGGTTTGTAGTTTTATATGGGACACGCAGTTTTACAAGTTATCAACGACACTTTTCTTGAAAAAACGAAGAATTTACAGTTCCAGTAGCATTCCCGGCGCTGGTGTGGCTGAGAATTTGTTAAAGAAACGTCAATTAACTAGCCGACGGTAGCCTTTCAACACTACAAATTGATTTCATTAATATCATAGTTTACAGAATCGAACGGTAAATAAATCATAGTGATCCAAGTGATATTAGCTTTCAAAAAAATGGGACGCAATAAAAATATAATTAACGCAATTTTTAATATAAATAACATAAATTTTTGAAAAAAAGCTACTTAACCGAAACCGAAAAATGTTAGATTTTCCCTTTTTATATACAGAGTGATTGATTGAGACCGATACTTAAAAATATATGAAGAATGAAAAATGATATGGATCTGAAATTTTGGTTGTGACCATAATGGCATCAGATTTGTTTATTGAAAATATTTTCAAGATGGCGACACTTCCGGAAATACCGGAAGTTGACGTCTACTTTCTTATTTCCAATACAATGGTCTATTTTTTATTGCGTATTTGTATTTAAAACGTTATTTTAGGGGGACTTTTATTAGCATTGCCTATACCTAAGTGCAGTCATTTTTTAGATTTTTGGACTTTTTTTATTTTTTTTTAATTTTCATTGTGATGCTTAATATTGTCTAACGCCGCCATTTTAAAAGAAAAAACGTTTAAATTTAGATCATCCCTAGAAGAAACCTTGGAGTTCATGCTGGAATTTTTGCAATCGATGCATTACTTACAGGGTGTCCAAATTTAATTTTCTTTTAATACAACTTCAGACCACTAAAACTCGTTTTTTTTCAAATACAATGCTTAAATTTTCTTTTTCATTTTCTAATGCAAAATTCAATTCTGCATCAATCTGTATTAGCGTTTCCTATACCTATCTGCAACAATTTTCGAGTTATTAAGAATATTTGATAAAGTTAAGAGAAATTGCAACATTTTTAAATAGTAAGCCTTGAAAATGACAGCAAATGCCAATATTACTAACTGTAAACCACTTTTATTGCGTTTGTCTGAAGTATCCATGAAAATGGAAAATCAAGAGTATTCAAACACGAATATTTTAAACTTATTTTATATTCATGATGAATGTAACAAGATTATTGAAAGAACTTGCCGTTGTTCAGTGAGAGTTATCTTTATTTGACTGTAATGACCAGACAGAAATTTCAATGAATAGAATCTTTTTTTTTTCAATTTAGAAGAGTGAAATCTGCTAATATTCGACCTAAGCGTGTGACAAATAATGAAACTAATTAAGTTAACATCCTGGGATATTTTAATGACCATCTTTAGCGGTCAATTCGATTGGCAGCGCAATACTCGGGTTTAACATACTATGCTGTACAAGCTACATTAAAAATGCACATTTATTCGTTCGCACTTTCAATAATATTGTGACATTCTTCATGAATGTAAAATAAATTCAAAATATCCGTGTTTGAATACTCTTGATAATCCACTTTCGTGGATACTTCAGACAAACGCGATAAAAGTGGTTTACAGTCATTTTAATATTGGCATTTGTTGTCATTTCCAAGGCCTACTATTTAAAAATGTTGCAATTTCTCTTAACTTTATCAAAAATTCTTAATAACTTGAAAATTGTTGCAGATAGGTATAGGAAACGCTTATACAGATTGATGCAGAATTGAATTTTTCATTAGAAAATGAAAAAAAAGTTTAAGCATTGTATTTGAAAAAAACGGTGGTCTGAAGTTGTATTAAAGGAAAATTAAATTTTGGACACCCTATAATTAATGCATCGATTACAAAAATTCCAGGATGTACTCCAAGGTTTCTTCTAGGCATGGTCTAAATTTAAGCGTTATTTCTTCAAAAATGGCGGTGTTAGATAATATTAAACATCACAATGAAAATTTAAAAAAAATCAAAAAAGTCCAAAAATATAAAAAATGACTGCACTTAGGTATAGGGAATGCTAATAAAGGTTCCTCTAAAATAACGTTTTAAATGCAAATGCGCAATAAAAAATAGACCATCGTATTTGAAATAAGAAAGTAGACGTCAACTTCCGGTATTTTCGGAAGTGTCGCCATCTTGAAAATATTTTCAATAAACAGATCAGATGACATTATGGTCACAACCAAAATTTCAGATCCATACCCTTTTTCATTCTTTATATATTTTAAAGTACCGGTCTCAATCAATCACCCTGTATAATTCATATTATTAAGGGTGTTTTCACAAGAAATGTAGGATTTTTTATTTTTCGAAATACTTTGACTTTCAATGCTAGAACAAGCGTGTAATAACTGATAGGTAATAACTTATATTATTAAAATAAATAACTCTACGCGCGTTTGAAAGCAACACACGTTGAATAAGTTTTGAATTTTGTATCATGGCACACTGTGCAAATTTTAAAATGATTTTTTTTAAACGATTGATGCTGACTACGTGATAGAAGCAACGCAACAGTCTGTTGCATGCATAAAATAAATATAGACAGGCGAATGTATACTTAGTAAAATTATGCAGGTTTAATGTAATGCTGGCTCTAGCACGGCAATTACACGTTGCGTGCGTTCACTCGCTAATTATGGGCAATTTGTGCGTCGAAAATATCAACAAAATCTCGTTTAAGTATCCGAAATGCGTCTCGCATACAAATACGCTCATTACACATGCATATTATGCAAGACGGGGCCTCGTCTCGCACAGATGCAAACCATCGAAACGAGTCAATCATCTCAGGAAGCAATCTCCGCGAGACGCGAGTGTCTTGGATGCAATCTGACCACTCGTCGGGTACAGTTACTTTAACAGTCCACCAATACTGTTGAACTATAAGTACGTACAAAAGACAGAATAGTAATTGGACGGGGTCAACGATTTCCCAGATTGTGTGCGATACGCGACGACTTCCGCGGAATACTAGATGCGATCTTCAATTGTATGCAATTTCATTTACCTTAATTTTGCACCATCTCTCCGCTAAGCGCATGCAGATACGGCTAACTGCAAGCGAATGCCTTAAATAACGCTGTACAAAACGGGAAATTTGTATTTCTTCGTATTCAAGATATATATCTATGTTCACACCATAAATATTTCGTGATAGTCCCCGTCCTAAACGGGTATCTTTATCGTAAATGTCCAACCTTAATTCACGTTCATTTTGAAGGACGCCAAAACGCCGGTAGCGCGACAAATCTTTAGAGAATCTAGCTCTTATTATCAGGTACTAAAAACGAAAAAAATTCCGTTCGTTTCTGTTCGGAATGAAAACAAAATATATCATTTTCGTTCTTTTCGTTCTAACCGAAAAAATTCTTTTTTCGTTTTCGTGAACCGAAATAATAACGGTTAAAACCGGTTTTACAATATTTTTTTTGTCGTCAAAAATCATTTTTTTTCCAGTCACCGCAACTCTCTAAATACGATAACAATATTTGCGTCTCAACTAAAATATAAACGATGACGATGGGGTTTGATGCTCACGGACAGCATATTTTAGACTGGCGAACCATCGCCATATTAAATTTACCAAATCGTTAAACACATTAACATTTAACCATTTTATTAAGTTTTACAACCGTAAGGTGCAAAAACACAACGTGATTAGGTTAAATTAGGCACACGATCTTTATCTAAAAATATGAAAATATAGCAAGTGCTGTTTTAAATTTGTTTTAGTACTAAAAATCTATGCATTTGAATTAAATAAGATCCTGCTGTAATTATTTAAAAAGACAAAAGAATGAATTTAAGTGGATAATTTACTAAATGTTATAAAAAAAAACTTATATTAACTTGAAATATACTTTAACTTTATAGTTTTTACATACCATACAATATACATTTTCACATTCCGTTAAATCTTACTAGCAACACATCTTCCAATAAATCTTCTTTTACATTAGTCCTTTTCGAAGTAAGAATAAATTTTACTATTATTATGTCTAAACGCAAATAAAACATACACATTGATAATATATATCCAATCAAGTGTATATTCTATATTGATGATCTAAAAAACAAATTAGAAATGGAGAATATCTGTACCGTTAATTGTGTTACACGAAATTGCAAGTATAAACAATAAAGTTGTTAATACATATTCACGTAAATATATGGAGAAAAGTGAAGCTCACTTATTTCAAGTGAGATTTTTTACTGCCTCGTGGAGTCTCCCCAGCTCAGAAGGTAAATTCGCGTTTGTGTTTAACAAATAAAATTGAAATAGCGACAAAACCGGTTAAAACCAGTTTTGGAAAATATTTATTTCGTTTTCGTTCTTGAACGAAAAATAATAATTTCGTTTTCGGTTTCGTTTTCGTTCTTAAAAAAAAATTTGGTTAATTTCGTTTAACGTTTTCGTTCCGTTCTCAGTCCCTGCTTATTATTGTTATTATTATTTATTATTTAGTCATAAGTCCTTCTACTGTTAGGTGTAGGACCATTGAGTTGTGTTGTGCTGACTTTTCTTCTTGTTTTTCTGTCTAATGCTAGCATTTTTATGTCATTTTATTTGATGTTTCTATCCGTTGCTGTTTTTTAACTTCGTACTGCCAGGTTTTCTTCGGTCTACCTCTTTTATTTTTTCCCTGTGATCATGCTTTATAGGCTTTTCTGGTTAACCTTTCTTCTTTCATCCTATAAATGTGACCCAACTATCCCAGCTGCCTTTCTTGTATTTTTGTTTCAACAGAATCTATCTAATTGTTCTCTATATGTTTCGTTTCTGTTTCGATCTTTTTTGGTTTTCCCTTGGATGTTTCTTAGAAAACTCATTTCTGCTGCATTATAGCTAAATTTTTAGACTGTTGACCTACTTAGTATATACCAATATTTAGATTTTGAAAATTATGTTATTATTTGTAATATCTTGGTCATTTTTAGGGAGCTTTTCCTTCAAAAGACAAAATTATACGTTGGAAACATCCTTTTCCTCCCATAAGTAAAGAGAGGATGAGCTCAGTAACATCACCTATGAATTTCTTTGTAGGTTTTGAACAAAAAGTATTTTTATATTTTGTATTTATTTGTCACAGTCAGTTTTGTACAATTTTGCAGTTGGATTTCATCAAAATTCTATTTGTAAGTTATATGTTTCAAAAGCGGCTTGATATTTGTCGTGTTATAAGGTGTATCTCTAATTAACTAATTTTTGTCGTCAGCAAAATCAAACAAATATTATTTTATTATATGGACCTTTTTATCTTATGAAAGTGGTGTGAGTCAATTTTTGGAAAAAGCAAGATAAATAATTAACATATAATTTTGTGTGAACTTTTTATTTGTAGAAAATTTACAGTGTATAGTTTAAAATATCCACATGCTTTGACCAAGAAAATTAATTTGAAACCCATTTTTGTTCAATGGTTATTGAATATTGCTGTCATTCGTGTAATTTTTCTTTATTTAAAAAGTTTTTGATAAAACAAATTTCAAGCAAATGATTGTAGGTACCTACTTTTTTTTAATTGGAAAAGAAAATTACAATTTGTTAACTTGAGACCAAACGGTATTTCTTGAAAAGCCAAATCTCACAGATTTAAATAGGTTTAAATAGGTTAATAAGATGATTGCACAAATTCTTTAAATGATTTTGTATTCCAATAGTCATCGTTTTTCAATTATTGTGAAATATATTTTTTACGTTAATGGGTAAAACCTTTTGTGTTTTACGTTCAGATGGCTTAAGAGATCATTAATAAAGAGTTGTAAGAAGCATACGAGTGGAAAAGTTATTTCCACCAGTGCGTAATTGCCTTACAACTCGTGTTATGTAGCTTACTTTTTCTACGAACACATAATACCAACGATTTTAACGGCTTTTTGGCTAATATACACATGTAATTACGTTGTCTTGTTAATTTTGACGTAAGCCTACTTTGACATTTCTAGATAAGTGTGCGTTTTGCTTACCGTGTGTTATAACTCACTTACTATGCATGCAGGCAGTGTTTGACGTAAGGCTACTTCGAACTACTGAAGTTTTAATTACTGAAAATCTAAATCATGAATTTTTTTATAACATTTTCAAGTCGTACCCAATAGACATAAAAGTATGAACAAATGTTTACAGTTATAACTTCGATATTAACTTAATTGAAAGGTATTTTACACCAATACTAATTAATACAATTGTTTCTTATATGGCCGGCACAATAAACACCAATTAGGTAATTTATTGTTCACATATTTTTGAAATAAAGGACAAAATGAAGGTTTTTACAAATAAATAAATCTAAAGGACATCGCTTTCAAATAAAGGACTGTTCTTTACAATAAAGGACGTATGGTCACCGTAATAATGATTGATTAGTTGTTGTGAAAAGTCGAAAAACTATTATATATTTTTTTCTTCTGGTAATTTATTTTATTTTATTATGAAAGAACATACATAGTTTGGTAGATGTTTTGACGTTTTTGGAAAAACGTAAAGTCTGTTTTATACTATACTATTTTTTCGTTTAAGAAAATCGTATACGATTTTCTAGTACGGTGTTAATCAGAAATTAAAAATCTTGAACGAAAAATTCGTACGAAATTACTACCTGCCCTAAATGCGTCCAATTTTAGCATGAGCGCATGCGTATTCTACTGTAACTATATCTGACCGCATGTCATTTGTGGGTTAGGTTAACTGAAACAATCAAACGATGTTAAATACTACTTATTACCGTTAATCCCTCACAATTTATTTTGTAGGAATAAATATGTAGAATGGAACAAGCGTTAAATATACGTTAAATTTGAAAATGATTCGCTTTCTGTTCTGTGATCAAATTGAACATTTGACATGGTTACTCAAGGTGCCAACAAAATATGATAAAAGTTACTAAAAAGTAACCAAAATATATTGGAGTTTTCGTACCAAAAATTAGTACAATGTAAATGGTTCATATTTTCCATGCTAAATTCTTGAACGAAATTTTTGTATTAAAAATCGTATACGATTTTCTTAAACGAAAAAATAGTATAGTATAAAACAGTCTTAAGAGTAGGAAGTTCTCCACGTTAGTTCTCCTTGTAAATAGCGCAATTACCATTGTATTCAAAGTTTTAATGGCCCACTCCACGTCATATCAGATGTTTGTTACATTACAATTTTAAGTGTACCATAAAGTGGTTTGTAAATGTAATTGTAAACAACAATAAAGTTATTTACGTCCGCGTGATTCCATTTTTTAAAAGTATATTTACGATTTGATATTCGGGTCTGTGCACAGTTACATTTTTATTCGAGCACTGTTATTGGTCAATAGGACATTGCTCATAATTCTCAGGAGTCAAATTTTTATAATCTGTGGTTATGATAGTTACCGTTCCGAACATAAAAAAACACATGTTTAAATTGTTTTTATGATGCAAGTTTTGTCGGTGGCACCGAGAACAGTTGCTCTGGAAAAAAAAATCGCATCACTGAATGAAACGTCTTTTGTTAATTTAAGAATGAAATTTGTGCCGCTCCATTTTTTTTTCCTGTTATGAAGATGTGGCGCCCGCGGCCGTACAATATCAGTTTTAATAACGTCTCAGTTGGCAATATAATTTATTACTGTTATTCGTGAGGTTTAATTTTGAAATAGTAGACCGGGGAATTAAGTTTGATTTGACTGGCGTCTTAGGATCGCGTGAAATTGATAAACGCGGGTCAATATGTCCGTGTTCCAGCGCCCAAAACGAAATTGTGTGAACGTGGTTCGGTTTAAGTGTGCAGAATCGCCACCGGCGCGCATATTTTGCATTCCTAACCGTGCACTTTTTATGGTTTACGTCGGGTGAACAACGCACGGACAGCCCACCTTCAGGTTTCAGCGATGTTACAGTTTAATTACAGATTTAGGTAACGCTAAACGGTCGTGTGTATGTTGTGCGGAAGTAACGTAACGACTTTATTTATTAAAGCATTGCTTACATGCCGCTGTTTGCGATTTTTTTTGTTCGCTTGCACGTAAAATGCAGCGTTTATTGCGTTGAAGAGGTCTAGGAACTGTTTAAAAGTTGCCGCGTATTTGCGCAGATCAAAGTAAAGTTAATTGGAAAGTAGTAAAATGAAGCGTTCGCGAAGTATTAAAACGAGGAAATAATGTAGTTTGTGTTGAGTTATATACCTACCGTTTGTCGATTATATTAAATATTTTATGGGCTTGAGATTAAACCTGCACGCAGATTGCAATTTTGTTTTTCAATAATTAACGCTTTTAGTCGTGTCCCGCGAGAGGCATGGCATTTAAAGATAATTAAAGTTGGTGGTAAAAAAGTATTAACATGCTTCTTGATGGATTGATCCTTTCATACAGGGATGCGCAAAAGTATGGAAACCGACAAATATCTAAAACATCATTGTAGATACTACAATGAAATTTTGTATCTGAACGTTATGGTATTTTTTGGATTCGATGAAAATACTCCGGTTTCAATACGACTTCCGGTTCAACCGAAAACGGACTCAAACTTTGAAATTTTAAATGGATTCCCCGGTATATTTTTATATTTTTGGATTCCTCTTTAAATTACTTTAAAAATATATTAGGTTTTATGGGTCTAAAGTCAACGGTTTTCAAAAAATTAACAATTTTATGAAAATTTTGAGCGATACAGCACTTTCATTTTTTTTACATTTAAGTTATTTAAAAAGGCGGTAGAATTTGCTTTGAAAATTAGATTGACAATAGATTAATATAGACTTTGCGCTAGCTACATTTAAAAAATAATGTACAGGGTGTTTTTTAGACTTGGTTAAACTCGTGAAACTTTAAACATCGATAACTCATTTTTCTTAAATACAACACCTTATACAGGGTGTGTATAAATTGGCGGAAGCGCTACACGTGACGATGTTCTTCTTAAAATTCTAAGTCGAAAATCTTGATACAAAAATGTTGTACCATGCTTCCTATGGCCTCAGGAACCATTTAAAAAAAAAAAAATTGGCAACATTGCATACATTGATTTGCGTTTGGACATTTTTTTATCAGCAATTTTTACTTAGGTATTTACAATTTTTGTTTGAACTGAAAGCCTTCATTTCATAAACATAGCTGCAAACTTTTGGGTATCGTAAAACACAAACTAGAAATAATTATGAGAAAAACAGAGATGACAGCTAATGACAATGTTGCCATATGTATTATTTTCATTCAAATCAGTGATTTACATATTTTCAACACCAATTTTCGAAAGGCAGAACACAATATCTAGGAAAAAATACTATTCGAAATTTAGTTTTATTCCAAATTGCAGCTTTTTCATTTGCAAGTATTAAATAATAACGCTTATTAAAGGACTAAATGTCAAAACTTTGAGAACCTCTTGCAGACACAGCAAGCATGGTACAACATTTTCGTATTAAGATTTTCGACTTAGAATTTTACGAAGAACATCGCCACGTGTAGCGCTTCCGCCAATTTTTACACACCCTGTATATTTTTACATAGTCTTGTAGAAAATTTGATTGTCTTTTAAACACATTCACCATGTTTCATACCCAAAAATAATATTTTACGAGATATCGCGATTTTATTGTAAATTAAACGGGCAACGTAATATTTTCGAGTAGGCTATGAAGGTAGACGGCGGTAATTTTAAAACAATTGAAAGATAAAAACAAAAGAAAACTATAATATTATCTTTTCCTTACTTATTTTCGACATTTCTCTAATAATGTAGATGTAATTTTTGTTTAAATCGAGGTTTCTTAAAATTATGCATTTATTGATTGGACCAGTGTGATGGGACACTTACTTAATCCTATAAACTAATTTTTTGTGTTTCTACAGTACGATTTTCGCTTCAACCGGAAACGGAGTCATTTCCTAACCGTTTTTTTTTAAATTTTAAGATAAGACTGGTCAGTGACTTTTGTTTAATCAGCGTTCTATTCGCGTACCTACTCAATACATTATCAATCGGTTTTGAACTGACACCTGTTAGTATTTTTCAATATATTGGACTGTATAACGCCTTATTTTTTACGCACCACAGAATTTTCCGTGGAAATATATTCTGTACAGAATTATGCTTACGTTCAAATTAAATTTGGACTTATTTTGTTGAAATGTTGTTTGGAATTTGCGAATCACGAACAAAGTTTGCAGTGTGTTATAGGCAGGCTACTAAATGTTATTTTGACAGTTAGGTAATATTGTATCAGACATAATATTTTTCCACTGTTTCTCTTTTCTTTTAGCTTCGTGATGTTTCCATTTAACTCCTCGTATCCCTGCAGTTTTCTTTCTATGTTCTTCCTGGTCTTTCCCCGTTTCTCTCCTTCCTATCCTGTTCTCTCTATATCCCCAGTTCCTCAGTTGTTCTATAAGTGTTGCATAAATTTTTTCTCATGATGTAAGTTTCAAAAATTTCATTTATAAAAGATTTATATTATAACGCATTGATCAAGTGGTTTTAGCAAAAACCATTCGTAGAACACTTTATTGAGATTTTCTAATTTAGCTTATGGAAACTGATTTTATTGCCAGACTTCGGACGGGGCTGTAAATTTTTCGTTAATGATTGTAGGTTTTCCAATATCGTTATTAGAACAGCTTTGCTTATAATTTCTCAATTGCTTCAACTTTATCATTTAATTTCAACTTTATCATTCAACGTCGTCAGGCCCCACTAAGTTTACCTACTTTAGGAATCATCATCAAGATTTTTTAGATACGGAAATATGGAGAGGAACATACGACACATAATTATGTATCTACATACACAAAAGCTCGAAAATTTTAAAACGTTTGAGTTTTTAAAGTCAGGATCCTCGAGTGGTCTGAATATCTGGCAACTGGATTTTTGAATTTTACGCAACTTTTACCTCTTTTGGTATATCTTTCGCACATAAAAATTTTGCCTTTATTGTAATAAACTTCCAGCTATTGAAATCCTTTTATTAGTTTAGTTTAGGTTTTTCAAAAGCTGTTTATAATTCTTAAATATTTAAAGGGTGATTTACACTCCATGGCTAAGACCAAGCAATGCAAAGGAAATCGAGTTCTCCGTTAACTTTGGGGGTAAAGATTTTTTGAGATCACTTATTGTCCCCTTGTCTTTGCGCTTTCCTTTTTGAAAGTTGTGAAGTGTGACGTGCGTTATTGTTTGGGCACTGTGCAAAACTGCAATGAAGCTGGCACATCTTGCCAACAAAGCCCACTACTCGGACACAGTATAGACTCCGGCGAACGAAATAAGAATGACAAGTATTAATCAAGCCGTTGTGCACGTTGTTAAGACTTATCATGACTAGAAACGTTGAAAATAAGTAGTGGATTCAATGCGAGCTCGATCAGTCATTCATCGAGGAACAACAATGGGCCGCTTGCATAATCCGCCAGACAATGCCGCCGACAAATGCGATGACTCAGTTCCAGGCAGGTGCACTGCATCGGAAAGCAAAAGTTATGTATCGCATCATGATTCTAGATTCAGATTACTACATGATGGGAATAAATTAATAAAGACCGTCGCGACAATAAACTGGATTAAACGTTTCAACATATTAATAAGAATATTAATTATGGTCTTGGCGTATGTGGTGCGTCTCACTACCTGCATTTCCGTTTCATCACCTCCTTAGATGTGTCGACTAATAACAGTTTCTGCTTGGTAATGTACTGGAAGCTAACTGGGGTAATCAGATGTTACAGATAAATCGGTGAATTTATGAACAGGTGTAGACACAAAACAAGAAATTTCGGGAAACGAAAATGATTATTTTCAAGTAATAGCAGGAATTTTGGCCCCAATAGCAAAGTTAATTATGTGTTTCAAAAAAATTAATTAGTTACTAGGAAGGTGGCCAGAATAATAAAAACAGTTCTTGGGAAAATTTTGATTTTCTGTGAAATGTTCAATGTTATTATAAATTAGTTTATGTTTGATAACTTAAAAAAAAAAATATACAGTGTGTTTGAAATTCGGAACTCATCATTGGAAGTCTTAAACAAGAACCTATTATTTTGATGCTTATGTTAAAAATATAAGGAATATAATAGAAAGAAAAATAGAAGAAGGGAAAGAACTTTACTTAACATTTGTAGACTTAAAATTAGCCTTCGATACTGTGGATAGAAGAAAAGTATGAAAAACCCTGAGAGGAATGGAAATACCTAACATTTTAATAAACGCAATTAGAAGCACATATCAGACAGAGCTAAAGTACGAGTTGCAGGACAATGATCAGACGAATTTAGAATGAATAAGGGAATAAAACAAGGAGAGAGTCTAAAGCCTAGTCCAGATTGTAAACAAATGTTTCGGAACAATATTGAACACTGTGTGCCTAAACAGTTGCGAAACATTGTTTCGGAACAATTTGTATACGTTGTTCCGCGTCCAGACTAAAGCCAGTGTTTCGGTGTTTCTCAATTGATTATCATGTCCAGTGAGACTATTGCAGAAATTTGTGCTGCCAATTTATATATTTTACTTAACGGCCGAAGGAATAAAGAAAAGAAAAGAAGAAGGTGGTGGATACGGAAAGCACTAATGTAAGGAACCAGTTATGACAATGAATGAAGAATGGTGAAAAACCACTTTTCTTAGTGCCTTGCAGTTTTTTGTGTTCCAGTCGAAATTGGGATTTTAGCATGTGCACTTTCTTTTCAACTTCAACAACTGTTACATCACATGATTGCGCAATATTTCCAAAAGCATCCCTCTTTTTATTCCTATTTTTGTATTCACCACATGTGACATCCCACAAGATGTGCTATGCACTTTTTCCATCAGTTGTAAAGTTTTTCGATTCCACATTGTAATAAATATATAACCAAGAATCACTCTAACCAAAACTCTGTTTGACTGAACCGTGTTTGACAACAGACTTGTTCAATGTTCCAATGTTTCCCATATAAACGGGAAACAAGGAACAGGGCTTTTTTTGTTTCGCAACATTAGTGAAACAGTTCCGAAACAAGCTAGAAACAAAGTTGAGCTGTTCCGAAACATCGGGAACATTGTTCATGAACACTGTTTCGAAACATTTTACAATCTGGACTAGGTTTAAGCCCATCACTATTTATTATATTTATAGACAAAATTTTTAAACGAATTAAAGAAAAACATAGACAATTGAACACTGGAATTGGATACAGAAATCTGGAACTAATAAATTGAGTAGCCCATTATACGCAGATGACGTGGTAAAAATATCTTTTAATTTGCAAAATTTCAACCCACCAAATAGTTCTGATTTAAAAAAAAAACAACAGTGATCGCACTTTTCAGCCCCCTGTGAAGTTGGGAGATGATTGAAAATATTACCATGGGAACCTTTTAATAAGTATAAAACATCTACCAAATATCATTCTTCGACATTTATCAAAATTTGAGGAATAACATGAAAACCTAATGTTACCGCTCCCCTTTAGGGGGGTGTAACTCTGAAAGGAGACGTCTAAGGAAAAAAAATATTTAAAAGACCCCCCTTAATTTTCAATAAGGAATCACCTCCCGAATTTTTCGCAATATTGAGGACACACCCTGTATATGGCATCGATCTTATTTTAATATGAATATGTAAATGAACACTTTGTGAAGCTAGAGTACATTTAAACAAAACAGACATGGCCATCGTAATTTAAAAAAAAAAACAAATTTAAACATAAGTCATTCTGTTAGCGAACTCAGCTGCCTTTCTTGAATTTTTGACTCCGACGGCTCCATTTTTAACTGGTTTTGTTTTTGATGATTCTGGGAAAACCCAAAACTCAATTATCACCAGATTATAAACTAACACTACTGTGAATCATGCAAAGATCTCTTAACTTTTAACAAATTAAACACCAAATACGACCCAAAACATTAAGTTTCGCAAACCCTATATGCATTATTCTGCTTACATAATTTATAAAATGTGCCCTCCTTTTTTTGAGTAACATTTATACCTCGTTCTACATTACTTTTAACATTATATTCGTTTTATTTTTCGTATTACAACTGTTTTTGTAAATAACCGTTGGTTCCTTGTTGCAAGATGTTTGAAGCGTTGTTTGTTGCTATTGATGTAACAATCGGGCAGTCAGGAATGTCTGAGATTTTCGTGACCTTGCGAGATTCAGTGATATACGACAATTACATCCAACGACTGTAATTTACTTGTTAATTTTAATTTCACAATATTATCCCGCTTCGCAGGTGCCCATTTTACTGTCAAGAAGTGAAAAATAAAAAAGTTTCCGGGATATTTTACATACCCAATCAGTGCGCGAAAATTAATTATAGGTATCGTGCGAAATAATTATTGGGTGTTTTAATAACGTCTTATCAGGTGCAAGCGTGTTTTATTGCCGAATAAATTTCGTTCACTTTGACTTTCATTTGTTGTTTTGGTTGACGTGGAGATTCATCGATTTTCGCATTAGTTTTTTAAGTTCCTTGTTTTATGAATTTTTTAATAAGAATTAATAGGTTTTTTAAGTGTCTTTACAATAATTACCAATTTTTGTAGCAGCCTTTTTGTAGAACTATTTCAAACGTTTCATAATAAATACGAAAATGCTGTATAGAAATACCAAAATTCCATATAAAAGCACAAAAAAGTTTAAGAAACCTCGATTTACATGTAAGAATGGCAAGATTACATCTACATTATAAAAAAATGTCAAAAATTCGAGGGGCAAAGATAAAATTATAACTTTCTTGTTTTTTTTCTTTCAATTGTTGCAAAATTACCGCTGTATACCTTCATAGCCTACTCGAAAATATAACGTTGCCCTTATAATTAACAATATAATCGCAATGGGTCAATCTAAACAGATGAATCTTCCTTAGGTGTAAACACATTTTACTATAGTTACCTTTGTTAATAACATTCATAATTTCAATAGCAACAATGGTAACCACAGTAAAATGTGTTTACACCTAAGGAAGATTCATCTGTTTAGATTGACCCATATGTCGGAAAATAAATTTTCAGTTATAAAACAAGCTGAATGTTTTTGAAGGACAATTATAGTTATTTATGTATCAAGGCCAAAAAGTACGTTTTGGCCGAGGTGCATATAACATTTTTTGTGCGATAGAATTAAAAACAATTTAAATTTTTAGTGTTTTTCAAAAATATAGGTTAGAAACTACGTGACATTCTGTCACTGACAGATGACGGCGTATGCTGTTAGCTTTAATGCAAATTTACGCTGTAGCGGCCGAAAAAGTTACTTTTCTCACAACCGTTAAAAAATGTTGTCTTTACCTTATCAAAAATAGTGGGCAAAACGACTTTTTACTCTCTAGTGAGCTAAAGTGATTACTTTGCTCCCTAGAGAGCAAAATTTGTTGAATTGTCATGGTAACGTCGTGTAATAGCGTTTTTAGACAGCGAAACTATCATTCGTGTCAAATACACAACTGACATTTTAAGGTTATGTGTAATATTAAGGTTTTGCTTTTCATGTTTTAATCGCATTTTTCAACGGTTGTGAGAAAAATGTAATACACAATTCCTGAGCAAAGTACCTTTTCTCGTTCAACTGCCGTGCAATTGGCAGTCTCACGAGAAAAGAAGTACTTTGCTCACTTGTTGTGTAAATAACTATTTTAGGCCGTTGCTAAAGGTAAGTACACACGCTAGAGTAAAGTTGCGACACAAGTCTCTAAACTGAACTAGCGCGTGTTCACACGTAATGCAATTTTTGTTTCGACCGTGACGTCGGGACACTCCTCACCTCAGCCCTAGCTGCAACTACTTGCCAGGGTGTTCACACGAATGTTGCGCTGTTTGCTCTCTCTTCGGTATTTGCTCTCTGTTCAATTCATTATCGAAATGCCAGTTCGAGAAAAGTGCCGTGTATTATTTTGAATTTAAAATTATAGGGAATTAAACGATTATATTATAATAGGGTTTATGCAAACTATAATATTAAATTATTGTATACCACAGAATTACAACTCAAAGTTTTTTTTAACTATTTATTTAAAAAGTTCATCATTATGTATTGCGCTAGTTCAAGTTCAAATGGAATGTTATTATTGAGAAAGGTCGGACCCTACTATAAAAATATTAAAATCGGTATGGAAAACTTAAACCTATTTGGCAATTGAACTCCTTAGCAATAATTTATTTTATGATACACTTTAAAAAAGATGCAATTTTTTTGTCACATAAAACTAAAATATGCCGCACTCTCAGTCTGCTGTCTTTAAAATTTATCTAAACACTGTTTAAAATTTTTGTTCATCCTAAATTTCAAATAATTACACGAATGTTATCATAAAGCTCTGATTGGTCAAAGTATTATAGAAAGGGTTTTGTACCTGAAACACATGTTCGGAACATGTTTGAACAAGCTACAATTTTAAAATGATGTAGGTATACTAAAATTTTAGAAGTTGTCATTTGACAATGTTACGTTTTTTTACTATTCGATTAAATATTTTAGTGTTGATTTATTGCCTTTTTTCAAATTAAAATAGAAAGTTATTTGTGAAAAACGTCGCACAATATCAGTATAAATTTTCTATAAGTACTGTAGTTGATTTTTAAATCGTGACGAAGGGACGCATAGGCAGTCTAGCATAAATTTCCAAACGTTTGGATCTGTTTAGAGCGAGTGACGAGACAAATATTTGAGGTATTCACACGACCCTCTAACTAGACCAAAACTTGCCGAGGGTCGATCTAGCGGCACCGATCTATCGAGCTGTTCACACAGCAACACCCTGTCTATAGACCCGAGTTGCGAGACTTTTCTCTAGCGTGTGTACCCACCTTAAGGATAACGCCGGTAATGCATTACTTTATGGCTGCTAACGCGTCCGTCAAACAGCTGTTTCTAGTACGATAGCACAAAATAGTTATTTATGTATCAAGGCCAAAAAGTGTAACTACGTCTCGTCCAGCAAACAGACAAGGCCGAAAAAGTACGTTTTGGCCGAGGTGCATATTACATTTTTTGTGCGATCGAATTAAAAACAATTTACATTTTTAGTAATTTTCAAAATTATAGGTTAGAAACTACGTGACATTCTGTCACTGACAGATGACGGCGTATGTACTGCATTACCGGCCCTCTCCTTAGCAACGGCTGTAAAAGTTACTTTTTCGGCCGTTGCTAAGGGTAATGGCCTGAAAAGGAATTTTTACGGCCGTTGCTAAGGATAGGACCGGTAATGCAGTACTTTATGGTTGCTAACGCGTCCGTCAAACAGCTGTTTCTAGTACGATCGCACAAAAAAGTTTTTATGAGATTGTGTAAAAAAATATAGGGTGTTGTCTTTAAGAAAAATGAGTAATCGATCTTTTAATTTTCACAAATTTGACCAAGCGTAAAAAACGCCCTGTATAATATTTTAAAAAGGTAGCTAGTGCAAAGTGTTCAGTTATGTGTTGTCAATCTAAATTTCAAACGAATTTCTGCTGCATTTCCAAAGTTTTTAATTTTTGAATGTGCAGTATCGCTCAAAAATTTCATAAAAATGTTCATTTCACGAAAACTGTTGACCTTAGACCCATATGACCTAATACATTTATTTGAGTAAATTAGAAGAGGAATTCAATAAGGGGGTTCCATTTAAAATGTCAAAGTTTGAGTATGTTTCCGGTCAGATACCAAATTTCATTGTATTATCTTCAATGGTATTTGTCCGCTTCTATACTTTTGCTCAGTACTGTATCAAATTCGAATGTTTTTTTGGGTAGATATCTCGGTTACCGTAATAGTTGGCGAAATTTGATATCGCTCTCTTGGGCAATTTTTTTGAGAAAAGATTTTTTATATCGCTTTCCAGTTTGGCACTATAGACAAAAAATGAAATTTCATCCTTTTGCTACAACTTCTTTATTTATTAAAATAGAACTTTTCTTTTTCTTTTTTTCTTCTTTATCCGGTCCTCTTTTACCTTTCAGTGTAGAGGGAAGCCTTTGTTCACCCTTTTGGGTGTAAGGCCTAATTCTTCTTTCTCTGGAGTTTTTTCTGGGGTTGAGTTCTTTTTGTGTTTTCCTCTTTTCTTTTTATTTCCTTTCGCATGTCCTTTTTCATTGCTTGTGTGATTTCCGATGTCCTCTTGTTATCTTTTCTTATTTCTTATATTTTTAAAATTTATTTTCTTTCTCGTGCCCTTTTTCTTTGCCCTATCGTTGTCCTAATATTTCTGTTATTCTTTATTTTTTGGAGGTTGATGGTTTGTTGTTGTTTTATTTTCTTTCAGCTTTTCCTGCTGTCTGTCCCATCTCCATTCGTTTCCATCAATTGTGATCTTTTGATATCCTATTTTCGTTGTTCTTCCTTTCTGTCTCTCTTCTTCCGCTATTTGTTTTAGCTTCTTTTGAATTTCCAGTTCCTCCTTTGTCATTTCGTTGTTTATATACAGGGTGACAATAATCTACATGTGTTGTATGGGTAACTTTGTTATTACAAGAGTAACAAAGTCGGTTAAATTAGCAAAGTTGGGCAGAATTTCAAGACGAATTTAATGCCATTTTGACATTTGGTCTACACCTTCAACTTTTTTAAATATTTTGAAAAAACCAAAAACAGACGATTTTTTCAATGGTAAATAATTCCACAGCCACCTATGTTAAAACCAAAGTGTGAATTGATTCCTTTAGATATTTTTACGTAGAATTAGAAAAAAATATTTAAAAAGTCATAGCTCACTCGATTTTCGAGATATAAGCCAAACTTGACTTTTTTTAAATGGCAACCATAGTTGGCTATGGGTTCATTAAATAGCTTATTTTCTTCTGATTTCAAAAATGTATGGGTTGTCATATCTATTTCCATTAGTTTTCTTACAATTTGCAAAAACCGAAATTATTACTAAATAGTATAAGGGTGCCTTGGAATTGGACAAGAATGTCATGTTTTCTTGCTTTATATCTAATCATCAGAAACAATTGAAATTACTAGTAAAATAATTTAATTGAACAATAACAAATAAAATACTTCGTGGCTAATATTAATAAACTACTAACATAATAATTAATGACTAAAATTAAATTAAAAATTATAATAATGCTTCAAAGTGGCCACCATTTTCTTGAACACACAGTTGACACCGTTTTAATATTTCACTTTGCACTTTTAGTAAAGTATTATGTCTGATTTCTGCTACAGCTGCTCTTATGTTGGTTTTCAGGTGATCAACACTATGGGGCTTTTCTTTATAAACTTTATCTTTAATAGTTCCCCATAGAAAAAAATCAAGAGGCGTTAGGTCCGGAGACCTGGGAGGCCATGCAATGGGACCTCTGTTACCTATCCAGTTAGGAAATTTTTCTAATAAATAGTTTGATACTATTTGTGCATTGTGAGCTGGTGCTCCATCATGCTGAAAGTAATTCAAATTTTGAATCAAGTACAATGGAAGATCGTCCAACATTTCTTCTAATTGATTTTGTAAAAATAACAAATAGCGCTCTGAATTTAAATTTTCCTTATAAAAATAAGGACCGAGTATTTTTGTACCAAGAATGGCACACCAAACATTGATACTAAAAACATGTTGATCACGTCTTTCAACCGTTAAGTGTGGATTTTCCCTCGCCCAGTAAATATGATTTTTTCTATTAAATAATCCATTGTTTGTAAATTTTGCCTCGTC